>OX637537.1:8761698-8822249 GCA_951800035.1 Linnaemya tessellans | reverse complement strand
TTTATTTCAATGCTACTTTGTAGCTCGTGCTGATGTTGTCTGTATCTTCCTTTAAATTCATCGTTTTCTCTATCCTTTGTTGTATTCTTAAGCTTTCTATTGTATATCTTTTCTTTCCAATATTCTCTCTGTCCAAGATCTTGACTCTTTCAAAATCAGCTGTGTGTCCAGTGTCCAGTATATGTTGTGCTAATGCTGTTGATTGTTTATTTTTCTCAATATCTTTCTTATGTTCTTCCATTCTGGTCTCTAAATTTCTTTTTGTAGTTCCAATGTATAACATATCACAGCTGTTGTTTTCATTACCTTTGCACTTGATTTCATAGACTACATTACTTTGTTGTTGTTTTTTAATTGGCGCTTTAATTTTTGAAAAGATTTTATTTATTGTTGTGTTTGGTTTGTATGCAAAATTTATGTTGTTGTTTTTTATTGCAATTCTTATGTTTTTGTTATCAGTCAATCCAGGGATGTAACGTACGCTGTAATATATCTTTTCTTCATTTGCAGTGATGGATTTGTTATCTATTGTATTATTGTTCAACTTTATGTTAGTTTCGCTGATCATTTTGCTGATGAGTTTATTGGGGAAACTATTTTCTATTAACGTTTTCCTGATGTATTTTATGTTTTTTTCGTGGAATTGTTTGTCACTAAGATGGAGAATTCTGAAGATTAAGTTTTTGGCAGTGTTGATTATTTGATGTTTCGGTTGTGTGGAGTTGAAATTTATGATTCTGCCGGAAGCGGTATCTTTTTTATACCAGTCTGTTATTAATCTGTTGTTGTTCCTTAGTATTTTTGTGTCTAAGTAGGCAATAGTATTATTTGTCTCTATTTCCATGGTAAATTGTATTTTTGGATGAAAACTATTGAAAAACTTTAAAATTTTTTCTTTTTCTTCGGATTTTACAATTGCTAATAAATCATCTACATACTTAGTTATGTATTTCAATTGGGTGTTTTCCACGCTAAGTTTTTGTAGAGTTTCGTCTAACAAATTGTCAAGTACCAGATCCGCTATGGTTGGTGAAAGTGGATTCCCCATCGGCATACCAAATATCTGGTTGAAAATTTCATTCTCATATATGAAATAATTATTTTCACAGAGGCAAAATCTTAGTATTTTTACGAACAGGGACCTGGACATTTTTGTGTGGTTCTGGATGATTGTCCATTTCTGCATTATTATATTTATTGCTTTGTTTACTGGTATATTGGTGAAGAGAGAAACAACATCCAGTGAGATTAGTATTTCTCCTTTATCTATTTTAATATTTTTTATTTGCTCTTTGAGTCTGTGCGAATTTAATACATTGTATTCTTTTGATATAATATTTTTAAGAATTTGGCCTACGTATTTAGATAATTTATAGCATGGAACTTGCATGGAAGAAACTATGGGTCTCAACGGTATTTCTGGCTTATGAATTTTTGGTAGCCCATATATACGCGGTGCTGTTGCAGCCGAGCAAAGTAATTGTTTTCTCTGCCAATTATCGATTACTTTGTCCTTATATAGCTCTGAAACTAATTTGTTGTTTTCTTTCTGTAATTTTGCAGTGGGATCCATTCTGATTTTTCTATATGTACCCTTTTCCTCCAATAATTTCCCCATCTTGAGGTGATACTCTTCTCTGTACATTGCTACTGTTTTGTTCCCTTTATCAGCCTGTACGAAAATTATATTGTTATGTTTCCTCAAGAAATCTTTTGTTTTGCTGTATATTGTGAGAATAAACTTTTCTTTTGGGGTGTTTTGTAGCTTTCTCTTGAATCGCGTGATATTATTAGCTAATATGGTCCTTGCCAGATTCTTCTCTTGTCCTTCATCATCATTCATTGTTGAAATGCATTGTTCTATGTCCGCAATTATGTGTAGTGCAGAGAAGTTGTTTTTATCTACAGGTAGAGCAAATTTTTTCCCCAAAGACAACATCCATCTAGATTCTATTGGAATTTCTATATTAGTTTTGTTTTCAAACCAATTCTCATTATATATAAATCCATATATTCTGAACTGTTTTTCTTTTAATGCGTTTAATTTTGCATTTTGTTTATCTGTTATGTGTGCGCTTATACTTCTGCTTCTTTCATACTGTTTGTTTATAAAAGTCGTGTAGTCTTCAAATGTAAGTGCATTTGCAATGTTAGTTTTTAAGCGATCTAAATTCTTCTTACAAACTCTAATGTTTGAATATGTTTGTGTTATCTCTAGATTTAATATTTTTTTGTGGAAGTTATGTTCTATTTTGTTTAATTTTTCTTTTAATTTTTTGCATGTGAACAGCTGTGTCGTCTGTGTTGTTGTGTTCTTTGTGTGGTTTGGTACAATACCATAACTCCTGCATGTTAGTATGAATTTCAATCTATTTTCTTGTTGTGCTAGTTTTTTTGTTTCATTACAGTACTCTTCTAAAGTTCTGCATGTCTCTCTATCATACTTTAAAGTTATGTGCTGAAAATAACCCCTCATGCTGTGTTTGTTGGTAGTAATGTTTTTTATTAATTTTAAGATTTTTTTGTTTCGGCAAGCTCTCCGATAATGTTTACTTATTTGTGTTTATATGGCCAAAGTGTATTTGTATTTTGTATGTTCTCTATTATGAGCTAATAAGGCCTAGGTTATTCTAATGACAATAAAACAAGTTTTATTTCATTTTTCCCGACGTTTCGTCAATTATTTGTTGACTTTATCAAGGGTTGGGAAATCTATTTTATTATTAAAAAACATTAATTAATGATTTTACATATACATATATGTCTAAACATTTTTCTCCATTTGTTTACTTACAAACTTTGCTAATTTTTTCAATAATTTAACATTTTTTTCAAACATTGAAAATTAAACTTTTATTATGTCAATATCACAGCTTAAGTTCACATCACCGTTTATTTCAATGCTACTTTGTAGCTCGTGCTGATGTTGTCTGTATCTTCCTTTAAATTCATCGTTTTCTCTATCCTTTGTTGTATTCTTAAGCTTTCTATTGTATATCTTTTCTTTCCAATATTCTCTCTGTCCAAGATCTTGACTCTTTCAAAATCAGCTGTGTGTCCAGTGTCCAGTATATGTTGTGCTAATGCTGTTGATTGTTTATTTTTCTCAATATCTTTCTTATGTTCTTCCATTCTGGTCTCTAAATTTCTTTTTGTAGTTCCAATGTATAACATATCACAGCTGTTGTTTTCATTACCTTTGCACTTGATTTCATAGACTACATTACTTTGTTGTTGTTTTTTAATTGGCGCTTTAATTTTTGAAAAGATTTTATTTATTGTTGTGTTTGGTTTGTATGCAAAATTTATGTTGTTGTTTTTTATTGCAATTCTTATGTTTTTGTTATCAGTCAATCCAGGGATGTAACGTACGCTGTAATATATCTTTTCTTCATTTGCAGTGATGGATTTGTTATCTATTGTATTATTGTTCAACTTTATGTTAGTTTCGCTGATCATTTTGCTGATGAGTTTATTGGGGAAACTATTTTCTATTAACGTTTTCCTGATGTATTTTATGTTTTTTTCGTGGAATTGTTTGTCACTAAGATGGAGAATTCTGAAGATTAAGTTTTTGGCAGTGTTGATTATTTGATGTTTCGGTTGTGTGGAGTTGAAATTTATGATTCTGCCGGAAGCGGTATCTTTTTTATACCAGTCTGTTATTAATCTGTTGTTGTTCCTTAGTATTTTTGTGTCTAAGTAGGCAATAGTATTATTTGTCTCTATTTCCATGGTAAATTGTATTTTTGGATGAAAACTATTGAAAAACTTTAAAATTTTTTCTTTTTCTTCGGATTTTACAATTGCTAATAAATCATCTACATACTTAGTTATGTATTTCAATTGGATGTTTTCCACGCTAAGTTTTTGTAGAGTTTCGTCTAACAAATTGTCAAGTACCAGATCCGCTATGGTTGGTGAAAGTGGATTCCCCATCGGCATACCAAATATCTGGTTGAAAATTTCATTCTCATATATGAAATAATTATTTTCACAGAGGCAAAACCTTAGTATTTTTAAAAAATTAAACAAAATAGAACATAACTTCCACAAAAAAATATTAAATCTAGAGATAACACAAACATATTCAAACATTAGAGTTTGTAAGAAGAATTTAGATCGCTTAAAAACTAACATTGCAAATGCACTTACATTTGAAGACTACACGACTTTTATAAACAAACAGTATGAAAGAAGCAGAAGTATAAGCGCACACATAACAGATAAACAAAATGCAAAATTAAACGCATTAAAAGAAAAACAGTTCAGAATATATGGATTTATATATAATGAGAATTGGTTTGAAAACAAAACTAATATAGAAATTCCAATAGAATCTAGATGGATGTTGTCTTTGGGGAAAAAATTTGCTCTACCTGTAGATAAAAACAACTTCTCTGCACTACACATAATTGCGGACATAGAACAATGCATTTCAACAATGAATGATGATGAAGGACAAGAGAAGAATCTGGCAAGGACCATATTAGCTAATAATATCACGCGATTCAAGAGAAAGCTACAAAACACCCCAAAAGAAAAGTTTATTCTCACAATATACAGCAAAACAAAAGATTTCTTGAGGAAACATAACAATATAATTTTCGTACAGGCTGATAAAGGGAACAAAACAGTAGCAATGTACAGAGAAGAGTATCACCTCAAGATGGGGAAATTATTGGAGGAAAAGGGTACATATAGAAAAATCAGAATGGATCCCACTGCAAAATTACAGAAAGAAAACAACAAATTAGTTTCAGAGCTATATAAGGACAAAGTAATCGATAATTGGCAGAGAAAACAATTACTTTGCTCGGCTGCAACAGCACCGCGTATATATGGGCTACCAAAAATTCATAAGCCAGAAATACCGTTGAGACCCATAGTTTCTTCCATGCAAGTTCCATGCTATAAATTATCTAAATACGTAGGCCAAATTCTTAAAAATATTATATCAAAAGAATACAATGTATTAAATTCGCACAGACTCAAAGAGCAAATAAAAAATATTAAAATAGATAAAGGAGAAATACTAATCTCACTGGATGTTGTTTCTCTCTTCACCAATATACCAGTAAACAAAGCAATAAATATAATAATGCAGAAATGGACAATCATCCAGAACCACACAAAAATGTCCAGGTCCCTGTTCGTAAAAATACTAAGATTTTGCCTCTGTGAAAATAATTATTTCATATATGAGAATGAAATTTTCAACCAGATATTTGGTATGCCGATGGGGAATCCACTTTCACCAACCATAGCGGATCTGGTACTTGACAATTTGTTAGACGAAACTCTACAAAAACTTAGCGTGGAAAACATCCAATTGAAATACATAACTAAGTATGTAGATGATTTATTAGCAATTGTAAAATCCGAAGAAAAAGAAAAAATTTTAAAGTTTTTCAATAGTTTTCATCCAAAAATACAATTTACCATGGAAATAGAGACAAATAATACTATTGCCTACTTAGACACAAAAATACTAAGGAACAACAACAGATTAATAACAGACTGGTATAAAAAAGATACCGCTTCCGGCAGAATCATAAATTTCAACTCCACACAACCGAAACATCAAATAATCAACACTGCCAAAAACTTAATCTTCAGAATTCTCCATCTTAGTGACAAACAATTCCACGAAAAAAACATAAAATACATCAGGAAAACGTTAATAGAAAATAGTTTCCCCAATAAACTCATCAGCAAAATGATCAGCGAAACTAACATAAAGTTGAACAATAATACAATAGATAACAAATCCATCACTGCAAATGAAGAAAAGATATATTACAGCGTACGTTACATCCCTGGATTGACTGATAACAAAAACATAAGAATTGCAATAAAAAACAACAACATAAATTTTGCATACAAACCAAACACAACAATAAATAAAATCTTTTCAAAAATTAAAGCGCCAATTAAAAAACAACAACAAAGTAATGTAGTCTATGAAATCAAGTGCAAAGGTAATGAAAACAACAGCTGTGATATGTTATACATTGGAACTACAAAAAGAAATTTAGAGACCAGAATGGAAGAACATAAGAAAGATATTGAGAAAAATAAACAATCAACAGCATTAGCACAACATATACTGGACACTGGACACACAGCTGATTTTGAAAGAGTCAAGATCTTGGACAGAGAGAATATTGGAAAGAAAAGATATACAATAGAAAGCTTAAGAATACAACAAAGGATAGAGAAAACGATGAATTTAAAGGAAGATACAGACAACATCAGCACGAGCTACAAAGTAGCATTGAAATAAACGGTGATGTGAACTTAAGCTGTGATATTGACATAATAAAAGTTTAATTTTCAATGTTTGAAAAAAATGTTAAATTATTGAAAAAATTAGCAAAGTTTGTAAGTAAACAAATGGAGAAAAATGTTTAGACATATATGTATATGTAAAATCATTAATTAATGTTTTTTAATAATAAAATAGATTTCCCAACCCTTGATAAAGTCAACAAATAATTGACGAAACGTCGGGAAAAATGAAATAAAACTTGTTTTATTGTCATTAGAATAACCTAGGCCTTATTAGCTCATAATAGAGAACATACAAAATACAAATACACTTTGGCCATATAAACACAAATAAGTAAACATTATCGGAGAGCTTGCCGAAACAAAAAAATCTTAAAATTAATAAAAAACATTACTACCAACAAACACAGCATGAGGGGTTATTTTCAGCACATAACTTTAAAGTATGATAGAGAGACATGCAGAACTTTAGAAGAGTACTGTAATGAAACAAAAAAACTAGCACAACAAGAAAATAGATTGAAATTCATACTAACATGCAGGAGTTATGGTATTGTACCAAACCACACAAAGAACACAACAACACAGACGACACAGCTGTTCACATGCAAAAAATTAAAAGAAAAATTAAACAAAATAGAACATAACTTCCACAAAAAAATATTAAATCTAGAGATAACACAAACATATTCAAACATTAGAGTTTGTAAGAAGAATTTAGATCGCTTAAAAACTAACATTGCAAATGCACTTACATTTGAAGACTACACGACTTTTATAAACAAACAGTATGAAAGAAGCAGAAGTATAAGCGCACACATAACAGATAAACAAAATGCAAAATTAAACGCATTAAAAGAAAAACAGTTCAGAATATATGGATTTATATATAATGAGAATTGGTTTGAAAACAAAACTAATATAGAAATTCCAATAGAATCTAGATGGATGTTGTCTTTGGGGAAAAAATTTGCTCTACCTGTAGATAAAAACAACTTCTCTGCACTACACATAATTGCGGACATAGAACAATGCATTTCAACAATGAATGATGATGAAGGACAAGAGAAGAATCTGGCAAGGACCATATTAGCTAATAATATCACGCGATTCAAGAGAAAGCTACAAAACACCCCAAAAGAAAAGTTTATTCTCACAATATACAGCAAAACAAAAGATTTCTTGAGGAAACATAACAATATAATTTTCGTACAGGCTGATAAAGGGAACAAAACAGTAGCAATGTACAGAGAAGAGTATCACCTCAAGATGGGGAAATTATTGGAGGAAAAGGGTACATATAGAAAAATCAGAATGGATCCCACTGCAAAATTACAGAAAGAAAACAACAAATTAGTTTCAGAGCTATATAAGGACAAAGTAATCGATAATTGGCAGAGAAAACAATTACTTTGCTCGGCTGCAACAGCACCGCGTATATATGGGCTACCAAAAATTCATAAGCCAGAAATACCGTTGAGACCCATAGTTTCTTCCATGCAAGTTCCATGCTATAAATTATCTAAATACGTAGGCCAAATTCTTAAAAATATTATATCAAAAGAATACAATGTATTAAATTCGCACAGACTCAAAGAGCAAATAAAAAATATTAAAATAGATAAAGGAGAAATACTAATCTCACTGGATGTTGTTTCTCTCTTCACCAATATACCAGTAAACAAAGCAATAAATATAATAATGCAGAAATGGACAATCATCCAGAACCACACAAAAATGTCCAGGTCCCTGTTCGTAAAAATACTAAGATTTTGCCTCTGTGAAAATAATTATTTCATATATGAGAATGAAATTTTCAACCAGATATTTGGTATGCCGATGGGGAATCCACTTTCACCAACCATAGCGGATCTGGTACTTGACAATTTGTTAGACGAAACTCTACAAAAACTTAGCGTGGAAAACATCCAATTGAAATACATAACTAAGTATGTAGATGATTTATTAGCAATTGTAAAATCCGAAGAAAAAGAAAAAATTTTAAAGTTTTTCAATAGTTTTCATCCAAAAATACAATTTACCATGGAAATAGAGACAAATAATACTATTGCCTACTTAGACACAAAAATACTAAGGAACAACAACAGATTAATAACAGACTGGTATAAAAAAGATACCGCTTCCGGCAGAATCATAAATTTCAACTCCACACAACCGAAACATCAAATAATCAACACTGCCAAAAACTTAATCTTCAGAATTCTCCATCTTAGTGACAAACAATTCCACGAAAAAAACATAAAATACATCAGGAAAACGTTAATAGAAAATAGTTTCCCCAATAAACTCATCAGCAAAATGATCAGCGAAACTAACATAAAGTTGAACAATAATACAATAGATAACAAATCCATCACTGCAAATGAAGAAAAGATATATTACAGCGTACGTTACATCCCTGGATTGACTGATAACAAAAACATAAGAATTGCAATAAAAAACAACAACATAAATTTTGCATACAAACCAAACACAACAATAAATAAAATCTTTTCAAAAATTAAAGCGCCAATTAAAAAACAACAACAAAGTAATGTAGTCTATGAAATCAAGTGCAAAGGTAATGAAAACAACAGCTGTGATATGTTATACATTGGAACTACAAAAAGAAATTTAGAGACCAGAATGGAAGAACATAAGAAAGATATTGAGAAAAATAAACAATCAACAGCATTAGCACAACATATACTGGACACTGGACACACAGCTGATTTTGAAAGAGTCAAGATCTTGGACAGAGAGAATATTGGAAAGAAAAGATATACAATAGAAAGCTTAAGAATACAACAAAGGATAGAGAAAACGATGAATTTAAAGGAAGATACAGACAACATCAGCACGAGCTACAAAGTAGCATTGAAATAAACGGTGATGTGAACTTAAGCTGTGATATTGACATAATAAAAGTTTAATTTTCAATGTTTGAAAAAAATGTTAAATTATTGAAAAAATTAGCAAAGTTTGTAAGTAAACAAATGGAGAAAAATGTTTAGACATATATGTATATGTAAAATCATTAATTAATGTTTTTTAATAATAAAATAGATTTCCCAACCCTTGATAAAGTCAACAAATAATTGACGAAACGTCGGGAAAAATGAAATAAAACTTGTTTTATTGTCATTAGAATAACCTAGGCCTTATTAGCTCATAATAGAGAACATACAAAATACAAATACACTTTGGCCATATAAACACAAATAAGTAAACATTATCGGAGAGCTTGCCGAAACAAAAAAATCTTAAAATTAATAAAAAACATTACTACCAACAAACACAGCATGAGGGGTTATTTTCAGCACATAACTTTAAAGTATGATAGAGAGACATGCAGAACTTTAAAAGAGTACTGTAATGAAACAAAAAAACTAGCACAACAAGAAAATAGATTGAAATTCATACTAACATGCAGGAGTTATGGTATTGTACCAAACCACACAAAGAACACAACAACACAGACGACACAGCTGTTCACATGCAAAAAATTAAAAGAAAAATTAAACAAAATAGAACATAACTTCCACAAAAAAATATTAAATCTAGAGATAACACAAACATATTCAAACATTAGAGTTTGTAAGAAGAATTTAGATCGCTTAAAAACTAACATTGCAAATGCACTTACATTTGAAGACTACACGACTTTTATAAACAAACAGTATGAAAGAAGCAGAAGTATAAGCGCACACATAACAGATAAACAAAATGCAAAATTAAACGCATTAAAAGAAAAACAGTTCAGAATATATGGATTTATATATAATGAGAATTGGTTTGAAAACAAAACTAATATAGAAATTCCAATAGAATCTAGATGGATGTTGTCTTTGGGGAAAAAATTTGCTCTACCTGTAGATAAAAACAACTTCTCTGCACTACACATAATTGCGGACATAGAACAATGCATTTCAACAATGAATGATGATGAAGGACAAGAGAAGAATCTGGCAAGGACCATATTAGCTAATAATATCACGCGATTCAAGAGAAAGCTACAAAACACCCCAAAAGAAAAGTTTATTCTCACAATATACAGCAAAACAAAAGATTTCTTGAGGAAACATAACAATATAATTTTCGTACAGGCTGATAAAGGGAACAAAACAGTAGCAATGTACAGAGAAGAGTATCACCTCAAGATGGGGAAATTATTGGAGGAAAAGGGTACATATAGAAAAATCAGAATGGATCCCACTGCAAAATTACAGAAAGAAAACAACAAATTAGTTTCAGAGCTATATAAGGACAAAGTAATCGATAATTGGCAGAGAAAACAATTACTTTGCTCGGCTGCAACAGCACCGCGTATATATGGGCTACCAAAAATTCATAAGCCAGAAATACCGTTGAGACCCATAGTTTCTTCCATGCAAGTTCCATGCTATAAATTATCTAAATACGTAGGCCAAATTCTTAAAAATATTATATCAAAAGAATACAATGTATTAAATTCGCACAGACTCAAAGAGCAAATAAAAAATATTAAAATAGATAAAGGAGAAATACTAATCTCACTGGATGTTGTTTCTCTCTTCACCAATATACCAGTAAACAAAGCAATAAATATAATAATGCAGAAATGGACAATCATCCAGAACCACACAAAAATGTCCAGGTCCCTGTTCGTAAAAATACTAAGATTTTGCCTCTGTGAAAATAATTATTTCATATATGAGAATGAAATTTTCAACCAGATATTTGGTATGCCGATGGGGAATCCACTTTCACCAACCATAGCGGATCTGGTACTTGACAATTTGTTAGACGAAACTCTACAAAAACTTAGCGTGGAAAACATCCAATTGAAATACATAACTAAGTATGTAGATGATTTATTAGCAATTGTAAAATCCGAAGAAAAAGAAAAAATTTTAAAGTTTTTCAATAGTTTTCATCCAAAAATACAATTTACCATGGAAATAGAGACAAATAATACTATTGCCTACTTAGACACAAAAATACTAAGGAACAACAACAGATTAATAACAGACTGGTATAAAAAAGATACCGCTTCCGGCAGAATCATAAATTTCAACTCCACACAACCGAAACATCAAATAATCAACACTGCCAAAAACTTAATCTTCAGAATTCTCCATCTTAGTGACAAACAATTCCACGAAAAAAACATAAAATACATCAGGAAAACGTTAATAGAAAATAGTTTCCCCAATAAACTCATCAGCAAAATGATCAGCGAAACTAACATAAAGTTGAACAATAATACAATAGATAACAAATCCATCACTGCAAATGAAGAAAAGATATATTACAGCGTACGTTACATCCCTGGATTGACTGATAACAAAAACATAAGAATTGCAATAAAAAACAACAACATAAATTTTGCATACAAACCAAACACAACAATAAATAAAATCTTTTCAAAAATTAAAGCGCCAATTAAAAAACAACAACAAAGTAATGTAGTCTATGAAATCAAGTGCAAAGGTAATGAAAACAACAGCTGTGATATGTTATACATTGGAACTACAAAAAGAAATTTAGAGACCAGAATGGAAGAACATAAGAAAGATATTGAGAAAAATAAACAATCAACAGCATTAGCACAACATATACTGGACACTGGACACACAGCTGATTTTGAAAGAGTCAAGATCTTGGACAGAGAGAATATTGGAAAGAAAAGATATACAATAGAAAGCTTAAGAATACAACAAAGGATAGAGAAAACGATGAATTTAAAGGAAGATACAGACAACATCAGCACGAGCTACAAAGTAGCATTGAAATAAACGGTGATGTGAACTTAAGCTGTGATATTGACATAATAAAAGTTTAATTTTCAATGTTTGAAAAAAATGTTAAATTATTGAAAAAATTAGCAAAGTTTGTAAGTAAACAAATGGAGAAAAATGTTTAGACATATATGTATATGTAAAATCATTAATTAATGTTTTTTAATAATAAAATAGATTTCCCAACCCTTGATAAAGTCAACAAATAATTGACGAAACGTCGGGAAAAATGAAATAAAACTTGTTTTATTGTCATTAGAATAACCTAGGCCTTATTAGCTCATAATAGAGAACATACAAAATACAAATACACTTTGGCCATATAAACACAAATAAATAATAGTAAATTTGTTTTCACAACGTCTTCAAGATCAGAATAATCAAATTATTCCCCCACACTCAAGCATTGCACACAAAAAAGAAATAACTGAATTGCTGGATAAAATATCTTAAGTAAACACATACCATAATTAAAAACAAGCAAAAAATAAAAGAAGAGATCTCACTCCAGCAAGAAGAAACAAACCACAAACATTAGGGCCATCCATTTATACAACACTTTTGAAATATTGCACTTCCTAAAAAATGTTGTGTCAGATACTAAAAATTTCTTATTTTTTTTAGGCCATAGCACACATGGACAGACACGAACTGCCAAGGTCTCATATGGACAGACAAAAATTCCCACGCTCACACACCGACGGACATGTATTCCCAAGGTCACATATGGACAGACACAAACTCCCAAGGTCTCATATGGACAGACAAAAATTCCCACGGTCTCACGCTCACATATACAAACTCGTTTTGGTGACTACAGCACCCCTCCACCAAACCCCCCTCACATATGGACGGACAGAAATTCCCACGGTCTCATATGGACAGACACAAACTCCCAAGGTCTCATATGGACAGACAAAAATTTCCACGCCTACCCCAACATTATAAAAAAAACAACAATGTGAACCCCCTATTTAACCGTGGGAAAATACACACAAACAAACATTAAAGTATAAAATTAAAAAAAAAAACAATTAACACAAATTTGGCAATTAAAATTTTAAAATTTAATTGCTGAAATTTGAGTATTTTGATTACCCTGGCATATACATTCTCTAACTACTGCCATGTGCTAAATAATTTTACGATGGAGACTGTTTCGTCCTTTTGACACATTGCCCAACTAAGCTTGTGATGGTTCGGCAGTTTATCGACGAGCTCTTTCACCAACATCGGATTGTTTAGGTGTGAATACAGCCCACATAACTCTATTGTCGCACATATGTTTTGCACATTTATGGCAAACTCTATTATGCACTCAAGCTTGTTCTTAGGATACGATATAGTTTTTGCTTTATATATTACACGATGCAGAATATGTTCTGGTCAGCCAAAACAGAGTCGTAGAGTGCGGATAATATCCGGCATGATTGCAGGCAACAGAAACTTACTTTTCACTAGTTCTCTTGCTTTACCTTTTAAGCAATGCTGAAGTCGCATGAGGTTCATTAGAAAATCCGGCAATTGAGGTGCTTGTCTCAAAACTGTTTATAAACATTGGCCAATCTTCCAGGCACCATTAAAACACGGGATATTGAGCGTCGGGCTGCCATTTGTGAGGCCGTGGGGTAAACATTTTGTACATTAAATATACTTTGACTATTTTCGGTACCGAGGGCTGTTGGCATACGTTCTGTGGTTTGACCAGTTGAATTATTTTAGTGCAAATCAATTTGTTCGTTGCATTGCATATCGCTTTTCATTAATATTTTATATTTACGTTCCAAATATTCTTGTTGTATGGTCTATTCCTCCTCTAAAAGTTGCAGCTTCAACATTTTTTGCCTTTCAGAATCACTTTTCATGTTTGTTGCCCATAGTGAGCTCGTTTTGTTCAAGAAACGCTGCTGCATAATAGTCGGTATTTGTCGTTTGCTGTTTTGTATAAGAGTATAGAGTGGCAGAACCTATTGCACTTGACAGCGCCAATAATGCATTTGCGGCGGCGTAACTATGTCGTTGGAGACTTGGAGAGGTCGATGTTGATCTAAGAGCAAATGCTGCAGTGGTTCCATATACTGCGAGTGTAGAGTTAGGAAGGCAATTAATTGCCGAGGTAGCTGCAATTGATGTGGCAATGATTGCTGGAGTTGAAGTTGGTGATGAAGTCGTGTTCGGATGAGCACCTAGGGCCGCTGCATCAACCGCAGCAGTTGTGACTGATGCTATGGTTTCGCATGAATCGCAGTTCCAACTATAATCAGCCACATTGTAGTCGACTCCAACACAAGTGAAGTGAAACCACTTGTCCCATCTATCGCACATTACCAATTGACTGTTGTCCGAATTCTGGCATTTTCAACAACTGTAGCCAGGAAGACTATTTTCTTTTTCCACATTCATTTTAATGTTTCAGGAAATTAAATATTAATAAAATTTTAAAGAACTGTTGGCTGTCTTTAGCGGCAAAAGTAAATTTTAAGATCTATTTGTTTCTTTTAACTAAGAAATAATCTTTATTTATATAATATCATATATTTCACAAGTGGAAGCAGTGTTCAAATAGTTTTAGAATAAATCTTTCAAATATTCTTTAAATAGGTTTCTTAAATATTTCACAAATAGATTTTTGAAATTTCACAAATAGATAGTTTTCAAATGGTTCACAAATAGCTTTAAAATTTTATCAGTATTTTGCCGTGGTCTCAATTGTATGATAGAATGCACACGTTCCTCCTGACTCAACTTTTCTACCGAAAATTCTTTTTATATGCATGTACGTGTTGTATTAAGTTTGTCTTTTGAGACCGTTAAAGCGGGAATTATGTATATACTTGTTATGTGTATACCTGTATATTCATACGTGTGTATATCCGTATGTGATCACGGCAAAAAATATGATAAATATGTACAATGATGAGATTTTATGTTTAACATTCAATGAGATTTTTAAGAGATTTAAGAAGTAAGTGCAATTATACATTAGCGTGTAAATACAATTGGGGTATTCACACTTCGTGCTATTTAGTCATATTGTCATAAAGTCATAATATTTTAGACCAGTTAAAAAAAGTTGTTGTTGTGCTGCATACAAAAAAGTCATAAAATAATAGCACTCTTGCGGGTATGTTTTTGTTTTGTCATAAAATAGCTTCGAGATCTGAGGCGAAAGGCTGAAAATCTTTAGGCGAGACGGCGATAGTATATGTTTACCGGCGTTACTTATATATGATTCACGACTAAAAAACGGGTAAAAAATTATTCATACCTATATGTCTGTACATTAAATCACATTTCTATAACATGAAAAAAATTTAAAGAGAACTAAATCGCAAAAACTAAATATACCTAATACAAGTGAAAAATTTTTCTCGTTTAACTTACGTAGCTGGCAGCCACTGAACGTCTTTCCGTATGCCGCTGCAAAAAAATTATTCAGCTCATATCAAGATAGCAGCTGTTTTAGTTTATACATACAAATTCATTAAAATATTCTATTTTTTTTTTTTATCTTGGACCAGCACTCAGGGGATGACCCCTATATATGCAATGCATTGTGCCGGAACTGAAAACGAGGGGATAGTATTTATTTATTTATTTAGCACTTTTTGCTATTAAAAACTACAATTAATTTTACAAAAATTACTTTTTACAATTTTCAAGTTTTTTACTATACATTGAAGTTAAAAAAAATTTAAGGAAAGTTATCTCTAACATATGTTGTGATTTTACGCTTATATACAAAAAAATAACTTTCAGTTTTTAACTCTAATGGAATTGTGTTAAATAGTTTAAGACCATTATAAAATAAAAGGTTCTGATAAAAGTTTGTTGAGCTAAAATTTAGTCTGAAATCATTGTTATTGCGTAGATTGTATGGCTGTACGTCCGTAACATATACCAGTTGATTTTGTTAATAGCTAGGCAGCATTCCATTTTTTATTTTATATACAAATATGAGCACGTTCAATATTATCCGCTGGTTGATTGATAGCCATTGCAACTGATTCAACAAATCCACTACATGCGTTAGTCCATGACATTTTAGTATACATCTCATGCCTTTATTTTGCAATTTTTGTATTCTAGTTTTCATCTGTTGACTTCCGGGAAACAGTAGTGTAGAGAAATACTCGAAATGTGGTTTTATTATAGTGTTATAGATTCTTATACATGTTATTAGAGACACTTATTATGAATTCGTTTCATGAAAGCAATTTTTTTTGAAATTTTTTTTGCAGATATAATTGGAATGTACATCAAACTTTAATTTATTGTCAAAAATGACACCAAGATAATTAATTTCTTTCTATTATTTCTCCGCCAATTATTATATTATCTTCGGTAGATCCATTAAGTACCATACCTTTAGTTTTACTTGTAATTAGTTTCATCTTGTTCATTTTAAGATACGCTTCTACATCACGCGGTTCGCAATTCAGGCTACCAACACATTCCTCAAGGTTTGTACCACTTATATAAATAAGGGCATCATCGGCAAACATGCATATTTTTGCTTTTTTTATAACTTTTTCAAGGTCGTTAATATAAATTATAAATAGTAACGTTCCTAAAACTTCTCCTTGAGGGATTCCAATGTTTATGTTTTCAATAGTTGACAAGCAATCACCACATTTTTTTCGTTGCTTTCTATTACTCAAGTAACTTACAAACCATTTAAGTTCAATTCCCTTTACACCGTATTTATTTAATTTATTCAATAATACCTCTCTATTACCGGTTTCAAATGCACGTTTTAAGTCTAAATAAACTGCTACTACATATCGCTTAATGGGGATTTTTTTTTATTAGGATCGGCACTCAGGGGATGACCCCTACTTATGCGTACATTGTGCTGGATCTAGGAAAATTGGTTGTGGGAAGGAGGATAAAGGGAGTAGTGTCTATGGACATTCGATTTGAATTTATCCATGCTATATACGGCAGGAAAGACCTCCGCAGGGCAGTACGGGCAAAGAATGAATTTTCCCTATAATGCGTAGTGCGGTTCACTGATAAATCCACCACATATGGGTGTGATCGCACTGTAGAGCGTAGAAAAGTGCGCGTTTCGGGAAAGAGATCCCTGACTTCGGTGGAACAAACCCGTTATAGTAACGATAAAACAGTGACACACATCCCACATTGTGTCGATGCTCAAGTGAGTCAATAGAGTTGGCTACACTACCGTCCCCTATGAGTTTCTTCGCTCTCTCCTGTACACGGTCGAGTAACTTTAAAATAGACTTTGCAGCTCCGGCCCATACATGAGAGTTGTATTCCATCTTCGGTCGGATGTAAGTGGTATAAATAGTAAGGAGATCAGATGGGGTGAAGTATGTCTTACACCGCCTTAGAAAGCCGAGGCACTTGAATGCTTCTTTTGAAACATGAAAAATGTGTTCTGTCCAGCGAGTGTCACACTGGATTTTCATGCCAAGAACATCAAGAGCTTCTGATACCTCAATATCAATACTACCCATGGTTACAGATGAAGCAGCGTGAGCGGGCTTGCGTCGCACAGTGAGACAGCCCTATAGTAGCAGCGGCAAAAAATGTTTTTTTTCGTGTCGTCCGATTTGGATGAAATTTTCACAGTATATTAACAGGTAAATGAGTAACAATTCCCTGAAATTTCAGCCTCATAACTTCATTACTTTTTCGCCTAGAGCAAGTCAAAGTTGAGGTATGCCAACGCGCTTGAAATATGTTAGTTCAATATGTAATATTCAAAAGCTTATTAATAAACAAATACATAATAACTAAAACTTTAAAGTATTTTTTTAATTAATTTAGTTATTGTAGAATAAGTAGATAAAAAAATTTTTTTTTTTTAATTTTTTTAAAAAATTTTTTTTAATAACAGAATTGTGGCGTAAAAATTGATCATTTTGCATTTTCAATGGACTGGGAAATATAGAGCAGGCCCACGCCTTGGGTGCATACTTATATCAAATGAAAGGTTGAAGTCTCAGCTTTCAGCTGAAGTATAGAAAGTATAGCAAAAGTTTGCAAAAGTACTTTAAACATACAAAAAACTACAAAAAAACGCAACGCGCACATTCTGTCGCTATACGTATGTTAACATGCAATAGCATGCAATTGCATATTTTCAACTTTTTACTTCTTTTTTTGTAATTGTTTACAACTATTGACTTATTGTTTATTTTTTATTTTATTTACATACTTATTTTCTTTACATATTTTGAACTTATTTGACATTTTATTTTGTGCTTACAAACTTCTTAAAAACAAACTGTAAAATAATATTACATTGTTTCTGTTTTTTAAATATTATTAATTAACAAACGTTAATTTCGATTATATATTTAATTCACAATCTCTTCGAGAGTGTAAATTTATACAAATTTATATAGTGTTAAAAAAATTTACAAGATCATGGAAAATTTAACAATTTCTTATAGTTCAATTTATGATATTTGGAGCGATAGTAATAAAAATATTGATGTTGTTGTTGGTGTCATATCAACAAAATTCAACAAAATGCCAGACTTTGTTATTGAAAAATTTCGTGTTTTTTTAAGAAAATATTTTATACCAACATTAAAATCAAGATGGAACAAATCTGGGCGCATAAAAAGTAAATTTTTGTCTGATAATAAAGAATGGCTTACACACCTTTACACCATGTGTGACGAAACTTTGGATGATGAACAACCAGGCACTTCACATTCCGTTAAGCGTGGACGACCTGCAAAAGCTTTCGAAGAAAGCCAAGAAAGGTCTAAGAGAATTAAAATATCTCAATTATGCGAAAGTCTTCCAAAAGAATTGATAGTGTCTGCTGCTAAAAAATGTGAAAAGAGTGAACAATTGAAATCATTTACACCAGAGAAAGCACTCAGCCTTATAATTGATGCTTCATTATCAAAACATCAATATGATGTTTTAAGAAGCTCTGCAAAAGAAATTGGTTGTGATATATACCCACACTATAGCAAGATATTAGAAGCAAAAAAAAAATGCTATCCTGCAAATATTAAAGTTGATGAGCGTTTTAGCAGTGTTGGATTACAAGAATTACTTGATCACACTGTTTCAAGAATTTTTCAAACAAAAACAAAAAGTGAGATTGATGAGATTCCAAATGAGTTGAATTTAATAAGTAAATGGGGGTGTGATGGATCATCAGGGCATAGTGAATATCATCAGTGTTTTACCGATGAAAATGCTTCTGACAAAAATATGTTTTTAACATCTCTTGTTCCATTAAAGTTAACAGATCTTTACAATGATTCTTATTTGTGTTGGACAAATTCAGAACCATCTTCAACAAGACTTTGTAGGCCTGTGAAATTTGAATTTGTGAAAGAAACAGCAGATGTTATTAACAATGAAGTGAAACGTGTCAATACAGAAATTCAAAATTTAAAAAGGACAGAATTCGAAATTTTCAACAAGAAGTTTGCGATATCTCATAGTTTAACTATGACGATGATTGACGGAAAAGTGGCAACAATAGTCAGTAAGAATTCCTCAATGGCTGCTTGTTTCATATGTGGAGCAAAACCTACTGAAATGAATAATTTGGATGCAGTTATCTTGAGAGCAAATTCAGCTGAAGCATTAAAATTTGCAATTTCGCCGCTACATGCTCGAATAAAATTCATGGAATGTATATTACATATCAGTTATAATAAAAGTTTTAAAGCGTGGAGGACAAATAAAGACACAAAAGAACAGAAAGAAGCTGTTAAAACAGAAATACAAAAAAAATTCAAATTAGTTCTGGGCTTAAATGTCGATGTGGTGAAACAAGGCATGGGAACAACCAATGATGGTAATGTCTCTAGAAGATTTTTTGAAAATCCACAAATAACCGCTGACATAACTGGTGTAAATGTAGACTTAATTCACCGCTTTAAAATTATATTAAATACTATAAATACTAGCAAAAATATAGATGTTGGTAAATTCCATACGTATTGTATGGACACTGCAAAATTGTATGTAGAGCATTATGGCTGGTATTACATGCCTATCACTGTCCATAAAGTTCTCATTCACGGCAGCAAAATAGTATCTGAGGCTATATTGCCAATAGGTTTGTTTGCAATTTTTATTTTTGAAAGTATTTTTTTTAATTTTTTTTAATATTAACTTTTTTTTGCTACAGGAATGTTATCCGAAGAAGCGCAAGAAGCAATGAATAAGGAGTATAGAAACTGCAGGCTATTCCATTCTCGTAAAAATTCACGTATTTCTACGAATGAAGACGTAATGCACTATTTGCAAATATCATCAGATCCTTATATAAATTCATTTAGAATGAAAATGAAATTGAAAAAATTAGAATACCATGATGATGTTAAAAAATTATTGATAGAATGAAAAAAAAACATTAACAAAAATGGTTCTTTTTTAATGCATTTTAGTGGGAGGTGGGGGTAAAAGTGGGCGGGGGTAATAGTGGGCGGGGGTAATAGTGGGCGGGTTATTGTAAATTACAATAATATCCAATTTGAAGGTTGAATCTAAAATATATTAGAAAATATGTCACTTTTTATGAGGTTGTATGGATGGGGGCATTGGGGGAGAGGGGGTAAAAGTGGGCCGATGTTCAAAATTTTTTTCCGATAATGTTTGTAGTAGTATAACATTCAAGTGTACCAAAATTGAAAGTTATACCTAAAGTATTACGGACAATACGGCATTTTACAACTTTCGATTGTATGGGAGGTGGGCGTGAAAGTGGGCGGATTTTCTTAATTTTTTTTTTTTTTACTGGAATTGTCTTAAAAATAACCTGTGCAAAATTTCAGAGCTCTACATTGACTCCTTCTATTTTTTGCCGCAGTTGTCCCACTGTGCGTCGGTGTGTTAGCAAGCAGCATTGAGTCTTACGGGCATTAGAATTTACCCTGTTTCTGTGACCCCATTCGACAATCCTATTGAGGTCACCGTTTAGCGCAACATTCATATTGTGCCTCATCGCCCCGATCTCTGACGATTTCGGTCTATTATTGAAAACATATGAATGGCAAAGGCTGCTATCATCTGCAAAAGAGTAGATAGGGGTTAAAGTCTGACATAGAAGGTCATTTAGAAATATAAGAAATAGTGCAGGAGAAAGAACAGAGCCTTGCGTTACCCCAGAGTTGATCTTATACTCGTCTGATGAAATCCCGTCTATAACAACTCTTATAGCACGATTTCTGAGAAAGCTCGATATAAATCGAGAGAAGACGTCACCCACACCAAAAGCCATAAGTTTCGACAAAGGTGCTCCGTGCCACACTTTGTCGAATGCTTTAGAAATATCCAGAGCCACTACCTTACTCTCGCCGAAGTGGTGGATAGATTGGCACCACTTTTCCGAAAGGAAACCTAATAGAGCGGCCCCTACGGAAGCCATATTGGCGGTCGTTAAGTAAGCTATTAGACTCTAGATATTTCACTAGGTGAAAATTCACCATGCTTTCCATCACCTTGGAAAGCGCAGAACAAACAGCGATTGGGCGGTAGTTTTGGGGGTTGTTGGCCTCTCCCTTTTTAGGGATTGGCATAACATTCGCAACCTTCCAGCACGAGGGAAATTAGCCTGTATGGTAAATAGTGCTGATAAGGGTTGTCAGAGGACGAGCTAACGTCGAAAAATTACTGCTTTAAGACCAGCGCTGGTATTCCATTCGGCCGAGAAGACGTGTTTACATTCAGATCCGATAAGACCCTTTTAACCGCCCGGACCCGAAAACGCATCTTTGGCATAGTTGTGGATGCATTTTCAAGAACCGGCAGTGGTTGATTGCTTTCCGGCAAGTGCGAATTACTTGCGAATATTTTAGCTAAAAGGTTAGCTTTGTCAACCGGGTCAGTGAATAATTGGTCACTCTTCAAAAGAGTCGGGATCGAGGAACTAGCATTAACCTTCACTCTTTTGACGAATGACCAGAAACTCTTACTGCCCCGAGGGGCAGAAAGAATCTTAGCACGAAGACGCTGCTCGTACAGAGCTTTTTCGCATCTTAGTTCCTTGGCACACGAAGATCTCGCTCTTTTGCGCATCAAATCAGTTTCAGCGTTCTTGTTAGTACGCCAGATACTAAATGCAACCTTTCTGGATCCGACAGCAATTCTGCATGTCTGTTTAAACCATGATTTCAATTTTGGCTTAATCGGAATTTGCTTGGATGGAATGAATATGTTCATTCCGAGCAATATTATATGTTCCACCATTTCCGCCATGGCATCGACATTACTGTCAAAAAAGCAAAGTTTCCAATTAGTTTCCAATTTCGTAGCTGGGTGTGAAACGTTTCGAAGTTCTGTAATCGAAAAGGAGGCAGAAATGGTGCAATGATCCGAATTTCCGAGAGGTGCGCTGACACCCATTGTATATTTGTCTGGATGTGAAGAAAGAAAAAGGTCGAGAGTATTATGTTGGTGCCCATCAACACACGAAATATGTGTTGGCTCATTCACTAGCTGCGCAAGGTGGTTATGCGCTGCGAATAGCTCAGCATAATGGCCTTCTGAGGTTGTGTGGCTCGAATGGCGAAGCCAAGTTGAATTATGAACATTAAAATCACCAGCAATAACGATTTCCCTGTTCGGATAATTCTCTAAAATCTTTGATATGGAGTCGGAAAAGGCGTCGAAGTTGGAGATAGTTTTTTCGCTTTCCGTATTTGGACTTCTGTAAAGAAACCCGAAATGCAAAAGATGTGCCCTGATTAACCCAAATAAAGCTAAATTCTGGATCAAGCGCGTATAATGGTTGCTGACGCTGGTACACAACTTCATTGCGTATATAGATTGCAAGGCCCCTATAAAGAAAGAATAGGGATAGTAGGTGGTATCCAGGTATGTGAAAATTCTGTGGGTCATCATTTTCAGACACCTGAGTCTCACATAAGGCGAAAACATCCGGCCGATGGGGACGTGGGCATACACAGAGAAAAAGTTTGCACGCAGCCCGCGTATGTTGCAGAAATCTATTCTAAATCGCCCTGCCATAAAACAAGAATAACAACAAAACGAACGATTAAATCTTGTATTGCCAATGCCAGTATGCTAATCACTGTTTGATAGGTTGTTCAGTGATGAGTGTTAGGCCTTCATCACTAAACACCAACAGTGATCAACAACGTGGCATCAACAATAGAAAATTTTTTATGTAAAAGTAAAAGTGAAATTAGGATAAAGCACAATGACACGCAAGGGGAACCACAAAAGCCCCGATCCGGTCATCGTGACTCAAAGTGCCAACACTGGTGTACATAGTGTCAGCACTGATTTTATTATTTAATTCTCTTTTATATTTTCCTCTCGTCACAAGTGCAATGTATTTGCATTCCTTTAGTTTATGTTGTTGTTGTTATTGTGTGATGAAACTGTTTGTTTTTGTTTGGTTTTATTTGGTTTATTGTTGGTTTGTTAAAATATATTTGTTATTTGGCAATTTTGCACTGATCTATTTCGTAAAGCACTTAGTTCTTTATTTTTCTTTTTGTGATTTATTAAAATTTTATATATTGGTTCACTATAAAATTTAGTTTTCTTTTTTTATATATTTATTTATTGTTTTTAAGAAATGCGCGTGTGCACTTGGCGGAAGATAAGACATTTTCCATTGCGATATTACAAAGTTAAGAAGTAAATCACAACTATGTATGTTGATTTCTAAATCCGGATTGCGTTTCACTCAATAATTTATTTCTCCCAAAATATTTGTTTAGTTAGGTTAGGTTAGGTTAGAGGGCCGTTGTCCCTGGCGGGACAATCCACTTGGGTCCGTCAATTCGGTCCCTTTGTGATACCCTTAAGCAGAGGACCTCCTGAGGGATGTCCTCCGCCGTTTCAAACCATCCTGTACCCCTGAGGAAGGATGATACCCCTGAAAGCTCCATGTTTGTCAGGCTGTCTAAGTCTGACAGGAATCGGGAGCCCAGCGCCGCTGCCCTTGCATTAGCAAGGGCAGGACAATGGCACAGAAGATGGAGGACAGTTTCTTCCTCCTCTTCATCATTGCAGCTTCTGCAATAGTCGTTGTATATTAGACCCATCCTCCTCGCATGAGTCCCAAAGCTACAGTGTCCTGTCAGAACAGTCACCAGTTGACGCATGCGCGCCTTGTCAAACTTTTCCCCCTAAGTTGAGCTAGTTTGTATGATTCGCTTTGAATCAGAAACTTGCATTGCGCTAAAGGAATGCCAGTGAAGTGACTGATCATTGAACTGTTCAATTAAGTCCCTTGTCTGGCAATCTCATCCGCAGTATGGTTGCCTGGACATCCAGAATGCCCCGGCACCCAAACCAGTGTCACCCTCGAATGTCTCGCTATCTCGTTGATAGACAGTCGGCATTCGACCACAGTTTTCGATGTACTGTACACACCACTAATAGGAGAGATGGCTGCTTTGCTATCGGTAACAATGAAGATATCATTCGATATCCTATAGTACATTAGCCATCTCGCTGCCCGAGTAATAGCAGAGATTTCGGCTTGCAAGACAGTACAACCGTCCTGGAGCCGGAATGGAGATCTTACATTGAAGTTCTCCACATAGAAGCCTCCGCCCGTTCTTGTTCCCCTTTTGCATCCGTCAGTGAAAACTCTAACTGAATCCTCGGGAAAGGAAAGCCTGTCTACCTGTTCCCTGTCAACGACAACGGAACGGAAAAGTCCACCAAAGAAGGGTCTTGGTACACAGTAGTCAATGTTGGCATGGATTTCCGAGTGCTCTCTTAAAATTCTAGCATGCCCACACTCAGTCCTAGTCCATGGACATACTGTATTCAACCTGACCGCAGAGCATAGAGCCAGTTGTCTGGCCAGAATTTCAACAGGGAGCCAATTTAGCATTGCAAAAATTGCTCCCGTTGGTGTAGATCGTAGTGCGCCTGTCATCAATCTCGCTACGACCCGAAAGACTTTTTCAAAGGTCCTGCGATGAGCCTGCTTGTCCATCGCATTCCACCAAACCAATACCCCGTAAAAGAGTACAGGGGGTCGATTCTGGTTCTGTGAAAACGTGAAATGAAAAGTTTTTTCAGCTTTTCATAGTAATTCTGATTCGCGTACTATGCAAAAACGTAAGGAGAATAATGTGTTTTCATAATGTAAAAAACAGGCGGAATGAAACGAAATTTTTTCATATTTGCACAACAATGGTGATTCTGGTTCAATGCAACTGTGTAAACAACTGTCAAAAAGTTTTCATATGAAAAAAAAATTTTCACTTAATTTATTATCGTGATAACAATGGAGAAGATGAAAACGCGCAACAGTTTATGGAAATACTTTTAAAAAAGTGAATTCAACTATTAATACTTTTCATTCAACTTTTAATATTTTTCATTTAACTTTTAATGCTTTTCATTAACTTTTCTATTTTTTTATATGTATGTATATGCATTATATATATATATATATATATATATATATATATATATATATATATATATATACATATATATGTATATATATACATATATATACATATATATATATATATATATATATATATATATATACATTTATATATAAATATATATATATATACTATATATATATATATATATATATATATATATATATATACATATATATATATATATATATATATAAATATATATACATATATATATACATAAATACACACACGTATATATATATATATATATATATATATATACATATATATATGGATATATATATATATATATATATATATATATATATATATATATATGTATATGTATATATATATATATATATATATATATATATATATATATATATGAATGTGTATATGTATATAAATTACCATTTACTTTTTATTTATAATCTTTATTATTATTTTTTGTACAATTGTTCTGAAAGAAGTGGATATAATTTTTTTATTTTTATTCATTAATGCGTGCGAGTTTGTTTTTATTTTTTTCATTTGACAATTACTCAGAACCCGAAGTAGAGGTTAAGTTAGCATCGGCGGTTACTAACAATTATTTAGCGGCAGCTTACCTAAACTAATTGCCGTACAAACACATATATATATATATATATATATATATATATATATATATATATGTATGTATATATACCTATATATATTTATATATATATATATATATATATATATATATATACATGTATATAGATATATATATATATATATATATATATATATATATATATATTTATTTATGTATGTGTGTGTACATGAGTGTGTGTGCACATGTATATATATATGCACATATATTTATATATATATATATATATATATATATATATATATACATATATATATATATATATATATATATATATATATATGTATATATATAGATATATATAATATATGTATGTATATATATATATATATATATATGTATGTATATATACCTATATATATATATATATATATATATATATATATATATACATATATATATATATATGTATGTATATATACCTATATATATTTATATATATATATATATATATATATATATATATATATATATATATATATATATATATATTTACATGTACGCGCGATTGTAACAATGGTTACATATGTTTTATTGTTAAATATGTGTATGAAAATAGCTTCCCTTTGCAATGTATTAATACTAGATAGTTGCAATTATACTTGTGTTTTATATTTTTGTGCTAATATTTGTTTAATAATAACTAAGTTAGACACAAAATGCTTAACATATTCAAAAACTCAACCAACAGTAGATGAACATTAAGGCGGCGGCTCAAGAAATTACAAAATTGTGTATGCGGCCTAACGCCGCACTCGAAACTTTTAAACTTCGCCCTCTGTAAGTGACATTGAAAGTTATATAGCATGGTTACAGTATTTTCATGGATACAACTGGAATGAAACAGTTTTTCATAACATGAATGGGAATCGCATTTTGTGTAAATGTGAAAAGTGTTATGAAAAGTTGTTATGAAAACGAAAATGAAAAGTTTTTTTTCATTTCACGTTTTCACAGAACCAGAATTGACCCCCTGGTTTAATAACAGCCTCAAGGATCCAATTGATTCCCTTAGGGTAGATACCGCATTTGAGGCCTACTGCCCTTTTGTATGTATAAATAGCCACTAAGGCCCTTTCCGCTCTCGCCTGTATGTTCTGATTCCATGATAGCTTACTATCCAGAATCACACCCAGGTACTTGGCGGTTTTAGATAGTTTCAAGGAGTTGCCGTTAAGCTTTGGGTGTATAAAGCTATCGGTCTTGTACCTCCTAGTGAAGAGCACCAACTCAGTCTTGGTGGGTTGATGCCGAGCCCACAGCTGACACTCCACCTACTCAGCAGAGCCAGCGCAGACTCCATACACTAAGATATGGTATCCAAGTGCTTACCCGATATCGCCACCGCTACGTCATCCGCGTACGCGCCAGTCATAATCTGTCTGCGTTCAAGACTTAGCAAAAGCGAATTAATGGTCAGGTTCCACAACAGAGGTGATAGAACACCTCCCTGTGGAGTGCCCCGATAGACTGCCTTCTACTCAGTGACATCCCCAATCGAGGCCCTGACTACCCTGAAAGTTAGTAAGTTTCTAACAAACCGGCATAAATTGTCATCAATCCCTACTGCTACCATCCCATTGATGATGGAATCAGGGTTGACATAGTTGAAAGCACCTTCTATGTCCAGAAAAGCCCCCATAGTAAATTCCTTATACTCAAGAGATTTTTCTATGTGGCCCACCAGAGAATGTAGTGCCGTTTCCACAGATTTGCCTTTAGTGTAGGCGTGCTGTGATTTGGAGAGCAGCTCATTCGGAATGGTCATTCTCAGATGAATATCAATTACCCTTTCTAAAGTTTTGAGTAAAAAAGAAGTAAGACTTCTCGGTCTGAAGTCTTTAGGCTTGGTGTGTGACGTGTTTCCTCCCTTCGGGATAAAGACAACCTTGCACGTACGCCAAAATATAGGTATATATGCCCTCCTAAGGCATTCACTGTAAATTACCGTGACCCAAGGTAGGACAATGTCCGCATTTCTCTGTAGATCCCCTGGAATTATTCCATCTGGTCCCCGAGATTTGAACGGATCGAAGCTGTGTACAGCCCAGCGGAGTCTATCCATATCCAATGGAGTTGTGACTGCGCCTGTCGTAAAGCTGTCATCGACAGTGCCTGTTAAAGGTGCCGCCTGGCTACCAGGAAAATGAGTGTCGAGTAGTACGCTCAGGGTCTCTTGACTACTCATGGTCCAGCTACCACAGGGTTTCTGTATGTAGCTGGGTACAACCGGTGCGGTTGATAGCATTTTACGCAGCCTGTTGGTTTCAGATGAACCCTCCACATTACTGCCAAAAGCCCTCCAAGACCTCCTTTTTGCGTTTCTGACAAGATTCGTGAAGCGATTCAGCGAGGCTTTGTATGTCGACCAGTCGCCTGATCGTTTAGCCTCGTTGAATAGCCTACAACATTCTTTTCGTGAATGTGCAATTTCCGGGCTCCACCATGGTGGTTTGGCCTTTCCCCTGCAAACCGTTGGTTTGCAAGCCACATTAGTGGCACAGCGAAACGATTCACTTAGAATCTCCACAGCAGAGTCAATGTCCCCATTATTTCTAATAGTTGGAGGCGTCGATAAGGAGTTGCAGAGTACATTGTTCTGTAGCTCCCAGTCAGTCTTCTTTCTGTTAACTATAGTATTAAATCTACTTACACCTAACCCTATTATTCAAATAAAATACACTGGGCTCTGAAGTTCGTTTAACTCACTTTTATTAATAACTAAAAGAGAATTTTAAAAATCCTAAAAGAAACAATACTTATTAGGTTATAAAATTATTTAAATAACAGCAGTCTTACTTCAGTCTAGCTCATATATTCGATACCTTCGGCTTTAAGATTTGTTGAAAAAGAAAAGCAAAAAACGTGTTTAACAATTTGGTACTATCTAGGACACGTCATGCTTTTACGATAGTTACAACATGGTTTCAGATACCAGGTAGCCAGTAACTATTATCGTGCGAGTATTTAGTTATTCGTGGTAGTTGCCGTGTTTCTCTTTTCTTCAACACTCCCCCCCGGTATGTCTTTCTGTGGACCTACCTCATTATGTACGGGAATCACGGCAATTTTGGTGGCCAGTCTTTCATACACCCCGGCAGATGTTTTCACGAAAGCGCTGCGCACTTGTCCATCAGATCCCACTCTAACGTCGATGACTTTGCCTTTGGGCCAGCAATTTCGGGGGTTGTTTGGATCTACGATGCATACCAGGTCTCTAATTTTGATAGGTTCAACACTTTTTTACCATTTAGTTCGTCGAGTAATCGTCGGTAGGTATTCTCGAATCCATCGTACCCAGAATGTGTCCGCTATTTGTTGTGCGGCATTCCACCCGCATCTTAAGGACAAACCATTCTCGTAGGGTGCGGCTAACGGTTTCATTCCGTTGGAACTTCCCAGCAGGAAATGGTTTGGTGTCAGCGACTCGCTCTCACCTTGTTCGATTGGTACATAGGTTAGGAGGCGTGAATTCACGATCGTCTCCGCCTCGGCAAACGCTGCACGTAGTAGTTCGTCGGTGGTTCTATATCTTGGCAGGATGGACGACAGAGAAAGTTTTACTGACCTGACTAGTCTCTTTCATGACCCACCCATGTGTGGGGATGATGGTGGGATAAACTTCCACGACATGTCGGAATTGGTGAAGGTTTTCAGCATCTCGTCTTGGTCCATTAGGTCAAAGGCTGTGCGTAGTACACGCGCCGTCCCACGGAAGTTGGTACCATTGTCGCTCCACCATTCTCTGGGAATACCTCTGCGGGCCATAAAACTTCTTACCACCATGATGCACGATTCAGTAGACAACGAATACGCCACTTCTAAATGTATGGCTCGCGTTGTCAGGCAGGTAAATTGTACCCCGTACCGCTTTTCCGAACTTCTTCGTACCGCAACGGAAATTGGCCCAAAGTAATCGACGCCTACGTATGTGAAGGGGCGACAAAGCGACGCTAAGCGGGATGGTGGTAATACAGTCATTTTCGGGGGGTTTGCCTTGGCATCGCGTATACGACACTGTTGACATAATTTTCTTACTTGTTTCACTACATTTCTCAACCTTGTGATCCAAAATTTCTGCCTAATTTCATTCACCACGGTCTCATGATTATTGTGCAGATATTTTACATGGTAAGATCCTACTAACAGGAAAGTAACATGATGTTTCGGTGGTAGAATTATCGGGTCAGCGCCCCCACTTAGTTGCACCCTACCCCCCATTCGGATTAGCCCCTTATCATCTAAATATGGCGACAGTCGATATAACGGACTTGAAGGCGGTATGGAACGATTTCGTCGTAACATTACTATCTCGCCCCGAAACACTTCGCTTTGGGAACCTCCATAGATCATGAATTCAGCGGAAATTATTTCCTCTTGGGTCTTCCCATATACGACTGTATTGTGACGTATTTTGATTTTTATTATTCGAGCTATTTGACATAGGGTGGACACTGCACCAACGAATCTTGTCCAGCGAAAAAATCGCTCGGGCTTTATAGGAATGGTTGGCTGTGAAGACTCCTGGTAAACTCCTACATATTTCGGCCTTAATTCCTCCGACGTGTCCTCATCGTTACACTCTTGCCATCTGTCATGTTGCCGCAGTAAGAACTCGGGCCCACGAAACCATCGACTTTCTTGAGAGAAGTGTGGTGCTTTTTGCCATTTAGTCGCGTCGTCAGCTACATTGTGCATTGTCGGGACTCACTTCCACTCGCCTATCTCGGTGATGCTCAAGATTTCACTCACTCTAAAGACCAAAAAACTGTGAGTACTTACGATGGTCGGATCGTATCCAGGACAATACCGTCTTTGAGTCAGTCCAGAAAGTGCGCCGGACAATTGTCATCTTGAGAGAATCCATTAGGCTTTTCGCAAAACGAGCCCCCAGCAGAGCAGATTGGAGTTCCAGCCTAGGAATGGTTAACATCTTCAACGGCGCCACTCTAGTTTTGCTCCCAATGAGACTACACTTAATTTCGCCATTGAGATTGTATTGCATGTATGCTACGGCTGCAAACCCATCTTCGGAGGCGTCAAAAAAGGTATGCAGTTCTAAATTGTTGATTTTGGTAGATTTCGGAATGTTTAGACTTTCAATATCCGGAAGATGATGACACCAGCGTTTCCATTTGTGGAATTCAGCATCTTTTATTAATTCGTTCCATGAGCAACCACTGCGCCAAATTTCTTGTAGAAGTATCTTTGCGTGGGTGGCATAAAAACCTACAAGCCCCAAGGGGTCGAATATACTCATAACGTTGCTTAATACTTGCCGTTTAGTGGGTCTATGGTCGCCATTAAAATGCGCTGCGGCTTTAAATTTTTGTGATACTTTGAATGTGAATGCGGAGGCCATCCACCACATTCCCAAAAACTTTTCTGGTCCCATAGATTTGTCGACGTCTAGATCCAGGTCGGCTGCTTCTGCGTTGAAAGCTTGCAACACTCTTGAAGAATTCGATTTTCAATTTCGAAGCCGCCTCTAGCGTGTATGAAGCGAACATTTCTTGCTAGCCCTAGGGCACTTTCTTCAGTATTCATGCCATCAAGCATGTCGTCCACGTAGTGACTATCCACCACGGCTTCCACTGCTCTGGGGTGCATGTTTGCAAACTTTTTGGCGTTGAGATTTCTCACAAATTAGGCCGCACTAGGTGAACATGTAGCCCCAAACGTCATTATCGTTAGAGCGAACCTCGACGGCTCTTTGTTTCCGGTTTCGATCCATAAAAAACGTTGGTAGTTCTGGTGTTCCGGATGTACTCTTACCTGATGATACATTTCCCTTATATCACCGGTGACGGCGAAGCGTTTTCGACGGAAGCGTCTAAGCACATCCACCAGGGGGGTCGTCAGGTCTGGTCCTTTCATTAGCATTGAGTTTAGTGACATTCCCTTAACTTTAGCGGCTGCGTCCCACACTATTAGTATCTTCCCAGGCTTATTGGGGTTGACAACGGGGAATATTGGCAGGTACCAACAGTCCTCTGAGCGAACGTCTGGTGGCAGGCGAATTGCGTAGCCCTTGTGTAGATACTCACTTATTTTTTCTTCCATTAGATTATATAACGCAGGGTTCCGTCTTAATTTTGCAAAAAGACACAAGGCTCGTTTGGTCGCCATCGGCAAGCTGTCAGGTGGCGTCACTCTGGGGTGTTTCCATAATAAGCGTGTTTCGTACGGACCTCCTATATCTCTGGTGTTATCTTGTAATTGTCTTAGGCTTTGGTGATCTTCTGCAGCTTCCATACGCTTGTCATCTTTGCTTACGTCCAAGTTGTCGAGTAGGATGTATCGCTTCACATCCTCTAACAGTTCATGGCACTCGTTGGCGTTACCACAGGTATGGAATGCATTCACATTTATTCGTTCAGCCGTGAACTTGCATGGGCCTTTCACAGACCATCCCAGACGTGTTTTTTCAGCCACTGGCTCAAGGGTGGTGCGTTCCTTTGTTTTCAAGCCTGCACTCAGCCAGCTACTGTTCAAGCCAATTATGAGTTTGGGCTCAGCATCTACGTACGACGATATTGGAATGTCTTAAAGGTAGCTGTACTCTTGTTTTAGCTGACGCACGTTTAGAGTTTGTTTTGGAAGATCCAAGTTTTTCACGGTATGTACGTTGTTCAAACCGAAACACTTCTTTACGGCATCACCTGGGTGTCAGCAGTCCATTTTATACATAGGGGGCTTGGGCTGCCTTTCAAATTCCAATATTTCAGTAGACTGTCTTCCATCAGGGTGAGTGATGACCCGTCGTCAAGGAAAGCGTATGTTTTGACGTTCTTGCCATTTCCATATAAGACGACTGGAAGAATTCGAAATAGCACGGCATTCTCAGTTTTTCCGACGACATTGCAGACGCCGTGTGTTTTGGCTGAGCCCAAACCAGTTTGTTTGTGCAGTAGAGGGTGATGCAAGTATTGACAAGAGTCAACTCCACACAATTGGTTGCTCTCGCATTCGGTTATGGAATGTGGCAGTAAGCACCTTCGACACAAATTATGAGCGCGCACCAATGCCCATCTCTCAGCCCTGCTTAGCGTAGTAAAGAGCTCACACGAAGATAATTCGGCGCAAGTATTGCCGCATGCGATACATTTGTTATTAGTTGCTTGCTCAAAATGCATGTTTAGGTTGCCGCGTTTAGTAGCTTTGCTACCGCGGTACTCCGGCATTAAAACGTTGTTCGCACCCTGAGATAACTGAAACAGCCAGGATCCAAAATTCTCTAAAGTACAAGACGCTAAAGAGAGTTTGTTCATGCCCCAAAAGGCAGCAATTAGCCCAGGCAGTTTCAATACGAGTTCTTGTTCTATTTCTGGGTTATTTAAGTAGTTTAGTAGATTTGCTGATTTCATGGTGGCAATTATGTTTTGCACTTCGAGGGCGAAATCCACTAGTGACTCAAGTTTGTGTTCCTTTATCGGCGATAGTTCTCGCACCCGCTTAAGGAGAATGGTGAGAACAATTTCAGGCCTGCCGAATTTCATTCTGAGAGTCTCTATGATTTGCGGCACGCAAGAGGCATGAAATAATAAATTGCGCACTGATCTTAGGGCTTCGCCTTCTAAAGATTTCTTTAAGCGAATAAGATTTTCACTGTCGACAAACCCACAAATATCTGTGGTCTGTTGATAGCTAGCTAAAAACGACGGCCCGTCCTCTGGGTTCCCTGAAAACTTCGGCAGATCATTTGCGAAGCTCTGTCTAGCTGCGATTTGTTCGGGAGACAATTTTTTCACCAACCCCGAAGAATGTGGTATGCTTCGCGACAGTTCAGGCACAATTCCGGGGAGCCATTGCGATGCAGATTGCTCACGGCATACGTTACTTTTTAGCTCTAAATCGTTAACTCTATTTACAATAGAATGCATCAGTCTTTCTATATGTGTAAATTTGCTTGTTTCTTCAGGTAAATCGTCTACGTTTGCACTCTTTGTCTTTTCGGTTTCAGGACTGGTTACCCCACATTCGTAGTGTGTGTTTTGACACGATTCCGCTTCTCCACAGTCGCCAGAAGACTCCATCTGCTTCATCAGCTCTTTCTTTTTGTTGAGAATTTTCTGTTTTTGCAGCAATAGTTGTTCCTCTTCTTCTAAAAGCTTTAGTTCATCCGATAATCCTTTAGACTTATAGGACGTTTTTATGGACGATAAAGCGCTGGCATGAACCGCACCAATGGGTCCCTTAGTCTTGCTGGTTGTATTATTCCGCGATAAATGCATTGACATGTCGTTACCAGCAGCATCTTGGGTGCCTAGAGTTTCAACGGTTGAAGGATTCATCAGATCAATGCACGAGTGACAACTCCAGTCTACTTGTGCAATGGTTTCAGTAACGCCCACACAGGAAAAGTGGAATCAACCATCACATTTATCGCAGCAGACCATCTCGTCGGTGTCTTTATCCGAACAGAGCGTACAGCTTTGGGCGGAATCACCCTTATTCACGGACATCATTAAGTCAAGTTCGTAGCAATGAAGATTTTTAAAAGATGTTCAAATAAAATACACTGAAGTTCGTTCAACTCACTTTTATTAATAACTAAAAGAGAATTTTAAAATTCCTAAAAGGAACAAAACTTATTAGGTTATAAAATTATTTAAATAACAGCAGTCTTACTTCAGTCTAGCTCATATATTCGATACCTTCGGCTTCAAGATTTGTTGAAAAAGAAAAGCAAAAAACGTGTTTAACAATTTGGTACTATCTAGAACACGTCATGCTTTTACGATAGTTACGACATGGTTTCAGATACCAGGTAGCCAGTAACTATTATCGTGCGAGTATTTAGTTATTCGTGGTAGTTGCCGTGTTTCTCTTTTCTTCAAGACCTATGTTAAAGTCAATATAGCGATGATCGGATAGGGAGCAGTCATCCGCAACCCTCCAACCGCTAACCAGATTAGTGTGCTCTGCACTAACCAATGTTACATCTAAAACCTCTCTACGGTTAGACACAATAAAAGTGGGTTCTGAACCCCTGTTGACAATTTCAAGATTATTATTTAAAATGAAATCGAAGAGACACTCACCCCGCTCGTTAGTATCGCTACTACCCCAGGAGGTGTGGTGTGAATAGGTGTCAGCACTTATTATTTTAGGCGTCCTCGTGCTTATCGCCCTGGATACAATGCCACGAACCTTGCCATATGGTGGACTGCCCTCATGGCCACGCGCCATATAGCTCGAGACCAGCCAAACCGTACCGGACGGGGTCTCCAGAGCAGCTGCTACAGTATCCCCATCACTGAAATCAGATAGGATAAAGATACGCAAGAAATTTTTAGCCAAGATACAAGATCTAATATTACCTGTGCCTTTGGCAAACAATAGCTTGTAGCACTTTTGTGTCAGTCCATGAACCCGTTTTTGGTGGACCCAGGGTTCCTGGACCATAACCAGCTCCTCCTTCCTCCCTACCACCCGGAGGAGCATCGCAGCGGCTGCTGCTTTTAGAGTGGTGAGTGCTGCTTAGATGGTGCGTAACCTTCACCATCATGGAGCGCAATTACGGTGGTGTTGGCGTCCTCTTGGCTGGATTCCAAGAGGGCGTCAGTGTCCTCATCCGCGACTGCCATCCGTTCAAAGAAGCCACCCACCATGTCTGAGACTGAGTGGGTGTCCTCTTGCCCGTATGAAGCTACGTCCGACACACCAGCAGCAGCACAGTCAACAGCGACGTCGGCAGCATCATCCCCTCGGTTGCGGTTCTTCTTGACATCGGTCCGGTAGAGGCGCAACAGAATCGTACTGAAACAGTAGATTTTGTTGCCCCTCTTACAAATCGGTGCCAAAGATTATTTGTTAAGAATCAGAACCACCTCCCTTCTAGACCTTTCGGGTGAATTCACCTTAGCTACCTTCCAGTCATGGGTGGGTAGATCCGGGTTGCAGTCCTTACGGATCTCAAGGATCTCCTTCGGGGAAGAAGGTTCAGCAGGAACTATGGTCAAGGCTCTTGGTCTTCTGGGTATGTCTTCCAAGGAAACCACATCCAGCCTAGAGCCTTCCCACAACTCGCCAATAGCTTCGATGGCCTTCTTCAACAGAGACGCTGAGCGTTCATTCGTGCAGGCCAGCAATTTAACGCCGTGCTGGTGCCAGCCAGCATCGACGCATTGAGGCGGCGGTCCCGGATTCTCCTTGCGGATCTTCCAGAACAGTCCTGGCATGGGAAATGGCACCGTCTGATACGTCCCTATCGATTATGGCCCTTATGAGCTTGCCTTTGGCGATCTCACTAAAGGTGCCTTTCGAAGGGATGTTCTTAGGACGTTTTGCCCTAGAAGCCCTAGCTGCATCGTTCTCCTCTTCCGAACGTTGCCGTTTAGGCGCCGCAACCGTGGCAGGTGCGGGGGAGGAGTTTATTTGCAGCCTCGACACATGAGCCTGTGCCCACTATAGAGAGGCTGCCTGCTTTTCAGAAAGCTGGTCAGCCGGGATCGCATCGAGGTGCGAAATGGTTCTCAAGACGGAGCGCCTCGCATCATTGGCCCTGCGTGAAGCATTTTTGCGCGAAGGATTATTGATGTTTTTGCCGGGATTGGCAGTGGGTGACGCAGTACTGTGGCTAGAAGTAATCCTCTTTGCCTTTTCCTGCGCAATGTGCGGTTTGGAGGCGACGGGTTTGGACGACTTAGGCCTTTCCATTCCCTTCGCACCCGAAGAAGGGGGTTTTACCGGTAAGGACCTGAGCAGTTTTGAGGTACTTGGAGCGAAGGACAGAGGTACCTCGCTGCTAGTGCTAGGGCAGCCACCCGTTGCCGGGTGTTTTGCCCCTTTCTCAACAGCAACCAGCCCGGTTAATCCAGGCTGATTGCCCACCACGTCAGTAGTCCTCAGACTGGTCGGGCGTGATGTGGACAACCGGCCAGCCTGAGCAGCAGTAGCTTTCGATTCACCGCGGCCTTCTACTTGCGCCGCGGGAATAGGGTCCACGGAGATTATTAAACCCCTAACCGGGTACGTGGGGCTTGGCTTTTTATTCTTCATTTTTGGTGGGTTTTGGGATGTATTTTATACCTACTGCTAGGTTAAAAAGCTGCCGACCCACCTGGATGCAGACCATCAGCCGTCCAAAATGCGATACAGACGCTGATGGATTTGGACATGGTCCCTTGGACCGAGAAACGGATTGACTCGATAGCTACCCCATGGGGAAAAACAGACGCTATCGAGTCTGGGGAGGGTAGTTCTTGGACGGTACTTAGTTGTTGGCCACTCTGGCATGGGTGACCCTACCAGGGGCTACTGATAACAGCTGCCCCGCCAGTACAGACCGGTCAACTAGACCTAAGCCTCTACATCGCGACAAGATGACCACCCAGCGTGGAGGATTTGTTTAGTTGAAAAAAAAATTGTACGTTTTCATTTGGTTAGTTGAAAATGTACAATTTTTTCCAATACTTTGCTAATAGTTAAAAGCATATTTACTGGACGAATCTCTTGAGGATTGGTAGTATTTTCCACTTTCTGTATAGGTACTACACATAATACTTTCAAACAATCTGGAAATTTTCAGTCTGTAGCGATAAATCAATAAATCTTTTCAATTGTGATCCCAAAATATCGTAGTTATTTAAAAGCATTTTAACGGTAAGAAAGTTGCGATCTTTTTTATTGTTCATTGCTGCCATAGTATCTCTTAATATATCAATACCAACTCGTTCAAATTTAAAAATTAAATTAGGATTTGCTTCTATAATATTTTTATATGGGACATAAGGTATACTATTTACTACCTGTTCCACACTTTCAATAAAAAATAATTTTAATTTGTTAGCTATTTGTAGTTCATTTGATACGACTTCACCAGCAATTTTTTTTATTTTTTTTTTAGGAGTAGGACCAGCACTCAGGGGATGACCCCTACATATGCAATGCATTGCGCCGGAACTGAAAACGAGGGGATAGTATTAAGGGGACAGATGAGGAAAGATGAGAAGATAGACAGTTTTTTTGTCGCTATTTCAACCTTTTACTTCGCCGGCTAATTTTTGCTACAGGGCCGACGAAGGTGGGTGCTGTTACTCTGATTTTTTTTTTTTTTTTTTTTTTTAGGAGTAGGACCAGCACTCAGGGGATGACCCCTATATATGCAATGCATTGCGCCGGAACTGAAAACGAGGGGATAGTATTGAGGAGACAGATTAGGAAAGATGAGAAGATAGACAGTTTTTTTTTTTTTTTTTTTTTTTTTTTTAGCTATTTCAACCTTTTACTTCGCCGGCTAATTTTTGCTACAGGGCCGACGAAGGTGGGTGCTGTTACTCTGCTTTTTAGTACATGATAGTGTCAGTCGCTGCCAATTATGTTCAGTGATCAGTGACTATACCTTCATCATTGAAACAGGCTGGCAACAACTAACACAACCACGCACTAATGCTGATCAGAAGAATTCAACACAATGTTTCATGACTCAGAGCGGGCTCGAACTCACGACCCTCTGTTTCATAGTCTCGTGTTCTACTACTTCAGCCAACAGCACCAGGTGCTGTTACTCTGATTTTTAGTACATGATAGTGTCAGTCGCCTCCAATTATGTTCAGTGACCAGTGACTATGCCTTCATCATTGAAACAGGCTGGCAACAACTAACACAACCACGCACTAATGCTGATCAGAAGAATTCAACACAATAGCCCAATTCATAATCCTGTGCAAATGGTCTTGCATTATAGCATTTGCAAATTGAGAGAGTATTTGAGAGCATTTTCAATGTATTTTGTTGGTGTAGAGTACAATTATTTTGCTTATGCTACGATGCTAGACTACTTGCTCGAGATTGTGAACTGGGCTAATATTTCATGACTCAGCGCGGGCTCGAACTCACGACCCTCCGCTTCATAGTCTCGTGTTCTATTACTTCAGCCAACAGCACCCACAATTTTAATTTAATTCCTGTAGTTTAGTGTTAATTTTAATTTCCTGTAGTTTAGTGTCTTCTTTTTTATAAAAGACTTTATTGTTTTCCACATAATTTTTGGATCTGTGCAATTATTGATTTGGTTATTTATAAAATTATTTTTGGCTATTGATATTTCATTTGCGCTTTTTTGTTTGTTATGTGGTCAAGTATGTTGCCTGCATTTCATTGGTTCTTACACCAAACCATCAGTAGACTTTAACCTAATTCCAAAATAACAAAACCTCTTAGCTTATATATAAAATCCCAAAAATGAATTGAGAATTACACAAGCAAAACCATAGAATTTGAAATTCAAGAAAACACAACAAACAAATTTTATTCGATATAAATATATTTTGTTTTTCCACCTTCACACAATTAGTCTGCCGTTGGCAAACAATAAAAGTATATAAAAAAGGCACAATGAAAAACAAAATCTACACAAAACGTTCTTAAAATCGTTTATTCGACAAATTGTCTCAACTAAATTAGCACTAATTGAACTTGAACTCGTAATTCTTGTTGGTTGTGTTACTATTTGTTTGAGGCAATTATCATTGATTATTTCAACTAATCTACTTTTAGAGTTATTATTTTCCAACCAATTTATATTAAAGTCACCCATTATAATATACTTCTCATCAGAATTAATTTTGTCTATCTCGGATTCAAAAAAGTCAATAAAGACACTTTCTGGTGATTTTGTTTTATCAGGCGATTTGTATATTCCCATTAACGCATATTTGTAGTATATGTTTTTAATTTCAATCATTAGCCAATAATACATTTTATCTATTGAGTTTCTTTCTATTACTTTTATTTGCCATGTATTTTTAATGTAAGAGCTTACATCACCAGTATGCCTTGACACACTATCACTTCTTACCAAGTTGAAATTATTTATTGAAAATTCTGAATTTTCAAACGCCTCCGTTAAATGGGTTTCCGAAATTTGTCTTGTGCATCAGAAGACAACTTTCATAATTTTAAATAGAAATGGAGTTTTTCTTATTTTCAAACAACTTTATTACAATTGCCTTATTTTTCTTTTGCTTTGATAACAGCTAATTACAAATGTGTTGTTATCTTGTGAGCTGATCGATGTTTGAAATAGCAAACTAAGTTATAACGGGTTGTTCACACTAGTCATATATTTCGTGCTATTATAACTACAGTGTGAATCTCCCAAATAAAAAGATCTTGTTTTATTTTAATCTGCTGTGTGGTGGCGGTAACAGTTTCGATTGCCTTAAAATGAATAACGCATATAAAAGCTTGAGCAAGTTTGATTAATGCATTTATTCCTAGCTAAAAGAAGATTATTGTTGTGAGTCAGCCGATGTGTATAGCATCAGAACCAACAAAGAGGCAAATGTTCGGCTGCTTTAAAATGAACAACAAAGGAGAGTGTGCGTGCAAGTTTGCAAATAAGACAAGTTTTTTGTGCCTTTGTTATTGTTGAACGGGTTTTTAATCAACAAGTGAAGTTCTCTGCTGGCTACCATGGACCAATTACCAGGTTATCTCACTAGTACAACTATGCAACAATAAAAAAAAAACAACGAGCATTTTATTTGTGTAAAAATATTCCATATCGCCAAAGACAGCACCTGCTTGTGGTTTTTGCCAATGCTTTTTACAATAACAGAAATCAGCGTTGTAAACAATCATCGGTAAAACGTAAACAATACTCACAATGGCGCCCGAAAACATAAACAGCTTTTAATACTACAGAAAATTTTTAACGGTCAAAGCACAATGCAGAAATCAGAAGTGAGACGACTTGTTAGTTCGGCCATGATGTCTACCATCAGCAATATAAACACACCACAAGAACACAAAATATTTCGCACCTTATTTCACACAAATTTTTTGGTTTTTAATTTAATATTTTCGCCAATATTTAGTTTTTTAATTTTATTCTGATATTTTTATATCCTTTGTGTGACTTCTTGAGGAAAAAAAAAATAAAATAATTAATTTCCTGAAGAAGTCACACAAAGGAGTGACGAAATATTGAAATTAAAAATTAAATTAAAATAAAGAGACAGCTTAAAAATATCAGAATAAAATAATAATTAAAAAGAGGAAAAGAAACCAGAAGAATTTAGTTTTTTAAGTATATCTCATTTTATTTGGAATTTGCGAATGTTTTATTTAGACGTTCAAGTTAATATTCAAGGTGTCATCGGCAAAATACTTGAACACACAAAAACGGAGAATGTGTACCCACACTTTCAAACTCTAGGTTTCAAATTGATCATGCAAACTGCTTGTTAAGCGGCCAACCTACTTGCAATATAAATGTGCAATTTTTCGTATTGTACAATCATATCGAAAATGTGTATGTCATATTCAAAGGTGGCACAATGTATTGGCAGAAATCAAAAAACTTTTGATTTTTATTGTACAAACCAAAAGAAGTGCAATATACTGTGGAAGGTGTTCGCAACATTGTACAATATTGTTTTTGTTTTGCTTATAGGTTATGTCTACTGTTCACCTCAGTGAACAATATGGTGTAGCTATTTCCAACCCTGACAACTAAGTCAACAATAACCCCAACACAAATAGCTGCAGCCAACGTCGATCAACAGAAAACAGAATAAAATACTTTTCGTGATACCATAGTCTCTATAAGTCGACAAAAAGGTCTATAAACACAAGCGTGCGAGGAAAACTGCGAAAATATACAAAATTAAACCAAATCTACAATTAAATTCATCTTGACCGAAAATACAAAATATACAAATATACAAAACATACAAATATACAAGATCAACCCAAATCTACAATTAAATTAAAGAGAATTTACCAAATTGTGTAAAAGACAATAACATTAAAGTGAAGTAAAAACAGAGAAAAACAATATAAAGGTGTTCAAATTAGTTAAACTAAAAACATTAACCCTATATTAACTTAAGTTATTAAATCACAACCCTAGATTTATAAAAATTAACGTAAGCTAAATTTAAAAAACCAAGGATTAGTGAAATTCAACCCTTGGCAGGTTGCCCTTATATATGAGATATGAATTAAATATAAATATTAATAGAAAAATATACATATGTATTAGTATGCACAATTTATATATTCAAAATTAAAGGGTCAATAAATACATAGTTACATTTTATAACGTTTCTGTAAAACATATGCATTCCTTTTAAAATTCCTGGAAGTTCTCAAACATAAGTATATACCTAACCCTGTCTAACCCGTTTAAATATGGTCCTTGAGAGTGAAAAGTGAACAAACAATATAATATACAGTCCACAAAAGAACATATAGAAATACAATAAATTTACATACATAAAGTTGATTAAATACTGTATATAATAATTCAAAAAGACAAATAAAAAACATAAGAATAATAACCAAATATTAAATACAAACTAATAAAAAACATAAAAAAAAATAAACTAAAGTACAAAAATCCATACATATATACATAATTACTTACTTTATATATGAACGAAAACAAACGATATGAACGATAGCAAACAAAAGCTACAGTGACACACAAAAATAAACAAACATATAGCAATTGTGCCAATTTACATTTATATAGTGACTTCATTAAAATATATTAAAGAAAAGAAAATTTATTTTAAATCAAAAATAACTAAATACCCAATTGTTATATACGCACATACATTTAATAAAATTAATAGAAAAAAGAAAAACAACTTAATTACCTCGACATACAAGACATTTACAATAACACAAATCTTCAACAGGGATCGAACCGGGAGGATAACCCAGGAAATAAGTACACAGTTTGTTTAAACTTGTGAAGGTTTGTGCACTAAACCTAGCAAGGTAAGTTTGTATTTTCGCAACTTACTAATAATCTTACCCAAATTGAAATCAAAGTTATCTTGATTCAAGAAGCAATAACGTAAATTTGTTAACACAAAGACAACCAATCCACCCAATAAATAGTTAATTGGGGGTATTTGCATTTATTGCTGTGAAGAATAAGTAGTAACCAACACGTTGTATAGTGAAGATAATTATTCAATATACATAAGATAAAAGTGGTCTCCTGGTAAAATTTTCCCTTCACTGTAAACTTAGTGAACTTAAAACACAAAGTGTTTGTACATTTAAAATACTTAACCCTTGAATACCCAAATTTATATAAAAAATAATAATAATCATGTCTACATTAAAATCTTTGGCACGGGATTTAGATAATTATATTGAATCCGATTTAAGAGATTTTGAGGAAGATTATAAAAATACCATAGAATACTCTCAATCTTTACCCGATCTAAATTAAAAAAAAGGAACTATGCTCGCCATATAGCAATGGCACAGTTTTTACGAAATGAGAAGAATTTATTAAAGAAACCTGAATTGAAAATCGAGTATGATAGTGCATTACAAGAGTATATTGACTTAGGTCATATGAAACCCGTTCATTACAACCCAAATACGTCTTCAAACACCCAATACCATCTACCCCATCATGCGGTTGTTAAACTAGATCGCGTTACAAGAAATGTTAGAGTTGTTTTTAATGCGTCTAGCAAAACATCTAATGGCAATAGCTTAAATGATGCACTATACACTGGTCCCACCCTACAACAAGATTTAGTTGTACTTATCTTGAAATGGCGCTTTTATCAGTTTGTTTTTAACGCCGACATTACAAAATGTACAGGCAAATTATGTTAAACCCTAACCAAACACCCTTTCAAAGTATACTATTTCGAACGAGCGTCAATGAACCCATTCAAGATTATGAACTGCAAACAGTAACATTTGGAGTTAACTGCGCTCCATATTTGGCTATAAGAACACTACATGAATTAGCCAAAGACATTCAAAATACCCACCCGCTTCCTTTAAAAATTTTGAAGAATAATATGTATGTAGACGATGTTTTAGCTGGAGGTCACACGAAGCTAAAATTGCGCAAACACAATTAATCTCCGCTCTGGATTCTGAAGAATTTCCTCTACGTAAATGGACGGCTAACACAAAATATTTATTAAATAGTTTACCCGAAACACATTTGCTTGATGTTGATTTGCTCACTCTACCCGACTCAAATAATGCAAAGACATTAGGTATAAGATGGAATGCTAGGAAGGATACGTTTTTCTTTAGTGTTGCAATTATTGAGAGGAAATCAGGATACACAAAACGGACAGTTCTATCCCATATAGCACGTCTATTTGACCCAGCTGGCTGGTTAGCACCGATTGTCATTTCTGCTAAAATTATTATGCAGCAAATATGGCAAGATGGCACAGCTTGGGATGAATGTCTAACCCTAATCACACTAATAAAATGGAACAAATTTTTACAATTCTATGACAGCATAGATCAAATTCGAATCCCGAGATGGATTAATTTTACGCCATCAGCAAAAATTGAATTTCATGGATTTTCAGATGCGTCTGAAAAGGCATATTCAGCTGCGATATATGCCCGAATTACACTCCCAGATGAATCTTGTATCGTAACCCTACTACTCGCTGAAACGAGAGTGGCGCCAATTAAGGTTGTCTCTCTACCAAAATTGGTGCTCTGAGGTGCGGTATTATTAGCTAATATTACCCATAATTTAATAATACAGCTGAACCTACCACACCTTCAAACATATTTTTGGACGGATTCATCTATAGTTTTAGCTTGGCTGAGTAAAACACCCAACTCATGGAACACGTTTGTGACAACAGAGTTTCCACCATTCTTGAAACTGTAGGAGTGGATAACTGGAATCATGTGGCTTCACACGAAAACCCTACTGATGTTGCTAGCCGAGGATGTAATGCTGAAGAGTTGAAAGAGCATAAACTATGGTGGAACGGTCCAGTCTGGTTAAAAGAGCCCCCTTCAAAATGGCCGAAAACACAAAGACAATTTGAAACTCAAGCTGATGCAAAAATAGTCCAACCGTTCCCCACTTTGGCTAACACTAATAACCCTTTAGAAAACAAAAATGATACTTACCCAGACATTTTGTTAAGATTTTCTAAATTATCGAAAGCCTTGAGGGTAATGTCGTATGTATATCGATTTATTGATCGAACTTCATGCACTCGAAATCAGACAAGCCAAAGTGAAAGAATCATATTGGACAGAAATAAGGTTCCATCAAATAAAGAAAGAATTGAGATAGTGTTAACCCACTTTAGTATGGAACTTGATGCGATGGAAATAAAATCAACACAAGATAGAATCATTAATTTATGTCAGTCCACATACTTCAAAGAAGAGTACAATTTGCTTAAAAACCAGCACCCACTCTCAAAAAAGAGTCATTTACTCACCCTAAACCCCTTTTTAGATTCTTCCAATATCATGCGTGTGAACGGCAGACTGGCTAGTTCAAATAGTTTGTCGTATTCAGAAAGACACCCAATCTTATTACCCTATTCAAGTCAATTCGCCAAATTGATAACCCAACATGTGCATATGGTAACACTACATGGTGGAAATAAGCTTATGTTAAGAATATTGAGGTCTGGCTATTGGATTCCGAAGCTTCAGAATCTCATAAGCTCAGTAGTACACAAATGCATACCATGCACAAGGTATAAAAACCGACAAACTACTCAATTTATGGCAGCTTTGCCGCCAGAACGAACCCAAACTACAAGACCATTTTATAATGTTGGAGTTGACTTTGCCGGGCCATTTGATATTAAGGTTTACAATGGCAGAAATTGTAAAGTACACAAAGGTTATGTATGTGTTTTTGTTTGTTTTGCAACAAAGGCAATACATTTGGAGCCTCCATCGGACCTATCAACCCAGGCTTTTATGGCAGCATTCGCTCGATTTTTTTCGAGGCGGGGATGCCCTGTCGCCATTTACTCTGACAATGGGGCAAACTTTGTTGGAGCAGAAAAATTGTTGAAGAAAGAACGACAGGAATTTTTGAAACACTTGAAGGGGTCTGTGGTATCTTATACTAGCTTCCAAAATTTGACGTGGCATTTCATACTCCCAGGAGCTCCACATATGGGAGGTCTATGGGAAGCTGGCGTAAAAAGTTTTAAAGTACACTTGAAGAAACTAAACACACTAAAATATACATTCGAAGAATTGGCAACACTCTTAGCCAGAATTGAGGGATGCCTCAACTCAAGACCTTTAAGCCCTTCAAGTGAGAGCCCACAAGATCCTAACCCTTTACCTCCCGGTCATTTTTTAATAGGTTCACCCATACTAACCCCTGCAGAACCAGACTGCAGTAATGAAAATATTACGCTAGTCAATAGATGGCAAAGACTATAGATTCAATATCATAACTTTTGCAGGCGGTGGAAAGATGAATATCTTAAAGAGCTGCATAAAAGATACAAGTGGAAACACCCTAAACGACAAGTTGAGGTTGATAACGTTGTTGTTATTCGACAGGACAACCTACCTCCTAACGAATGGCTACTCGGACGAGTTATTAACACTTACCCTGGTTCAGATGGACTAAGTAGAGTTGTTGACCTACGCACGTCGACTGGAGTCTTAAAACGTCCAATAACCAAAGTTGTGGTTTACCCACCCAATAAACTAACCAAATATATATATATATATATATATATATATATGGTTGAGCGGACACACCTACCCACTTTTAAAGTTGAAGGGCGAAAATACACAAAATCCAGCATCACCCCTAACATGTCATCCACAATTAAGTAGGAGATGTACCTTTTGGTCAGCAGAGAGTTCCCAAAAACCCCGTATTCCGGACCGTTTAAAGAGTCCATCAAGGAAAAAGTAGAAAATCTGACGCTAGCAGACCCCTCTTTCTACTGCAACGATGTGGTGGAAGTTGAACTAGGTGGAGATTTGTATAGTAAAATACTTAAATCCAACATTATCCGTATGGATGGTGGATCACTACTAGCCCAGGATTCCTCCTTAGGCTGGCTCATTATGGGCTCATATTCCGGTTAAACCTTTACCCAACAAAATCCTAATTATATTACTTACCCATTACACTTACCCGCTTTACTTTAATTTGGATATCAACTCTTTTCTTTCAGATGTCGAGGCGGGGAGGATGTTCACCTCAGTGAACAATATGGTGCAGCTATTTCCAACCCTGACAACTAAGTCAACAATAGCCCCAACACAAATAGCTGCAGCCAACGTCGATCAACAGAAAACAGAATAAAATACTTTTCGTGATACCATAGTCTCTATAAGTCGACAAAAAGGTCTATAAACACAAGCGTGCGAGGAAAACTGCGAAAATATACAAAATTAAACCAAATCTACAATTAAATTCATCTTTACCGAAAATACAAAATATACAAATATACAAAATATACAAATATACAAAACATATAAATATACAAGATCAACCCCAATCTACAATTAAATTAAAGAGAATTTACCAAATTGTGTAAAAGACAATAACATTAAAGTGAAGTAAAAACAGAGAAAAACAATATAAAGGTGTTCAAATTAGTTAAACTAAAAACATTAACCCTATATTAACTTAAGTTATTAAATCACAACCCTAGATTTATAAAATTAACATAAACTAAATTTGAAAGGAAACCAAGGAATAGTGAAATTCAACCCTTGGCAGGTTACCCTTATATATGAAATGTGAATTAAATATAAACATTAATAGAAAAATATACATATTAGTATGCACAATTTATATATTCAAAATTAAAGGGTCAATAAATACATAGTTACATTTTATAACGTTTCTGAAAAAAATATGCATTCCTTTTAAAATTCCTGGAAGTTCTCAAACATAAGTATATACCTAACCCTGTCTAACCCGTTTAAATATCTACTTTGTATTGTAGGAAAGTTGTGCAATATTTTATATGAAACTATTGCGCCACTTATTGAATAGAGGTCAAAATGGAAATAATATGGCAAATAATATACACAATAATAATGTATAATGGATGGGCCGCTTTAAAACTCACATAAATTGATTGCAATTGCAAGAAATAAAATACTTAATTTTAATTTTTTTAGTATAAAATAACCAGAATTTGTTAAATAAGACTCCATTGCTGCTCTGTTTTCATTTTGACTACACAACTTATTATTAAAGCGGGGGGATACAATTTTTCTGTGATCAGCTGTTTAAATTGAACGAAATATTGACAGAATAATGAGATATAAAATGGCAAACAATCTCGTATTCAGTTTAAAATATGTGAATGTGTTAGTAGAACATTTTGAAAGATTATTGAAAGTCAAACATTTAAAGTGTGGCTTCAGTGAAAATTGGCTTGAACACAGTCGGAGAGCAAACTCAATTCAAGTTTTTAAAGGTGCATGTATTGATCTAAAATTACGGCTTGGTGTTGGCACGTTTTGTATGTGTCGACTCAAATTTAACTACCAAATTCTTAGAAGGCTCAAATTCTTGTCCGAAAATATCACGAATTTTACTTTAACAGAACAAAAATTTTCATAGTGGATTTTAATTATTTTAATGCGATTTTCGAGCGAAATTTAATTCATTGTAACAACTGATCAATGCCCAACTATCAGGTCATCTCACTAGTACAACAATTCTACAACAAAAAAGCGACGGGCATTTCGTTTGTATAAAAATGTTCCACCTTGTCAACGGCAAACTTGTGGTTGTGGTTTTGCACTAATACTTTTTACAGTAACATAAATCAGCATTTTAAACAAAGATGGATAAAACGTAAACAAAACACATAATGGCGGTCGATATTATAAAAAATTTGTAAACTATGGAACATTTTTTTAAGATGAAAACACAACCCTGCACAAAATCATCATGGGAAGTGAGACGACCTGTCTCTTCGGCCATGCAATTAACAATGCATCTGTTACGAATACGTCGAAAAACTAAAAGTCAAAACCATCATGCTGTTCGTGTTGCCACAATTGGAAAACAAAGTCCTTGTTGAAAACCCCTTATTCGATTTACTTATAGATTATGTTTACTGTTTATTGCAATAAATATTTGCCATATTATACTTTAGGCACTTTTTGCGGAATGTAGGACAAAATGGTAATAATACGACATATTTATTTATTTATTTATTTAAATATATAGTCAATGGATATTATCCTTACAGACTATTAGTATAATATTTGAACAAAATAAAAATAAAGTACAAAATTTATGAGTTAAGATAAACAATAATTTTATGTTTCACAGCATTGGAACTTAAAGAATGATTAACAAATTCGGACAAATAATTATATTCACGATATAAGCTCAAAAATGGATCAGCAAAAGCATAATAAGATCTACAAAAATTAATAACAAGAGGATTATAATGGCGAGTAGTACGAGTAGGATTGTTAAATTGGACAGAATTTATCAGATATTCAGAACAAATGTTACCATTAATAAGGTTTATCATAAAAGTAACATTTAACATCGTACGAGTTGGTAATTTTATTAATGCTAGTCTACTAGTGTAGGTTCCAAGATTTGTGGAAGAGCTCCATTGAAGGCCACGTATAGAAAACAATAAAATTTTTTTTGTAAGACTCCAGACTGTTATTGTAGATATTATAATAAGGATCCCATATGATTGAACCATATTCCAACATAGGCCTCACTAAGGATACGTATAGCTGCTTCCTAATGTAAAGGTCAGAAAACTCTTTTGCCCAACATTTTATGAAGGCAAGAGCACCTCTAGCTTTGTTTACAGTTAGTGTAATATGAAAAGCAAAATTTAATTTGGGATCAAGCAAAAATCCAAAGTCAAGAAACGAGTCCACCAACTCCAACTGATGACCACCCAATGAGTGGTTAACAGAAATAGCTTTGACTCTAGAAAAACGCATCCATTTACATTTCTTTAGATTCAACTCCATTACATTATAATTGCACTATAGGAAAAAATTGTTAAGATCCGTTTGGAGATAAATACGGTCAGCAAGGTTATTGAAGGATTGAAAAATTTTTATATCATCAGCATACATAAGTATATTGGAGGACTCAATAACGCCAGGAAGATCATTAATGATCAAAGAAAACAGAATTGGACCAAGATGACTGCCTTGCGGAACACCAGATGAGACATATATGCATTTCGATTTGCTATTGTTGAAACAAATAGTTTGTTTTTTGCCTATTAAATAAGTTATTAACCAGCTTAAACTGCTACGAGTTACACCCAATATATCTAATTTATCAAGAAAAGGTTGGTGGTTAACTTTATCAAATGCTTTACTGAAGTCAGTGTAAATAGCATCAGTTTGTTTCTTTTGTGTAAATGCTTAACTGCAGAAGTAAATTGAAGGACATTAGTTGTAGTTGAGCAGCCCTTTCTAAAACCATGTTGACAAGGTGAAATCAACGATGCAGCATGATGGCGGAGGAAATCAGCAACTAGTTTCTCAAACAATTTCGGAATGGCACTTAATTTTGCAATACCTCTATAATTTGTTATATCAGATTTGTTGCCTGATTTATATAAAGGTATTATATACGAATCTTTCCAAAATGTGGGAAAATAACCAAATTTTATTGATGCATTAAACAGTAAAGTTAATGGTTCCACGATTGTTTCAGCATATCGATATAAGACGCAACTAGTAACTCCATCAGAACCATGAATGAGGGACATTTTAAGATTTTTCAGGCAGAACAAAATATCACTGCAAGTAAGTACAGGGAAGGAGATTCTTTGACTTGAAGCAACAGCATAAGGGTAACAAACTCTGTGATGGTAAACAGCATCCGAATAAGTACTGGCGAAAAAATCGGCAAACATATCACATATGACTTCAATATTACTGGATTCTCGATTATTAAATTTCATTGCTGATGGATATCCACAGGTTTTTCTCTTAGAATTCACAAATAAGTAGAAAGATTTAGGGTCACGTATAAAATTGCTTTTAATTTTAATTAAATAATTGTTATATAAAGCTTGGTTGAGCAAGTTATATTCCGAACGACTAACAGAATACTTTCTATAGTCAACAAACGAGCCAGACTTTTTATATTTTTATAATTTTTGTTTTTAATATTTTTCAGACCTGACAGCTGCTTGGGACTCCATGGGGGCCCAATATGATTTCTTAGGAACACAGATTTCAAAAAAATTAGTATATTTTATTGTAAAATGAGGTAATAGACAAATCAATATCGGATTGTTTGTGCACGGGACAATTTAATACATTATTCCAGCAAGTATTTTTTATTAAATCATTTAGTAAGCTATATAATGTGTTCGTTTGAAACAAACGTAGGACATTATCGGATTTTCGATCCTCAGGCACTGAGATTGGAACGGAATGAATAATTCTGCAATCATCAACATCATTAACAAATACAAAATCGAGTATTTTACTAAAATCATTGCAGACATGATGTATTTGATAAAGGGATAATCCAAAAATATCATTTAAAAAATAATCATCACAGTTTTTATTGTTCACCGGAATTAAATATGGCGTATCAGATGTTTGCTTCCATAAAATCGACGGCATGTTAAAATCACCAACTACGAAAGTCGACTCATTCGTATCAACAAGTAAAGCTACATACTCAATGGCTTGAATATGTCTAGAATAAACAGATGAATCAGATCTAGGAGGAATATAAGAACAAGTCAAATAATTTTTTTTATTTTTCACTTTGTCAACAATCGCAACAAATTCAACATCAGGAACATCAGTTAGTATAACGTCAAATGGGTAAAAGTAATACACAGCAATCAGAACTCCACCACACCTACGGCCGGTGCGATTATATCTATATATTTAGTATTTATTACAAAGAATTTCAGAATTATAAACGTCATCATTAAGCCAGGTTTCAGTGCAAATAATTACATCGTAGACAAAATCATAGCTACATATTAGGAAACAGGGCATTAAGCTTCGTATTCAATCCACAAACGTTCTGATAAATAATATTCAAACGATCCTTGCATCTAACTAGTTTTTTGAAGCCGAAGAGTTATTACGTGGCAAATGGGCAATGTTTTTTGGCCTTGAATTCTCCTTGAATAAAAATTCGCGAACAAAAATATTTGCAGGCCACAAACGTAGATCAACATCACTGTCAAAAACATTAGCACGAACAGTAATTTTGAACGAAGTTATACTCCTGGGCTACGAATAGGAAAATTTTGTTGTAGACAATTCAATAGCACGGTCTAGTTTGGATTTTATATAATGATTGATATCTTCAACAACAGTGTCAGAGGCTAGACAAGAAATAAAAATATGTATTTTCCGAAGCAAAACAATTAATTCCTTAGGACCATTTTTGCCTTAGAAGAAGTAGATGGACCATGGTCTAGACCAACAGGAATGTTATCGTGCTTCTCTGAACTCGATTTAAAAGACCCTTCTACGGAAGATGGCAAAGTATCACAATGAGACTTTTGACCGAAACCATTTTAATCCTTTGGTATTACGGAGAGCATCAGCGATAAGTTTTTTCAATGCATTACACTTAAAATGAGAAAGACCGTTGCAAAGCCAGCAGCATACCATCCTTTCGTCATCACCAGTTATATTACAATTTTTATTTACGCATTTAAATTTTGTATCACTCATATTTATATTATTAAACAGCAGATTATTAAAGATATTATCGTATCGCGTAGTGTTGTTCGAATCTCAACAATAGATGGCGCCACCAAAGCTTATTCACTGGTTAAGTAGAACAGCTGATCACACAGATGGAATAAATTAGTACTTGCAGAAAAATGTAATTAAAGATGTATGTCTGTCGAATTATTTTGTACGAATATAATTGTGTATGTATGTATATATGATAAGTAACACACAAATCAGCACCTATGAGGAATTAAAAAGTAGTTTAATATACGGACAAACAATTCATTCCAACATACAACTGCGTAGATCAGCAACCAACACTTCAATGATCACAAAAACACAGCTTATGGTATTATGCACGCAGTAATATATACTTTATAACAAATATTTTACAGAGAAAATCAGACACGTCTTGATACTTGTAAGTGTTACCGTGCTAACTGTACAATAGTACATAAGCTATGTAGACACGAAGAGTTTTATAATATTCTGATTCTACAAGGGTTTTCTGCACGTATTACCATGTAAATCGTATTTTAAGACGAAGCAAACACATTTGACGCTAGTGAAGAAAACAAGATGCCATATTTTCAGGTTGTAACAAGATTTTTTTTCTTGGAACACGTGGCAGCTTTGTTTACAAATATGGCTGGTTTGTTTACAAATTTGCTGTTAAAGTGGGGTGTGGGCGTTTTTTTTCTAGGAATCGATTTGCGCTATGTGCTCGCTATACTTTATAGTGAGTTATTATAGTTTTGAGCTTATAATTCAAAAACTAAGAATATGCCAATATTGACGCTACCTGCGATCAAAAGCTAACAAAATTGCGCGTAGAACGCAATAAATGGCATATTTCGGGGGTGTCTAGGAAAGAAGTTATAGGCGCAACAAGATTTAAAACAAGTAAAAACGTTATATTCGACCGGGTCGAACCTTAAATACCCTCCAAATATTTAGTAAGTGAATTTGAAATGTTTAACTTGGTGGGACAGAGTTCCTTTATATAATATTGTACGTCAACGCCCACTAAAGGGGCGGGGTTCAAATATATACAGTATCATGTTTTCCACAGACGAACGTATGGGCATTGCTAGACCGTCTTAGACTTCATCAATATTCTCTTTGGAGGGTATAAAAACTGTATTTTGGCGGGGTCGCTCTGGCAAGGGCTGTGGGGGAAACATTTCACCTTTGTCATAAAACTCTAAAAATAAATGCTTGGGATAATTATACACAAAATTAAAATTTCTTTTTTTTGATAGGGTCATTTATAGGGCAAAGGGGGAGAGGGGGTAGGGCAGAAACAGGTAGACATAAAACACTAAAAATAAATGCTTGGGATGATTATACACAAAATTAAAAAAAAATGTATATATTTTTAATAGGGTCGTTTGGCGGGCAAAGGGGGAGGAGGGGTTAGGGCAGTAACAGGCAGTCATAAAACTCTAAAGATAAATGCTTGGGATGATTATATACAAAATTAAAAAAAAAAATTTTTTGGGAGGGTCATTTAGGGGGCAAAGGAAGAGGGGGGGGGGGGGGGTTAGGGCAGAAATCGGTAGTCATAAAACTGTAAAGATAAATGCTTGGTATGATTATATACAAAATTTAAAAAAAAAATTTTTTTTTTGGTAGGGTCATTTAGGGGGCGAAGGGGAAGGAGGGGGTAGGGCAGAGTAGTACCAGGTTTCGTCTCAGCTTCGTCATTAAAGCTTAAAAGTGTTATTTTTAAGGAATGTAGGCTTAAGTAAAACAATTTGTTACATTTTTATGCTATTTTTGCCTATAATAACGCCCACTAAAGTGGACGGGGTCAAAAAATATTTTTATTTTATTTACTGGCTCCACGTTTAAGGCGTTGGACCGTATTTGACATAAAAATATATCATTTGCTTAACAAAATAACCAAAAAACTTTAAAAATTATGTTGTTTTTTCTGGGTTGGTTTAGTTCTTCTTAAGGGAACTTTTTTCCCTCTTGCCCGATTTAGCCCATCTTCGAACTTAACCTGCTCTAAGCTTTAAAATATATTTATGCCAAATTTCAAGAGTCTAGCTCTTTTCGTTTGGACTGAATCGTGATTTCCACAGACGGACAGACGGACATGCTCAGTTCGTCTTAGATTTCATCACTGATGTAGAATATTGTTACAAAGTTTAAAAATAGATTCAAATATAACGACAATGTGGCTATATGTACTTGGCAGCACTGTCAAACCATCTCTAGTTGTCAAAATGTTACAACCCTGGTCAACACCATGCAGATAATATTTGAATTAACGGAAATGGAATATTCCGGATACATCGTTGAGAATATACAAGATCATTCGAGGCTGTGCAATAATAAGTGTAAACAACAATAACGAAAAACCTAGCAACATCAATGCTAAGAGATGATGATGTTATTCTTAATGATCTTGTACGCAAGTATTCGCTGCTAATAAAAACTAAACATGTACATCAATATACACGGCAACATACACACAAATATACACAGCAACATGCCCACATAGCACAAGAAGAAACAAAACTACACAACACACAGAACACTCATACATACAACCACACATAGTTACAATAAACAAAACACAAGACAGCATTGTCATATATACAAACACACGTATATAGCTACATGTTAAGTAAAGCACAACCAACAACAACCATGACCAGATGCTTCGCGAAGTTACCAGACGATGTCATTTTGCTATATAAAGTCGCTGCCAGTAATCAGCGGGATCAGTGTGATTTTAAATCTAGACGTGTTTACATCGCTAAGTGTTTAGTAGTACAAATACTCGTGTTAATAAAGTAGTAAATAAAGTGTTGCCGCATTATATTTCTAAAGTTAATTGTCTGTGTTTTTAATTGGATGCAATTAAACGAATCCTTGAAGGATAAGTAAAAAGCGTTTTTACGAAAAGGTCTAAAAAACGTAACAATTGGTGTCAGAAGTGGGATTGCAAAAATAATTAAAAAGGACATTGCAATATAAGGAAAAAAAGGACATTAAAAAAAAAAAAAAATAATTATGAAATTTGATGAACTGAAAGTTGAACAGCTAAAAAAGGAGCTTAGTAAGCGGGAATTACCAACAGCAGGTAACAAGGCTGAACTGCAGAAGAGGCTGATAGATGAGTTTAAGAATCGCGGCATCGACATCGGGACATACGAGTTTGAGGACAAAGACGATGTAGAGGTATGTCCTCCTGCTACGAGCAGCAGCATGGACATAAATTCAATGTTCGCTGCTATGATGATTCAGATAAAAGGAATCAATGATGCACAAACTGCATCAAAAATCAGCAGCGACAAACTTGTAGCCGAAATAACTCAAATAAAACAGAACTCGGAAATCAGCACTGACAAACTTGTAGCCGAAATAGCTGAAATAAAACAGAACTCGGGAATCAGCAGTGAAAAGCTTGTAGCCGAAATAACTGAAATTAAACAGAACGCTCAGCAGATGCATGAAGCATCAAGGATCAGCACTGACAAACTTGTAGCCGAAATAACTCAAATAAAACAGAACTCGGAAATTAGCACTGAAAAACTTGTAGCAGAAATACAGGAGTCAAATAGAGCCACGAACGAGACTCTGGTAGAGGTTTCTGAGGCCATTAATAGGAGGGTGGATTCTATTGAGAATAAATTCTCAGAGCTGGCAGATAGAGTCCAACATTTAGAAAGCGGTGGCTTGGAACAGCATGCAAAAGAGTTCGAAGAAAAATTGCATGCTCTAGAGGACAAAGTGCATAACCTTGAGTGTAGTGGCGGGCCAGTACGAGCAGTTGCGGAGGTTTCTGCGCGAATAAAAGCGCCATGCTTTGACGGCAGCGTACCATTGAGCATCTTTAGATTCCAGTTCGAGACGGTTGCTAGCAGAAATGGATGGGATGCTGAAGAAAAGGCCATAGAGTTAATTTTGTCCTTAAAGGGTACAGCCGCAGAGGTACTTGAGACCGTGCCAGTAAGCAGCAGAAACAACTATAATGAAATAATGGCAGCATTGCAGCGCAAGTATGGTGGTGAGCACAAGCGCGATTTATACAGAATGGAATTGCGATGTAGAGTTCAAAAGCCTAACGAGTCTCTACAAGATTTCGCAATGGAAATCGAGCGTTTAGTGCAGCTCACATATCCAGGCGAGAGTCACCCGTTCCTGGATCACTTTAAAACTGAGGCGTTCGTTAATGGCATTCGCGACTCTGATGTCAAACTGGCTGTGTGCGCAACGCAGAAATCCACTTTCGCTGAGACTGTTTCATTTGCGCTGGCTCAAGAGACTGCAAGGATGGTTTTCAAGCCACAGATATGTAAAGTGCGGAATGTGGAGGTTTTGCCCGAGGAGGATAACAGCCTAGTTGCTAGTTTTAAGGAGGCAATGCGACAACTGTTGGTGGAAGGTGCTACCAAAGAAAAGCCTAAATGCTTTAACTGCGGAAAAATTGGTCATTTTCAGCGCAACTGCAAAGCACCAAGAAAAAGAGGTAGATCTGTTTCACCACCAAGAAACAGCAAACGGGTGAACCAAACAACATCACAAGAGTCCCCGTTAAACTAAAACGAGCTAGCGCTAAGGGGCAAGAGCTAGCTCCCACAAACGAGGGCCCCACAATCTCCATATCAGTGATGCAGCAGAAAAATAGCAACCTTACTGCGTCTGGACACATCAACGGGGAAAAGCACGTATTTACCATAGACACAGGGGCGTCGCAGTCAATAATAAGGCCCGATATAGTAAAGGGGAAATGCGATCGTTTAAGCAATATACGGCTACGTACAGCTACTGGAGAGCCTGCCACTGTCTATGGTAAGATTGAATTGAAGGTGACTATAGCCAACATCAACGTGAGGCATGTGTTTATTGTTGCCGATATTGTCGATGAGGTAATTATTGGAGCCGATTTTATGATTAATCATGGCATTAATCTACACATGGGGCAACAGCTGATGATTTGGCGTAATGTGGAAATACCCCTTGATGTTGGGTATGACAGCAAGCCGCAAGTAAGAAAAGTATTTGCTATTGAGAGTCAGACGTTACCGCCGCAGTCTGAAACAGTTATATGGGCGCGTATGAAGGGAGATTGTGAGGACAATCGGTTGTGGGTTGTAGAACCAGCAGATCTAAAGAGAGAGCTTATAACAGCAAAAGCTCTAGTAAAAACTAGTAAAGGAGGAATAGTCCCTATAAGAGTACTTAACTTGGCAGACCATGAAAAAGTCATCAAAGAAAATTGCGATATTGGCCAGTGTACTCCAGCAGAGGCAATAATAAACTGTGAGAGGAAGATAGAGCCTACCAATTTGTCCGCCAAAGAACGTGAACAATTTGAGGAATACGTAGGAAAATGGGTAGCAGGACTGTCAGCGACAGAAAGAAATAAAGCCAAACAGTTGCTAAAAAGGCATGCCAGTATCTTCGCCATGGGAAACCAAAGTCAGGGTAGAACTGCATTGGTTAAACATGAAATAAACACAGGCGAAGCTAGGCCGATTAAACAGCCACCTAGAAGTGTACCCCTAGCAAAGCGAGATGAAGTCAAAGAGCTTGTAAGAGAAATGGAGCGTGAAGGCGTAATTGAGCCATCTTCTGGTCCTTGGAGTTCGCCAGTAGTCTTAGTTAAAAAGAAAGATGGCAGTACTAGATTCTGCGTAGACTACAGGAAGCTCAATGACATAACCAAGAAGGACAGCTATCCGCTCCCCAGAATCGATGACACCTTGGACACGCTAGCTGGTACGAGATGGTTCTCTACGCTAGACTTGCGAAGCGGATATTGGCAAGTGGAGATTGCAGAGAAAGACAAGGAGAAAACTGCCTTTAGCGTTGGTAACGGATTATGGCAGTTCAAAGTTATGCCGTTTGGTCTCTGCAATGCTCCGGCCACATTTGAACGCCTAATGGAGAAGGTACTGAAAGGACTCCACTGGAAGACATGCTTGGTATATCTGGATGACATAATCGTGATGGGGAAAACTTTTGATGAACACCTCAAAAACATGGCAGAAGTTCTTCAACGGATATCATCAGCTGGATTGAAACTCAGCCTGAAGAAATGTGCATTGTTCCAGAAAGAAGTGAAGTATTTGGGGCATCGTGTTACAGCAGACGGAATCTCAACAGATGAAGATAAAATACAAGCAGTAAGGGACTGGCATCAACCTAAAAATCTTCATGAATTGCGCAGCTTTTTGGGCCTTTGTACATACTACAGACGCTTTGTGCCAAATTTTGCCAGTGTAGCTGCAAGCCTGCATGAGCTGACAAAGAAGTCGAGACCATACCATTGGGGCGAGCCACAAGAAAAGGCATTCCAGAAACTTAAAGGATTATTGTGTACGTCACCAGTACTAGCGTATCCCATACCTGGAGAAAAATTTGTGCTGGATACTGATGCGAGCGGCTATGGCATAGGGGGCGTGCTATCCCAAGTAGTTAATGGCACTGAGAAAGTCATAGGATACTATAGCCGTGTACTCTCAAAACCTGAGAGGAACTACTGTGTGACACGACGTGAGCTTCTGGCAGTATTGGAATGCATTAAACATTACCATAAGTACCTGTATGGTCAACACTTTACATTAAGGACTGACCATTCTGCACTGAGATGGTTATTGCAGTTTAAAAATCCTGAAGGGCAACTGGCAAGGTGGATTGAGCGCCTGCAGAGCTACGACTTCAGTATTGAGCATAGAAGGGGCACAAAACATAACAATGCGGATGCTCTTTCGAGAAGACCCTGCTGTTTAGAGTGTAAACATTGCGTTAGAACCGAACAAAAGGAAGGCGTTGTTGATGTTCGGCTAATGCACATCGACTCTGATGAAGACTGGTCAGCGGCACAGAGGGACGACAATATACTGGGAAAAATTATAGCAGCCAAAGAGGAGGACAGAAGACCGTCCCGGAATGAAATTTCGGCTGAGAGCCCACTCGCCAAATCTTATTGGGCTCAGTGGAACAGCCTCAAGGTAATAGAAGGGTGCCTATACCGCGTATGGGAAAGTGTAGATGGCAAAACAACTTCAAATTTGGTAGTTGTGCCATGCTCCAAGATAAGTAAAGTTTTGCAAGAATTTCACAATGGACCTAGTGGCGGTCATCTTGGAGTCACAAAAACACTTGAGAAACTGAAGCAGCGTTTTTATTGGGTTGGATGTCAACAAGCCGTAGCCGATTGGATAGCAAACTGCCCACAGTGCATAGTAGCCAAAGGCCCAGTAAGAAGAAGCCGGGGACAGCTACAGCAATACAACTCAGGAGCACCATTCGAGCGGATCGCAATGGATGTAGCAGGTCCTTTTCCCGTCACTGAAGCCGGAAATCGTTATGTTCTTGTGGTAATGGACTATTTTAGTAAATGGCCAGAGGTATATGCCATACCTAACCAAGAAGCAAAGACAGTTGTAAATGCATTCGTCAACAACTGGGTATGTCGCTATGGTGTCCCAATAGAATTACATTCCGACCAAGGAAGGAATTTCGAGTCTGCCATATTCAGGGAAATGTGCGAATTATATGGGATAAAGAAAACCAGAACAACGCCTTTGCATCCACAGTCTGATGGCATGGTAGAGAGGTTCAATCGCACCTTAGAAGAGTACCTGCGAAAAGTGTTAAGCAACCATCAGAGGGATTGGGACGAGCACATTCCCAAATTTTTGATGGCATATAGGTCAGCTGTACACGACTCCACATCGAGAACGCCAGCTAAAATTATCTTCGGGACGGAATTAAAACTGCCTGGTGACTTGGAATTTGGTGTTAAGCCAGCGGTAGAAGAAGGAGCCACTACGTCCCAAGAGCAGGAGAACTTAAACGAGCTGCATGATTTCGTGCGTAATAGAATCAAGATGGTCAGTGACAAGATGAAGGCTAGATATGACCGCGCAGCAAATTCAGAGGGATTTATAGAAGGTCAATTGGTTCTACTTTATAACCCACAACGGAAGAAAGGATTGTCCCCAAAATTACAGACTCACTGGGATGGCCCGTATAAAGTGATTAAGAGAGTGAATGACGTTGTGTACCGGATAC
>OX637537.1:8649198-8756698 GCA_951800035.1 Linnaemya tessellans | reverse complement strand
CGAACTGAGCATGTCCGTCTGTCCGTCTGTGGAAATCACGATTCAGTCCAAACGAAAAGAGCTAGACTCTTGAAATTTGGCATAAATATATTTTAAAGCTTAGAGCAGGTTAAGTTCGAAGATGGGCTAAATCGGGCAAGAGGGAAAAAAGTTCCCTTAAGAAGAACTAAACCAACCCAGAAAAAACAACATAATTTTTAAAGTTTTTTGGTTATTTTGTTAAGCAAATGATATATTTTTATGTCAAATACGGTCCAACGCCTTAAACGTGGAGCCAGTAAATAAAATAAAAATATTTTTTGACCCCGTCCACTTTAGTGGGCGTTATTATAGGCAAAAATAGCATAAAAATGTAACAAATTGTTTTACTTAAGCCTACATTCCTTAAAAATAACACTTTTAAGCTTTAATGACGAAGCTGAGACGAAACCTGGTACTACTCTGCCCTACCCCCTCCTTCCCCTTCGCCCCCTAAATGACCCTACCAAAAAAAAAATTTTTTTTTTTAAATTTTGTATATAATCATACCAAGCATTTATCTTTACAGTTTTATGACTACCGATTTCTGCCCTAACCCCCCCCCCCCCCTCTTCCTTTGCCCCCTAAATGACCCTCCCAAAAAAAATTTTTTTTTAATTTTGTATATAATCATCCCAAGCATTTATCTTTAGAGTTTTATGACTGCCTGTTACTGCCCTAACCCCTCCTCCCCCTTTGCCCGCCAAACGACCCTATTAAAAATATATACATTTTTTTTTAATTTTGTGTATAATCATCCCAAGCATTTATTTTTAGAGTTTTATGTCTACCTGTTTCTGCCCTACCCCCTCTCCCCCTTTGCCCTATAAATGACCCTATCAAAAAAAAGAAATTTTAATTTTGTGTATAATTATCCCAAGCATTTATTTTTAGAGTTTTATGACAAAGGTGAAATGTTTCCCCCACAGCCCTTGCCAGAGCGACCCCGCCAAAATACAGTTTTTATACCCTCCAAAGAGAATATTGATGAAGTCTAAGACGGTCTAGCAATGCCCATACGTTCGTCTGTGGAAAACATGATACTGTATATATTTGAACCCCGCCCCTTTAGTGGGCGTTGACGTACAATATTATATAAAGGAACTCTGTCCCACCAAGTTAAACATTTCAAATTCACTTACTAAATATTTGGAGGGTATTTAAGGTTCGACCCGGTCGAATATAACGTTTTTACTTGTTTTAAATCTTGTTGCGCCTATAACTTCTTTCCTAGACACCCCCGAAATATGCCATTTATTGCGTTCTACGCGCAATTTTGTTAGCTTTTGATCGCAGGTAGCGTCAATATTGGCATATTCTTAGTTTTTGAATTATAAGCTCAAAACTATAATAACTCACTATAAAGTATAGCGAGCACATAGCGCAAATCGATTCCTAGAAAAAAAACGCCCACACCCCACTTTAACAGCAAATTTGTAAACAAACCAGCCATATTTGTAAACAAAGCTGCCACGTGTTCCAAGAAAAAAAATCTTGTTACAACCTGAAAATATGGCATCTTGTTTTCTTCACTAGCGTCAAATGTGTTTGCTTCGTCTTAAAATACGATTTACATGGTAATACGTGCAGAAAACCCTTGTAGAATCAGAATATTATAAAACTCTTCGTGTCTACATAGCTTATGTACTATTGTACAGTTAGCACGGTAACACTTACAAGTATCAAGACGTGTCTGATTTTCTCTGTAAAATATTTGTTATAAAGTATATATTACTGCGTGCATAATACCATAAGCTGTGTTTTTGTGATCATTGAAGTGTTGGTTGCTGATCTACGCAGTTGTATGTTGGAATGAATTGTTTGTCCGTATATTAAACTACTTTTTAATTCCTCATAGGTGCTGATTTGTGTGTTACTTATCATATATACATACATACACAATTATATTCGTACAAAATAATTCGACAGACATACATCTTTAATTACATTTTTCTGCAAGTACTAATTTATTCCATCTGTGTGATCAGCTGTTCTACTTAACCAGTGAATAAGCTTTGGTGGCGCCATCTATTGTTGAGATTCGAACAACACTACGCGATACGATAATATCTTTAATAATCTGCTGTTTAATAATATAAAAATGAGTGATACAAAATTTAAATGCGTAAATAAAAATTGTAATATAACTGGTGATGACGAAAGGATGGTATGCTGCTGGCTTTGCAACGGTCTTTCTCATTTTAAGTGTAATGCATTGAAAAAACTTATCGCTGATGCTCTCCGTAATACCAAAGGATTAAAATGGTTCCGGTCAAAAGTCTCATTGTGATACTTTGCCATCTTCCGTAGAAGGGTCTTTTAAATCGAGTTCAGAGAAGCACGATAACATTCCTGTTGGTCTAGACCATGGTCCATCTACTTCTTCTAAGGCAAAAATGGTCCTAAGGAATTAATTGTTTTGCTTCGGAAAATACATATTTTTATTTCTTGTCTAGCCTCTGACACTGTTGTTGAAGATATCAATCATTATATAAAATCCAAACTAGACCGTGCTATTGAATTGTCTACAACAAAATTTTCCTATTCGTAGCCCAGGAGTATAACTTCGTTCAAAATTACTGTTCGTGCTAATGTTCTTGACAGTGATGTTGATCTACGTTTGTGGCCTGCAAATATTTTTGTTCGCGAATTTTTATTCAAGGAGAATTCAAGGCCAAAAAACATTGCCCATTTGCCACGTAATAACTCTTCGGCTTCAAAAAACTAGTTAGATGCAAGGATCGTTTGAATATTATTTATCAGAACGTTTGTGGATTGAATACGAAGCTTAATGCCCTGTTTCCTAATATGTAGCTATGATTTTGTCTACGATGTAATTATTTGCACTGAAACCTGGCTTAATGATGACGTTTATAATTCTGAAATTCTTTGTAATAAATACTAAATATATAGATATAATCGCACCGGCCGTAGGTGTGGTGGAGTTCTGATTGCTGTGTATTACTTTTACCCATTTGACGTTCTACTAACTGATGTTCCTGATGTTGAATTTGTTGCGATTGTTGACAAAGTGAAAAATAAAAAAAATTATTTGACTTGTTCTTATATTCCTCCTGGATCTGATTCATCTGTTTATTCTAGACATATTCAAGCCATTGAGTATGTAGCTTTACTTGTTGATACGAATGACTCGACTTTCGTAGTTGGTGATTTTAACATGCCGTCGATTTTATGGAAGCAAACATCTGATACGCCATATTTAATTCCGGTGAACAATAAAAACTGTGATGATTATTTTTTAAATGATATTTTTGGATTATCCCTTTATCAAATACATCATGTCTGCAATGATTTTAGTAAAATACTCGATTTTGTATTTGTTAATGATGTTGATGATTGCAGAATTATTCATTCCGTTCCAATCTCAGTGCCTGAGGATCGAAAATCCGATAATGTCCTACGTTTGTTTCAAACGAACACATTATATAGCTTACTAAATGATTTAATAAAAAATACTTGCTGGAATAATGTATTAAATTGTCCCGTGCACAAACAATCCGATATTGATTTGTCTATTACCTCATTTTACAATAAAATATACTAATTTTTTTGAAATCTGTGTTCCTAAGAAATCATATTGGGCCCCCATGGAGTCCCAAGCAGCTGTCAGGTCTGAAAAATATTAAAAACAAAAATTATAAAAATATAAAAAGTCTGGCTCGTTTGTTGACTATAGAAAGTATTCTGTTAGTCGTTCGGAATATAACTTGCTCAACCAAGCTTTATATAACAATTATTTAATTAAAATTAAAAGCAATTTTATACGTGACCCTAAATCTTTCTACTTATTTGTGAATTCTAAGAGAAAAACCTGTGGATATCCATCAGCAATGAAATTTAATAATCGAGAATCCAGTAATATTGAAGTCATATGTGATATGTTTGCCGATTTTTTCGCCAGTACTTATTCGGATGCTGTTTACCATCACAGAGTTTGTTACCCTTATGCTGTTGCTTCAAGTCAAAGAATCTCCTTCCCTGTACTTACTTGCAGTGATATTTTGTTCTGCCTGAAAAATCTTAAAATGGCCCTCATTCATGGTTCTGATGGAGTTACTAGTTGCGTCTTATATCGATATGCTGAAACAATCGTGGAACCATTAACTTTACTGTTTAATGCATCAATAAAATTTGGTTATTTTCCCACATTTTGGAAAGATTCGTATATAATACCTTTATATAAATCAGGCAACAAATCTGATATAACAAATTATAGAGGTATTGCAAAATTAAGTGCCATTCCGAAATTGTTTGAGAAACTAGTTGCTGATTTCCTCCGCCATCATGCTGCATCGTTAATTTCACCTTGTCAACATGGTTTTAGAAAGGGCTGCTCAACTACAACTAATGTCCTTCAATTTACTTCTGCAGTTAAGCATTTACACAAAAGAAACAAACTGATGCTATTTACACTGACTTCAGTAAAGCATTTGATAAAGTTAACCACCAACCTTTTCTTGATAAATTAGATATATTGGGTGTAACTCGTAGCAGTTTAAGCTGGTTAATAACTTATTTAATAGGCAAAAAACAAACTATTTGTTTCAACAATAGCAAATCGAAATGCATATATGTCTCATCTGGTGTTCCGCAAGGCAGTCATCTTGGTCCAATTCTGTTTTCTTTGATCATTAATGATCTTCCTGGCGTTATTGAGTCCTCCAATATACTTATGTATGCTGATGATATAAAAATTTTTCAATCCTTCAATAACCTTGCTGACCGTATTTATCTCCAAACGGATCTTAACAATTTTTTCCTATAGTGCAATTATAATTTAATGGAGTTGAATCTAAAGAAATGTAAATGTATGCGTTTTTCTAGAGCCAAAGTTATTTCTGTTAACCACTCATTGGGTGGTCATCAGTTGGAGTTGGTGGACTCGTTTCTTGACTTTGGATTTTTGCTTGATCCCAAATTAAATTTTGCTTTTCATATTACACTAACTGTAAACAAAGCTAGAGGTGCTCTTGCCTTCATAAAATGTTGGGCAAAAGAGTTTTCTGACCTTTACATTAGGAAGCAGCTATACGTATCTTTAGTGAGGCCTATGTTGGAATATGGTTCAATCATATGGGATCCTTATTATAATATCTACAATAACAGTCTGGAGTCTTACAAAACAAATTTTTATTGTTTTCTATGCGTGGCCTTCAATGGAGCTCTTCCACAAATCTTGGAACCTACACTAGTAGACTAGCATTAATAAAATTACCAACTCGTACGAAGTTAAATTTTACTTTTATGATAAACCTTATTAATGGTAACATTTGTCCTGAATATCTGATAAATTCTGTCCAATTTAACATTCCAACTCGCACTACTCGTCATTATAATCCTCTTGTTATTAATTTTTGTAGCTCTAATTATGCCTTTGTTGATCCATTTTTGAGGTTATGTCGTGAATATAATTATTTGTCTGAATTCGTTAATTATTCTTTAAGTTCCAATGCTGTGACAACATAAAATTATTGTTTATCGTAATTCTTAAATTTTGTACTTTATTTTTATTTTGTTCCAATATTATACTAATAGTCTGTAAGGATTATATCCATTGACTATATATTTAAGTAAATAAATGAATCAATATATATATATATATATATATATATATATATATATATATATACTTATATATATATATATATATATATATATATATATATATATATACTATAAATATATTTATGTATATATATAAATATATATATATATATATGTATATATATATATATATATATATATATATATATATATATACATATATATGTATATATGTATATATATATATATATATATATATATATTTTATTTTTTTTTCGATATGCTATTGTTGAAACGAATAGTTTGCTTTCTGCCTATTAAATAAGTTCTTAACCAGCTTAAACTGTTGCGAGTTAAACCCAATATATCTAATTTATCAAGAAGAAGTTGGTGGTTAACTTTATCAAATGCTTTACTGAAGTCAGTGTAAATAGCATCAGTTTGCTTCTTTTGTGTAAATAGTTGATTGACTGCACAAGTAAATTAAAGGACATTTGTTGTAGTTGAACAGCCCTTTCTAAAACCATGTTGACAAGGTGAAATTAACAATGCAGCATGATGGCGGAGGAAATCAGCAACTAGTTTCTCAAACAATTTCGGAATGGCACTTAATTTTGCAATACCTCTATAATTCGTTATACCAGATTTGTTGCCTGATTTATATAAAGGGGTGCTGTTGGCTGAAGTACTAGGACACGAGACTATGAAGCGGAGGGTCGTGAGTTCGAGCCCGTGCTGAGTCATGAAATATTGTGTTGAATTCTTCTGATCAGCATTAGTGCGTGGTTGTGTTAGTTGTTGCCAGCCTGGTTCAATGATGAAGGCATAGTCACTGGTCACTGAACATAATTGATAGCGACTGACACTATAATGTACTAAAAGCAGAGTTACAGTACCCACCTTCATCGGCCCTGTAGCAAAAATTAGCCGGCGAAGTAAAAGATTGAAATAGCTACAAAAACAACTGTCTATCTTCTCATCTTTCCTAATCTGTCCCCTCAATACTATCCTCTCGTTTTCAGTTCCCGCGCAATGCATTGCATATATAGGGGTCATCCCCTGAGTGCTGGTCCAAGATAAAAAAAAAAAAGGTATATACGAATCTTTCCAAAATGTGGGAAAATAACCAAATTTAATTGATGCATTAAACAGTAAAGTTAATGGTTCCACGATTGTTTCAGCACATCGATTTAACACGCAACTAAGAACTCCATCAGGACCATGACTGAGGGACATTAGATTTTTCAGGCAGAACAAAATATCACTGCAAGGATGGAAAGGAGATTCCTTGACTTGAAGCAATAGCATAAGGGTAACAAACTCTGTGATGGTAAACAGCATCAGAATAAGTACTGGTGAAAAAATCGGCAAACATATCACATATAACTTCAATATTACTGGATTCTCGATTATTAAATTTCATTGCTGATGGATATCCGCAGGTTTTTCTCTTAGAATTTACAAATAAGTAGAAAGATTTAGGGTCGCGTATGAAATTATTTTTCATTTTAATTAAATAATTCTTATATAAAGCTTGGTTGAGCAAGTTTTATTCCGAACGACTAAAAGAATATATTCTATAGTCAACCAACGAGCCAGACTTTTTATATATTTTAAAATTTTTGTTTTTAATATTTTTCAGACTTGACAGCTGCTTAGAACTCCATGTGGGTCCAACATGTGTTTGAAAAGCATTCTTAGGCCGAGGCCACGCAATGAGCGGCAAAAAATTAAAACATATGGAATACTACTGCAGCGGCCACGCAATGAGCGGCTAAGCGGCATTCCTGAGCGGCTAAGCGGCGCCGCTCAGGAATAGAATTTGTTCTAATTTGTAGTTGATTTCTGAGCGAAATATAAATATGACAAAAGTAAATGCGGAGCTTACAATTTCATCGGTACAAAGCCGACCATTATTATGGCCAGATATATTGCCAACTTTTAAAAATAAAAATATAACCGATAAATTATGGAGTGAAGTTGGTGAAATTTGTGGTTGGACAGGTAAAATTTAATTTAATTTATATATTTATAGGATGAATACCAAATCTTTTTTTTCTTAAACGCATTAAATTCTTGTAAATATGAATACGATTTTCGCGTAAAAACATTAAACAAACCTCTGTTGACAATGGCATTTTAACAACTAACAGCCATACCTAAATACGGGCGGAAAGCGGAACTGCCTTACCTAAACAAAAGCGGCAGCGTTATGCAAAAAAACAATAAAAACAGGGTTATCAAACAAACAAATTAAACAACCCTGATTATTTTAACAGCTGGACGGACGACATTTGTGATTTTGTTATTGAAATTTTGTACAAATTACACACGTGCATACATATGTATGTATATAATCATATTGTAAATATTTACTTACCACCATTTTCTAATACGAAGTGCACAAATTTTTTCTTTTATTATATATTTCACTTTTGTAAATCTTTGCTCATTTTCTCTGGTTACAATTCTCTTCTTTTGCAACAAACTTCATTAGAAAACGCTCTGTCAAAATCGGATTTTCCAATAGCAAAGCGTTGCCGCCGCGTTATTTCGGTATGTTCCATACAAAATGTATGGACATGAGAACTTTTGACAGCTAAAAAATGCTTGCCGTCCGTATTCAGGGATGGGAGTAACCGCTCAGAAATGCCGCTCAGTAATAAGCCACTTGCCGCTCAAACTCGCCGCTCTGCCTCTCACCGCTCAGCCGCTTTGCCGCTCATTGCGTGGCCTCGGCCTTAGGAACACAAATTTCAAAATATGAGTATATTTTATTGTAAAATAAGGTTATAGCCAAATCTATATCGGATCAATATATATATATATATATATATATATATATATATATATATATATATATATATATGATAAAGAAAGATGAGAAGTTAGAGAATTTTGTATAGCTATTTCAACCTTTTAACTTCGCCGGCTAATTTTGCTACAGGACCCACGAAGGAGGGTGCTGCCAATTATGTTCAGTAACCAGTGCTATGCCTTCATCATTGAAAACATGCTGGCAATAACTAACACAACCATGCACTAATGCTGATCTGAAGAATTCAACATAATATTTCATTATTTAGCGCGGGTTGAACTCAGGACCCCCGCTTCATAGTCTCGTGTTCTATTACTTCAGCCAACAGTACCCATTAAATTTTGATTGATCGAAGAATAGTAAGGTTTTCCATTGTGTGGTGGTCAAATTAATGTGTTCCTTTGCATATTTTCTAAACTTCCAAGTCACTTCACACAGCCCTTCTTTAGATTGTTCTTGGAGTAACCTCTAATGAGAACAGTGTGACAATGGATTTTGATGAGAGCAATTGTATAATCGCCAGTTTATACCGCTTGATTATTTTTCGTAATCGTTCACTATTATGTACTATCACGAGCCCTCCATTACTGAAACTGGCTATTTTCTTTTTAAACGTACATTTGGAAAAGTAACTTCGTTAAAACAGCCACAATATCTTTGAAAACCCAGAAGCAAGTAGTAAATACAGTACTCGGGAAAACGTCAACTAACTAAAATCGCGGGTGTTGACATTTATCACATTGTTGACGTTTACGAATGTGCAAAATAAAGAACAAACAAGTAAAAACTTAATATTCGACCGTATCGAATTTTAAATACCCTCCAAATATTTAGTGAGTAAACTTAATATGTTTAACTGCATTTTGGCGGGGTCGCTCTGGCAAGGGCTGTGGGGGAGGCATTTCACCTTTGTCATAAAACTCTAAAAATAAATGCTTGGGATAATTATATACAAAATTAAAAAAAAAATGTTTTTTATAGGGTGATTTAGAGGACAAAGGGGGAGTAGGGGGTAGGGCAGAGTAGTACCAGGTTACGTCTCAGCTTTGCCATTAAGGTTAAAAATTTTATTTTTAAGGGATGTAGGCTTAAGTAAAACAATTTGTTGAATTTTTACAACATGTTTGCATATAATAACGACCACTAAAGGGAGTGGGGTCCAAAAATTTTTTATTTTATGGCTCCAAGTTTAACGCGTTTGATCTTCTTTAATATAAAAATATATCATTTGCTTAACAAAATTACAAAAAAACGTCAGAAATTATGTTGATTTTTAGAGGTTGGTTTAGTTCATCTTAGGGGAACTTTTTCCCCTCTTGCCCGATTTAGCCCATTTCCGAACTACCTGAGCTATTTTTCAAGATATATTTGTACCAAATTTCAAGAGTCTAGCACTTTTCGTTTGGACTGAAGCGTGACTTCTACAGACGGACGGACATGCTCAGATCGTCTTGGATTTCATCACTGATCAAGAATATATATTTTTAATAGGGTCTCATATTTTTCTGCATTACAAACGAAATGACAGTGATTATACCCTCCATATTCTTTTTTGGAGGGTATAAAAACATTTGATACTACATACTGTTTAAATTAGACCTTCTTGTTTGTTATGTGCACTAAGCTAATTGAGACAATATGTCGAATAAAAGATTTTAAAAACCCTTTGTGTTTTTCATTGTGTTTTTTATACCCGCAAAAAAAAATGGGGGGTATATTCACTTTGTCATTTCGTTTGTAACGCAGCGAAATATCCATCTGGGACCCCATAACGTATATACTCGTATATTCTTGATCAGTAATGATTCAGTCAAAACAAAAAGAGCTAGACACTTGAAATTTGGTATAACTTTATCTTGAAGGATAGCACAGGTTAAGTTCGGTGATGGGCTAAATCGGGCAGGAGGGAAAAAAGTTTCCCTAAGAAGAACTAAGCCAAGCTATAAAAAGCAACATAATTGTTAATTTTTTTTTTGTAATTTTGTTAAGCAAATGATTTATTTTTATATTAAAGAAGGTCCTACGCGTTAAACTTGGAGCCATAAAAAAAATAAATTTTTGGACCCCGCTCCTTTTTTTTCCTGACTGAAAACGAGGGGATAGTATTGAGGGGACAGATTAGGAAAGATGAGATGATAGACAGTTTTTTTTTAGCTATTTCAATCTTTTTTACCTCGCCGGCTAATTTTTGCTACAGGGCCGACGAAATAAAAGTCGAATACAAGTTGTTTGTTGTGTTTTCTGAAATTTCAAATCCTATGGCTTTGCTTGTGTAATTCTCAACTCATTTTTGGGATTTTATGTATAAGGTGAGAGGTTTTGTTATATTGGAATTAGGTTAAAGTCTACTGATGACTTTTACCAACGAAATGCAGGCATATAGACATACTTGACTACATAACAAACAAAAAGCACTGATTTAATTGATATGTCGGTTAAAAGATTTTAAAAACCACTTTTAAAGCATTTTTATATTTCTAAAATTAAGATTAAAAAAAAAAAAATAAACAAAGAAAAACAAAAAAAAGTTTTCCATTATAGAGAAATGCAACATAAACCAACGGTAATATATTTTTTTTATTTTTGGCAGCTCTGATGCTTTAATGTCTTCCTCTTTTGAGGTCCAGAAAACGTGTGATTATTAACACATTTTAAAATTGCACTTTTCTTTTCATTTTTATATTATTAATCGTTGATTTGTTGACATCATATTGTTTCGCTAAAGCAGTCGCATATCCACCTTTTTGTAATAAATCCAAAATATTTGCTCTTTCTTGCAATCCAAGCACTTTAGGTTTTTTTGAGCTCATTTCACGTACGACTTCTATGAGAACTAGGAAGCGCATTTCTATATATGTAGTTATGAAGAGAACCCCCAAATTCAGAAATAAAGTAAAACTTGCACTGTAAAAGTAAAACTTGCCTATATAACGTTATTTGTTGTTAGTAATTTTTTTATATTGAAATTTACAAAACTTAATACGTTAATAAAAAATAAATATTGGCTCAAAAATGTCAAGCACACTGAAGGTGAATAATGACCAAATCCCCAACTTTAGTGACAAATCCGTAACACTGGCATCACTGTGTTAAATTCCCTTATGTTATTTTTTTATCTTGCTTAGAAGGGGGTCACATGTTCTGATTAATATACCACATAATAGGAGGGTAAATTTACTGCCAAGTAGAGTACAATATTATGGTCACATATACATATGCATACATGTACACACAAGTAATAGTCAAGGAGAGCATTTCAACATACAGAAAAATAGAAAATTTCACAGTAGTAGTACTACTTGTTGTTGTTGTTGTGGTGTTATTATAAAAAAAAGCAATGTAATAATAATTTTTAATAAAACAAAACAAAAGAGCTCATTACAAATAACATAAAATAACAAAATATTAAAAAAAAAACAAGTTAATATGAAATGAGAAATCCAACTACTTAAACGTAACAAATGTTAAGGGCCTTCAAATTACTAAAAAGTAGATTTTGAAAAATGAAACGAAGGACGTCAGTTGTACAGCTGAAAACGTATGTAAGTGCGTGTGTATGTGTTTTATGTCTATTATTTTATAAAACTTGTGTATGTATGAGACAAAAAGTTTAATTGAAAAACTCATTACATAGCTACAAATAATACAGGAAAATAATAATAATTAAAGGCTAATCATGCATATGGTGTATCAAATTAAATAAAATCCACAGATGTTCATTGGACGTATTGTAAATTGTGTTCAAAATTAAAAATTAAAATATACATAGAAGTTTACGATGCTAAGAAAATAGTTACAAAGAAAAGAAACTAAACATTACATGCCAAATTCATATCCATATAAACGTAAAAAAGCTTTACCGGAAACCTACTGCTTATGTATGAAAATTAAATAAAAAACTGATTGCTAATTATTCATTTCTGGACAATCACAAGGCAGCCCCAAATAGCGTCAATGAATTAAATTGTTTAACTCTGTTTATATGTATATTAAAGTACTCAAGTGTTTAACGTTCATAAACTAAAATCCCAAAAGCTCACACAATATTTTGAAATAGTTTTCATAGAATCATTTTTTAATTAAACGATAAAATACCCATGGCTGCAATAACAAATTTTATAGTTATGTATGCACGTACACATGTATTTATCAGTAAAATTTTTGAAGGTAAATTAATTGTCCCTTTAGTTTGTGTTTAGATAATGCAAGTTTTATCGATATGCTGCTTAGATTTTAGGACAAAAGCAAAAAGAATAGCTTCAAGTACTCGACTTCATGCACTTTTGAAATTCGTTCTGCTTTCTTATTCGTAACTTTAATCATTTCTACTTTGGCAAATACACTGTAAGATATTAATGTCTAAACGCACATTCCAAAAAATATCTAAGTTTCCATTCCATGGTTGGTATATTTAAGTATTTTTCGGTCATTGAAAGTGTTAGAAGAGGCTATAAATTTTAATTTTTTGTTAAGTAAACTATTTTATGCTTCACTACGAATTGAATTGCTATTAAAGATTCAAAAAAAATTAAAAAATTTAATCCAGGGCTGGAGAACAGAAATTTTTTTGTGATTTAAACCTATTTTATACTTCAGGACAAATAGAATTGGTATTGAAAATTAGAAAAAATTTAAAAGACGATTCTAGGGTTGGACAATTAGAGCTTGTTTTTGTAGACAAAAGTAGACAACTGAAACGGATTTTTGCTTGTTTGTACATTAAATATATTTGGGTCGTTGAAAGTGTTAAAAAACGGTTATAAATTTTAGTTTTTTGTTAAGTAAAACTATTTTATACCTCACTAAGAATTGAATTGGTATTAAAGATTCAAAAAAATGTAATGTGGGTGCTGTTGACTGAAATAGTAGAACACGAGACTATGAAGCGGAGGGTCCTGAGCTCGAGCCCGCGCTGAGTCATGAAATATTGTGTTGAATTCTTCTGATCAGCATTAGTGCGTAGTTGTGTTAGCTGTTGCCAGCCTGTTTCAATGAAAAGGTATAGTCACTGGTCACTGAACATAATTGGCAGCGACTGACACTATCATATAAAAAAGCAGAGTAACATCACCCACCTTCGTCGGCCCTGTAGCAAAAATTAGTCGGCGAAGTAAAAAAGGTTGAAATAGCTACAAAACAAAACTGTCTATCTTCACATCTTTCCTAATCTGTCCCCTCAATACTATCCGCTCGTTCTCAGTTCCGGCGCAATGCATTGCATATATAGGGGTTATCCCCTGAGTGCTGGTCCAAGATTAAAAAAAGAAAATCCAGGGCTGGAGAACGGAAATGTTCATCAATTTGATGAAAACCAGCAATCAACTCCATACATGAGAGATATTTTGCATTTCCCAACTGGTTCAAAATGTCATCCATTCGGGACTTGCAATCCAATTTACACCACAATAAACGTAAATTAGCCTCCACCTTTTTCATGTATTTCCTGGTAGTGACATATTCTGAAGTAGCTGGATCGGGCTATTATAATCTGAGGCCGACGGCTCGACAGTAATATTTTAATCATTATGTATTCTATTTTGACACTTTCATTGTATGTTTTAAATTATTTTTCATGTTATTTTCACAGCTTCTATGATTATTTATTATAACTTTCAGCATTTGATTTGCATACTTCGTATCCTGTGGATATCAACGGTATTGTCGATAGAAATTTCACCCACCATTGCATATTGAAAAATATTCAGGTCGGTCCGTGGCCCGACTATCAAGTCATCGCACTAATCCAACAATAGAAAAAAACAACATTCGTTTTGCCAACACGGTCGTGTGGTTTTGCAACAATGCTTCTTACAATAACATATATTAGAATTGTAAACAAACATCAATAAAACTTAAACAAAACACTTAAAAATGTAAACACTATGGAAAATTCTTAGCAGGAAAAACTCAGCTCTTCACGAAATTTTCATGAGATGACCTCTTTATTCGGCTGTGGTTTGGAAAAATTCTTCCCGCCGTCCCAACTAGCAATTACAATGGAAACAAAAAGGCAATAACGCCGTTAGAAAACGTCAAAGTGTTGATTATTGCTTTGATACCGTGAAATGCATAGATATATGTATGTTAACTCACAGAGGCTTTTGTGCATTTTTAATAAAACAGTGTAGTAGGCATTTCTGTTTATTACAAATATGACAAGTAAAAACGTTATATTCGACCGGGTCTTAAATGTCCTCCAAATATTTAGTGAGTAAATTTAAAATATTTAACTTGGTGGGGCAAAGTTCCTTTAAGACATCTCTGTACTCAATTTTAAATCTCTGTTTTCCCGGAGTCATTCCGGGAAGGGCCGTGGGGGAGACGTTTTACTTCTGCAAGATCAAAGAACATCTCAGCTTTTTATAAAAATTTTTCAATATTTACACTATTTTTGCATATAATATCGTACTTCAACGCCCACTAAAGGGGGCGGGGTCCAATAATAAACTGTATCATGTTTTCCACAGACGAACGAATGGAAATTGCTAGATCGTCTTAGAATTCTCCACTGATCACGAATAAATATACTTTATGGGGTCCAATTCTTCTTTTTAAAACTATATTTTGTTTCTCTGGAAAGGGCCGTAGAGGGACATTTCGCCATTGCCATAAAACTCTAATAAAAAATGTTTGGGATATATAAAATTTATTTAAAATTATTTTATTTTTTTATATGGTCATTTAGGGGGCAAAGGGGAGGAGTGGGGTAGGTCAAAGGAGTACCAGGTTACGTAAAGCTTAAAAATTCTATTTTTAAGGAATGTAGGCTTAAGTAAAACAATTTGTTAAATTTCTAAATTATTTTTGCATATAATAACGCCTACTAGAGGGGGCGAGGTCCAAAAATTTATTTTTTTGACAAAAATATATCACTCGATTCACAGAATTAAAAAAAAAAGCTTTAAAAATCATGTTGTATTTTAGAGGTTGGTTTAGTTCTTCTTAGGGGAACTTTCTTCCCTCTTGCCCGATTTAGCCCATCTCCGAACTTAACCTGAGCTTACACCTGTAATAACTACCTGTCACATCTTTAATTGTTTAAATAATACTAAGTCATCCAAGATTAGCGGCCCCGACGGCATTCCTAGTTGTGTTCTAAAAAACTGCGCTTCAGCTATAGCAATGCCTTTGTCCATAATTTTTAATATATCACTAAAATGCGGTTACTTTCCTAAAATATGGAAAAAATCGTTTATTATTCCCTTGCTTAAGTCTGGAAACAAGTCTGATATTAGCAATTACAGAGGTATTGCAAAACTAAGTGATTTATCCAAGCTGTTCGAAAAATGTATGATTGATTGTCTAACCCATCAAGTTTATCCTATTTTATCCTCATTACAACATGGTTTTCGTAAAGGATGTTCCACTGCAACCAATATTCTCCATCTTACAACATTAGTAAACCAAGCTTTCAATAATGGCTACCATACTGACGCAATATACACCGATTTTAGTAAAGCTTTTGACAAAGTAAATCATGTTCTTTTATTAAAAAAATAGGATTTATTGGGTTTTAGCAATATTTTCATCTCGTGGATAAAGTCATATCTTGTATGCAGAACGCAATCCGTTAAATTTAATAATGCAGTCTCAAGAAGTATTCAAGTTAAATCTGGTCCTTGGCCCAATTCTATTTTCACTGTTTATAAATGATTTACCGGAGGCAATTAAACACTGCAACGTATTGATGTATGCTGACGACGTTAAGATATTTTTAAGTATTAAGCAGCCAGCTGATCAGCTTCTTCTACAGAATGACCTGTATAATTTTTACAAAAGTTGTAAAATTAATTTAATGAAGTTAAACTTAAAAATATGTAAACATCTAAATTTTTCAAGAGTTCGTGGTTCTGTATTTGCTTACAAGTTACAATATTGTTAGACTCAAAACTAAATTTTGTCCAACATATCACGATGTCTGTGAACAAAGCGAGTAGCGTTTAAGCTTTTGTGAAACGATGGTCGAAGGAATTCAACGATACTTTCATAACAAGACACCTATACATATCACTCGTAAGGCCAATTCTAGAGTATGGTTCCATCATTTGGGATCCTTACTACCAAATACATATTGATCGCATTGAGTCTGCTCAAAAACAGTTTCTTATATACCATGACCTAACTCAACTTCCGCCGTATTTAACAAGATTAGCTGTAATTAACATGCCTACTTTAAGAAGCCGGAGAATAATGCTCAATGTAGCTTTTTCTTTTAACTTAATAAATGGTAGAATCTTCTCCGAGTTTTTATTGAGCAATGTCACGTTTAACATTCCACAACGCTCATTACGATCATTTCAACCTTTATATGTTAGAACTTTTCGTACCAACTTTGCTATGTCTGATCCACTAAGAAGATTATGTTGTTGCTTTAATGAAATGTATAATTTTATCGATTTTTCATTAGATACATATACTATTAAAGGGAATATAATACTATTTTTAAATAACTAAATTTTAATACAAGATTTCTGGTATATTGTGATAATATAGTTTGTAAGGAATTAATCCATAAACTAAATTAAAAAAAATCCTTCAAGATACATTTACACCAAATTTCAAGAGTCTAGGTTTTTTCGTTTGGACTGAATCGTGATTTCCACAGACGGACGGACGGACGGACATGCTCAGTTCGTCTTAGATTTCATCACTGATCAAGAATATATATACTTTATGGGGTCTCAGATGGATATTTCGCTGCGTTACAAACGGAATGACAAAGTGAATATACCCTAAAATTCTTTTTTGGAGGGTATAAAAAGTAGTTGTTAAGGAATAAACAACACGAGATTGAATTTATGTTAACCTAAGGAAATGAATTTTGTTATGTTGAATTATTGATTTTGTTCACGGATCAAAAAATAATCTTTATTTGCCAATGGTTCGATTATAAGTAATTTTTACAGTTTATTTGAATAAGCATATACCGCAAACTCGTATGTTGATCGATACACAAGAGCCATTTATTTATTTAAATCATTGAGTTATTTACTCCGAATACATTAAATGCATTTGGCATAGGAATAAATAAAGAGAGTGACAATTGTCTCAGAGATGAAAATAAATAAATGTGTTTTTGATTACCGATATAGATGATGTGTAATTGTAGTTAAATGAAAGAATTAACAACAAAAAAATAACTATTTAACAAAATTACTGTAATTTTGTAATACCAATAAACAGCAGAAGCAAACAAAATAGCACAGACAATCTGTTCAGAAACAGTAGTGATGAACACGAAAAATATTTTTCTACAAGGTTTTTTCATATTATGTACTACAATTTTTGTTTGTATATTAACGTCAAATATAGCATTGACAATTATTGCATGTCGTTGACAATTATTGCATCATGTGTATATAGTATGCAAAAGCACAAAATGTAGTTTTTCACAAAAAAGAAGCTTTGAAGAAAATGAACCAACGCACATTTATTTCACATCCATTTTAAAGCCCAAATCTTCACTTTGCACTGAATCAAATGTGAGGATTTCAGGTTATTAGAACAAAAAGTTTCTGACATTAATGTAGCTCGCTTGTAATGAAAGTTATTTTGCTAAATGATCTACCACACTTATATGTGATGTTCTTCACAACTTGCTTATTTTTAAACAATAAGGTTATACCCTTTAAGTGGGATACGAAAATTTTCTAATGACTCTCTCATTTCATTTTTCGTTTCTCAAATACATAAGTTGCTTTGACAATGCCTCTAAATTTTCACAACTATCATGAATATTTCTGACAGCTAACATTAAAAAAACGTTGAATTGCATGGATGCATGTATGTACCTTTTTAATTGTTTGATTTTATACCCTTCTCAAAAAAGTGAAAGGGTATTTTTCTCATTCCGTGCGTAATTTCCTCGATATTAATATGGAAACCCATAAAGTATGTATATTCTGGATCCGTACAAATAGTGCTGATAAATGAGCGATGTCCGTCTGTATGTGAAACCGGTTTTCCAAGCCCCCAGGAGAACTAGATACTTCATCCCTGAAATGATGATCTTAATATAGTCGTATTGAAAGTCAGAAATCTTCACTTATTTGTGGACGCAAAATTAACTATCAAAAATCAAATATATTTTTCTAAGTATTTTTTTAACGAACATTCATATTGCTATAGGTTAAAACACGTCAAACCATCACGAAAAAATGGAATTTTCGGCATCATCACCTCAGATTTCAATGAAATTCAATACAAATGTTATACACTATAAGAGTATAATTACAAACAAAATTTAGTGCCAGATCCATTCGGGTTCCGAAATATGACGTCATAACAGTTGTAAAATATGTTGAAAAATCACAAAACTCTTCACACAAAAAGCGATAGAACTTTAGAATTTTTTTTATATCGTTTTAATGGTAAAAGTGCACCCTTTAAAATGATATGCATATTGCGTGTTTTTAAGAAAAGGTCAAAGGTTAATTTTTGGGGTCTTGAGTTCAAAGGTCTATATCTGAAAAAGTATATTTTTTAAAATTCTAAAAAAAAATATATGTCAAGTATTAGACCCTCTTCTACATTTCCAGAAAATTTAAAGGTGGAGACTCGATTGGTGTCAGATTTATAGACCAGAACGTGATTTTAAGTATGTCTTTTGTTCATATTCAATTGATTGTTTGTTTTGTACAAGGTGAAGTATGTACATTAGGGCATCTCGAAAAAAAAGTTCGCCGTACACTACCGAATATAAGCAAGGTGATTTCGAATATAAATTTTATTTTTTTTCCCGAAAGGGGCTCCAAAATACAATTTTCATTATATCTTCTACATTTATAGTCGGATCTCAAAGAGCGATATTTCGATGTTTTTGTCTTGAGGAGGCCAATGTTTTGACTTAATATTCATTGGCCTCAAATATACTGTTCTTGTATTTACCCATCAGATCTCAGTTCTACCACTTTAATGTGCCACCCTAATATCAAAAAATTAAAGGTCGCAAAAAATCATTAACCTTTTGCGAAGGAAGTTTTTCAATAATTCCAAAAGAATTATTAGAAAAAAGAAATATATATGTATATATAAATATCTGTGGACTTTTGACAAAACAACCTCTTTCTAAAACAGCAATTTTAAAGGGGAGCAAAAAAGCGTTTTAAATAACTCAAAACGATTTTTAAAAAATAACTGGCAAAAATAAAAAATAGTGTAGATTTCCATTTTAATATTACATTTTTCCAATTATTTTTTAAAAATAGTTTTGAGGTATTTAAAATGCTTTTTCGCTCCCCTTTAAAATTGCTGTTTTAGAAAGAGGTTGTTTTGTCAAAAGTCCACAGATATATATATATATATATATATATATATATATATATATATATATATATATAGCCGAACGTAGGGGTAGCATTTTATTTATTTCTTTCTATTTTGTCAAGTTTTAAAATTTTTTTAAACCGTATTTAGCCGGGCGATATCCAAAGAATTTATATCATTCGTATTATTATTATTGTGTTAGCCGAGCAATATCCGAAGAATTTATATCGATCGTATTATTATTGCAACCGTATTTAGCCAGACGATATCCGAAGAATTTATATCGTTCGTATTATTATTACCGTAGTTAGTAGAACGATATCCGAAGAATTTATATCGTTCATATTATTATTGCCACCGTATTTAGCCGAGTGATATCCGAAGAATTTATATCGCTCTTATTATTATTACCGTAGTTAGCCGAACAATATCCGAAGAATTTATATCGTTCGTATTATTATTGCAACCGTATTAAGCCGGGCGATATCCGAAGAATTTATATCGTTCGTATTATTATTACCGTAGTTAGTAGAACGATATCCGAAGAATTTATATCGTTCATATTATTATTGCCACCGTATTTAGCCGAGTGATATCCGCAGAATTTATATCGTTCGTATTATTATTACCGTAGTTAGCCGAGTGTATCCGTAGAATTTATACCGTTCGTATTATTATTGCAACCGTATTTAGCCAGACGATATCCGAAGAATTTATATCGTTCGTATTATTACCGTTGTTAGCCGAGCAATATCGGAAGAATTTATATCGATCGTATTATTATTGTAACCGTATTTAGCCAGACGATATTCGGAGAATTTATATCGTTCGTATTATTATTACCGTAGTTAGTAGAACGATATCCGAAGAATTTATATCGTTCATATTATTATTGCCACCGTATTTAGCCGAGTGATATCCGCAGAATTTATATCGTTCGTATTATTATTACCGTAGTTAGCCGAGCGATATCCGAAGAATTTATATCGTTCGTATTATTATCGCAACCGTATTTAACCGGACGATATCCGAAAAATCTATATCGTTCGTATTATTAGTACCGTATTTAGCCGGACGATATCCGAAGAATTTATATAGTTCGTATTATTATTGCAACCATATTTAGCCGAGCGATATTCGAAGAATTTATATCGTTGGTATTATTATTATTGCAACCGTATTCACGTTGTGTCACTTATACTTTTTTATCGAATATCCGATGCCCTTATACTCACGTTGCGGCGCTTATAGTACGAAACCTAAGTGCACGAATTGGTCTACAGTGGTGGCCATATTGCAAAGGAAGCAGACCTTTGACGAGCCTGGACAGATTGAAGATACCTCGGCTGGGAAATTAAACTGCGTTACATTGTAGTGTAGTTAACTAAAATGTGTCGTTCTTAATGCGAAAACAATTTTTTATAATTAAGTAATTTTTTTCAACAAAACAGTCACAACACAAAATAGGCAGTATATAAGAATTTTTACTACATAAAACACATCTTACGTTTCCACTTATAAAGGCACAACGCAAATTATGTCGCTCTTTCCGAAAACAAAACGATGTTCACATCTTAACGACTGTGGCATAACTAACGATGTGTCGTTGTTGTGAGTAAAAGAAAAGCAAAACATAGGAATAGAAATAACGGCATATACTCGTCTCACACGTTCTGTACACAAGACATCAAAACGAGTACTTTACACAAGATAGAACATGATATTGCCAATATTTCTGTATTATTAACTCAAAAATCGAGAATTTTGAGTTATGCCGTTCTTGCAGCAAAAAAAACGATATGTCCCCTAAAATTACTTTTTTGAACTTGCATCTAGATTTTTTTTCCGGATAATGTTGGTGCTGTATCAGACGAACATGGTGAAAGGTTAGATCAAAATATGTTACATAAAGAGAACCGTTATAATGGAAACCCATCGGAAGGAATGCTTGCAGATTTTTGTTGGTCGATTTGGCAAGAAACTTAAACTGCTAATATTAATAAAAAAATAAATATTAATTAAAAAAAACTAAAGCTAAGTCAACGGAACAGCTTAAGCTACTTTTTAGTTTGAGCAATGTTTCTGAAATAAAAATTGTTTCATTTGTGGCAAAAATGTTGTGTTATTTTAAACAAAAAAAGTAAATAAATAAAAAATTATATGGACTGTAAATATTTTAAATTTTTATTGTAATTTGAAGTTATCTACGTCGGAAAGTGAAACCAAATCTAAAAATAATATGTATTGTGCTACAAATATTTTAAGAACACAACAGAAAAAAGTAACTATTTAAGAAACAAAGTATAAAATTTAAAAATTTAAAACTTGACAAAATAGAAAGAAATAAGCAAATAAAATGCTACCCCTACGTTCGGCAAAACATAAATATATATATATATATATATATATATATATATATATATATATATATATATATATTTTATATATTTTATATATTTTTTTTATATTATATATTTTTTTATTTTATATATTTTATATATATATATATATATATATACATATATATATATATATATATATATATATATATATATATATATATATATATATATTTTGCCGAACGTAGGGGTAGCATTTTATTTATTTATTTCTTTCTATTTTGTCAAGTTTTAAATTTTTCAATTTTATACTTTGTTGCTTAAATAGTTACTTTGTTCTGTTGTGTTCTTGAAATATTTGTAGCACAATACATATTATTTTTAGATTTGGTTTCACTTTCCGACGTAGATAACTTCAAATTACAATAAAAATTTAAAATATTTACAGTCCATATAATTTTTTATTTATTTATTTTTTTGTTTAAAATAACACAACATTTTTGCCACAAATGAAACAATTTTTATTACAGAAACATTGCTCAAACAAAAAAGTAGCTTAAGCTGTTCCGTTGATTTAGCTTTAGTTTTCTTTAGTTAATATTTATTTTTTTATTAATATTAGCAGTTTAAGTTTCTTGCCAAATCGACCAACAAAAATCTGCAAGCATTCCTTCCGATGGGTTTCCATTATAACGGTTCTCTTTATGTAACATATTTTGATCTAACCTTTCACCATGTTCGTCTGATACAGCACCAACATTATCCGGAAAAAAAATCTAGATGCAAGTTCAAAAAAGTAATTTTAGGGGACATATCGTTTTTTTTGCTGCAAGAACGGCATAACTCAAAATTCTCGATTTTTGAGTTAATAATACAGAAATATTGGCAATATCATGTTCTATCTTGTGTAAAGTACTCGTTTTGATGTCTTGTGTACAGAACGTGTGAGACGAGTATATGCCGTTATTTCTATTCCTATGTTTTGCTTTTCTTTTACTCACAACAACGACACATCGTTAGTTATGCCACAGTCGTTAAGATGTGAACATCGTTTTGTTTTCGGAAAGAGCGACATAATTTGCGTTGTGCCTTTATAAGTGGAAACGTAAAATGTGTTTTATGTAGTAAAAATTCTTATATACTGCCTATTTTGTGTTGTGACTGTTTTGTTGAAAAAAATTACTTAATTATAAAAAATTGTTTTCGCATTAAGAACGACACATTTTAGTTTACTACACTACAATGTAACGCAGTTTAATTTCCCAGCCGAGGTATCTTCAATCTGTCCAGGCTCGTCAAAGGTATGCTTCCTTTGCAATATGTAGACCAATTCGTGCACTTAGGTTTCGTACTATAAGCACCGCAACGTGAGTATAAGGGCTTCGGATATTCGATAGAAAAGTATAAGTGACACAACGTGAATACGGTTGCAATAATAATAATACGAACGATATATATTCTTCGAATATCGCTCGGCTAAATATGGTTGCAATAATAATACGAACTACATAAATTCTTCGGATATCGTCCGGCTAAATACGGTAATAATAATACGAACGATATAGATTCTTCGGATATCGTCCGGTTAAATACGGTTGCAATAATAATACGAATGCTATAAATTCTTCGGATATCGCTCGGCTAACTACGGTAATAATAATAAGAACGATATAAATTCTGCGGATATCACTCGGCTAAATACGGTGGCAATAATAATATGAACGATATAAATTCTTCGGATATCGTTCTACTAACTACGGTAATAATAATACGAACGATATAAATTCTTCGGATATTATCTGGCTAAATACGGTTGCAATAATAATACGATCGATATAAATTCTTCGGATATTGCTCGGCTAACTACGGTAATAATACGAACGATATAAATTCTTCGGATATCGTCTGGCTAAATACGGTTGCAATAATAATACGAACGATATAAATTCTTCGGATACGCTCGGCTAACTACGGTAATAATAATATGAACGATATAAATTCTTCGGATATCGCCCGGCTAAATACGGTTGCAATAATAATACGAACGATCTAAATTCTTCGGATATCACTCGGTTAACTACGGTAATAATAATAGTTCGGGTACCCTCTAATATACACATGCACTAAAGGAAAGAATCGTATTCCAATTCGTTCCTCCTGATTGTGACAAAACCTTGATCACTTATGCACCATAAAATATTAAGCAAATGAAAAGTTTTTCAATTGCTAGTCAACACAATGTATTGTGTGATATATGTTTGTTGTTTTGTTTATACGGTGTGTGTATGTTATGCAGAGTGTGTATACGGCGTATGCATGAATGTTTTTATTATTGAATTTCTTTTATGCGGTGTGTACTTGCTGGTGTTGTTTTTGAATACTGTGTATGTACGTATGTTGTATTGTTGAGGCGGTGTGAAGATGATTTGCTATGTGTATTTATATATGTATGTTTATTTGTTTAGTTTATTTATACGGCTGTTTATGATCAGTAGTAAGTGTTGGGTTAGGGTATAATATGTAACGTCACGTTACAGTCCAGTTAGTGAAAAAAAAAATCATTTGTTCGTCCTAGACATTTCAAAGTGACTTTTTCATTTTTTATAGTCACTCTAATCTTCGGCCGGCCCGGGGGAAAAATGTACCACAATTTTCTTCGGTACCCCCGGGTCGGTAATGGCGATTCCCACGAAGAGGTTTTCTGTGCTTTTCATCTCATTTGGTAGGGATTGTAGCTTTTCTTCTGGAGATGCTAGCCCCAGAGTGTCGTTGTTGTGGTCGTCCTCTTTGTCCCGGAGTGACGCCAAAGCTAGCCGGGACACTTGCTTTTACGCAAGGTGTGTTTAAATAATCTGTCTTATTTTATTTGGAAGTCGTGCTTTTTATCTATGTTATCTCGTACCTTGTTCAACTTCGTTAGATACCGCTGGTTGGGGCTGGTCTTTGCAGTGCTTATAGCTTCTTTATCGGAGGATAAGAAACTGCCATCCACTAGGGTGTATAGCGGAGGTGTGCCTGTGTATGGTATTCCTGGTGACGTTAAGCGGATTCCGTCTACGCTTAGCATGATTTGCCGTTTCCGTAGGAAGTCCATGCCCAGAATCACCGGCTCGGCAAGATTAGGTAAGGCGGCGGCTAGCAGGCGTGTTGCTTGTCCATTAAAGGTGATGGTTATAGGATAGATGGAGATACCTTTGATACATGAACCGTCGGGTACCTGCACTGACCTTTGTTGCGATCTTGGCCGGATATTTATGCTTTCTAGATGGTCTTGTATGTTGGTACCTAGGTATGTTAACGTAGATCCGGTGTCGACTAACGCGCGGATAGATCTGTCGTTAATCTGAATGCTTATGTAACATATATCGCCACCTTCGTTCGTGTTGGTTTGATTAAACGAACAGTTACGGGACATGATGTTGTCTCGCCCGCAACGAGAACAGAATAGTCTACGTTTATTTCTGCAACTAGTCCTAGGATGGCCGCTTCGTTTGCAGATCTAGCAAGTTTTTGTTGAATCGTATGGTGTGACGTCCTCGGATATCCCTAAATAGTGACTGGGTGGGGTCGAGTTAGTTTTATCTCTTCTTTTCGGAGTAGCTCGTATTCATCGGTGAGTTCTATTAGTTCACCTAGGGTTTGAAAATCGTTGCGACGTACATATAGCCGGTATTCATAGCGTAGCCCTTCGTATATACGATCGGCATGTTCTGGATGTTGGCGGATTAATGTTTGAAGGGTCAGGATGAAGTCTTTGGCCTTTTCTCGGGGTGCTTGTTTCCGATGATAAATCTTTTCCTCCAGATGTGCCAAATGTCGTCTGGGGAGGAAAAACCGAATTGCCATATTTTTAAAATCTTCCCATGACGTTATCTCCGTTCGTTTAATTCGATACCACTGGAGGGCACGTCCTCTTAGTATCTCTAAGAGTAACAATATTAGTCGGTTTGGCTGGATCGAGTAGCATTCTGCAAGCTCCTCTGATAGTTCCAAAAACTCCATGACGTTTTCGTCTCACTCATAGGTTAAGTCCCATCGTCGGATAATGGACATAACCTCATTGTAAGTAAGGTTGCTTGACGGTTTTTCGTTGATAGGTTCGACGAAATGTTTAAATTGTTCTTGGTAGGTGGTTTTTCTTCTTCCGCCAAAAATTCTTCTTCTAATGATCGCAGTAGGTCCTCTGATGATGTTCTAGCACGTTTGGATCGTACTAGGTCGCCTAAGGTGCGTCTCAGTTGCTCTACTGTGGCTCCTTCAGCCTTTATGCCATGTTGACGACAAACCTCAATGAGTTTGTCCTTTCTTAAAAGGTAGATCCATCCGAGGGAATCTACCTGTAGGGTATTATTGTTGCCTTGAATTGGGTGGTGGCAAAATGGTGAACTCGTCCCTTCCCCGGTGGTGAATGGGTTAATTGTTTTACCCCAATGATTGGGTTTACAAACGAGTCCCTGCTCGGGCGCCATTGTAACGCAGTTTAATTTCCCAGCCGAGGTATCCCTATTCTGACCAGGCTCGCTTCCTTTGCTATATGGCTATCACTATAGTGCAATTCGTGCACTTAGGTTTCGTACCGCAACGTGAGTATAAGAAATAATTATTTTCCTTTTTTTAAAAACATCAAACTTTGTTATTTTATTTTAATTCAATAATATTTATTTCATGTAGGAGTCTTTATTAATAATTCTAATTGTCCTTGTTGCAAGGAGTTATTATAGCACTAGATATAACTTATTGTTCTTATTCTTAATATCCAGCCCTTCCAGGAATATAATTTATGAGTATTTGTCCTTTGAAGGATCGTTCAAAACTGACTTTGTGCCAGAATCGAAATTGGTTGCTAGTCGAGCAAAAACTGAATTGATCGTGGACGATCTCTGTTGGTCAACTCATTCTTTAGCATTTTTACGCAATGTGCGTGAGAATGTAAAGAATTTGAGAAGGAATGTAAATTTGTATGCAAATATGCATGAGTACAAACATTTATATACTATTTGATATTATTATTCTGAAAGCCCAATTGTAATAAATATATTACCTTAGCAACAACCAACTTAAGCAAACAAGTTTGTGCATGCACGATCATGTTTAAAGCAGTAACCAAGTGTATGTATGTACATGTTTTTTTTTTGTGCAAGGTGGGAAAATGCTTTATGCATGTTAAGCGGATCGTCCTCCACGCCGTATGCCGGACTCCGTACAACGGTTACCGGCTAAAAACCCGCCGTGTCGCTCTTTGGGATATGTTGCCCACCTGGGCACTGTCTTAACATTACTTCCAGGTGGCTCCAGGTGTGGTGTGTTCATACACCTCCTCTTGTTGTGCCTGCGTCCAGGTTTTTTGAGCGGAGAACGTGCTCAATGTACTCTGCAATTGTCTTCCAATTTTCGTCACGGCTTAACATCTTATCAACGATGTTTTCAACCTTTAGTTCGGACGTATGGTTTTCTAATCGTCTACTACTCTCATTCCAGCTGCAGCATTTGAAGAACGTGTGTTCAGCATCGTCTATTATTTCTGTTTCCTCGTAGATGCAGAAGGGTGTGCTGCATTTGCCCATTTTGGGCAGGTACTTCCGGAAATATCCATGCCCAGATAGCATCTGTGTTACGTAATAGTTTACTTCCCCGCTTTGCCTTTCTGTCTATTTTGGAATGTTGGGAATTAGCTTGAAAGTCCACCTTCCGAAGGTGTCATTTTCCCATCGCGTTTTCCATTTCGCTATAGTTTGCTGCTTAATGGCTTTAATTTCTTCCTCTGGTCGGGAGTTGTTTATTTTGGTATTGTATATATTCATCCGTTCAGCTGCCTCTAGATCTATAGGCTTCATTCCTGCTATAACAAGAACTGCGGGTGCAGATACGGTGCGGTATGCTGACGTAACCCGTAATGCTGCTGTCCTTTGCACTGCCAGGATTTTTTTCGCTCTACTTTTGGTACTTAATGTTTCGGCCCATATTTCACATCCGTATAAGAGGATGCTATTTGATGCCTCCATTAGTAGCTTCCGTTTTCTTGGGAGTGGTCCCCCGATATTTGCCATTAGTCGGCTGAGCTGCATTGTTGTCTTTACGGCTTTTTGTGTTGCGTACTGGATCTGGTTTGAATAGGTCAGCTTTGAGTCCAATCTTACTCCGAGATACTTGACCGATTTTTTAGTGGGTAGTACTATATCGCCTATGTGCATATCTATCTCGACTGGAATATGTCGCCTGGTGAGTAACAGCAGCTCTGTTTTATGCATTGCAAGCTGTAGGCTATGTGAGTCTAGCCAGTTTTTGGTTCTTATCATCACTTGTCTCAATTTGCGCTGAGCGTCTTCGGTGGTTCTTGCTGTGATGACGCCGCTGTCATCGGCGTACCCCACTAGATATGTGTCTTCCGGCATCTCTTGATTAAGTATTTCATCATAGGTGGCATTCCAAAGGGTGAGTCCTAGAATGGACCCCTGCGCTGCTCCTGAAGTGACCTGTATTTTCCTCGTACCTGCGATCGTGTTGTATATGAGTATTCTGTCCTTCAGATAGTTACTAATGATTCTTGTAAGGTATTCTGGTAACTGGAAATTTCTCTTGAGAGCGTATAAAACATCTGACCATCTGAGGCTATTAAATGCGTTCTTTACGTCTAAAGTTGCTAATAGGACTATTGGTATAGAGTGGTGGTTTCTTTGTTGAGCAGCGTTAACTACATCTACTACGTCTTTTAGGGCGCCTACTGTGGATTTTCCTGATCGGAATCCATGTTGTCTCTTGGAAAAATTTCCACCTGCTATGATAGCTTCTTCAAGCCGAGGTTTTATCAGTCGCTCAAGCAACTTGCCTGCCGTATCCAGCATACAGAGTGGTCTGTATGAGGATGGTGATTTGGGATCCCCTTTCATTTTGGTGATTGGTACCAGACATTGTTTTTTCCAAGCATTTGGAAAAACACCTTCTCTTAAGCAGCTGTTATACATCTCCAATAACAGCCCGGATTTACTGCTTGCAATTTCTTTCATTATTTCGGCTGGTATTCCGTCAGGTCCGGGCGCTTTCTTATTTTGGAGGCCACGAGCGGCTGTCTTGATTTCTTCCAGTGTAAACCGGGGAAAGTAAGTTATTATTCCAGTTTCCTCTTCGTCTTCTCTCACTTCATGTTTTGGGAAAAGCGTTTCGATGATATTTAGCATGGTTGCTTCATCCATTTCCTTTACTGTGTTTTTCATTCCCAACTTTTTCATAACAATTTTATAGCCGAGACCCCAGGGATTTCGGTTTATATCGTCTCTCAGTTCCTCCCACTTCTCTCTTTTACTGCTATTTCTGGCATTTCGGAGTTGTTTCTTGGCATCTTTATATTCCATGTGTTCCATCTCTACTGTTCCTCTTCGCTTGGCTCTTGTGTATTTTCGCCTGTGTCGAATGCAATTTCGTCTGAGTTCATCTATTGAATCGTTCCACCAGTACACTGCAGTTTTGTTTTTTGGCCTCTTCATCTTTGGCATTGCTTTGTTGCATCCCTTCGTGATGATACTCGTAACTTGCCTGATGATAGTGTTTGCATCTCCATCTATTTCTGCTGCTTCTGTTTGTCTGTTGATTTCTGCCAGGAGGGCTAAGGAGTCTAGTTTATTCACATTCCATTTACGGGTGGATGCGTTCTGCTGGAGTAGAGCCGCTGCAATTGAGGGAAAAAGATATGTACTGATGGTCGCTGGCTGTGTATATTTCAAGGACGTTCCAGCTTTCTATTCTGCTTGCCAATCTCTCAGATACCAGAGTTATATCGGGAATGGTGCCATCGCACCCGGGACGTCTAAATGTGGGTACATTTCCACGATCAGCCACAGTTCTAGCTAGCATTTCCAATACTCTTCTTCCTCTCGAATTGGTTGTTTGCATTCCCCATTCTACGGCTTGTGAATTGAAATCTCCCGCCACTACGAGGTGTCCGGCGATCTCTCGTGCTTCCGCCACTACGAGGTGTCCGGCGATCTCTCGTGCTGTGTCTTCGATACCATCGTGCTTCTCTTGGAAGTCAGCTATGCTATCGCTGGGTGTGAGATAGCAGCTAATTAGTGTAATGTTTTCGAATTGTATCCATACGAATCCGTTTCCTCTTCCGTTTTTGTTTGGTTGTACGTTTGAATTGGCTGGGACCCATATTGTGGCTGTTTTTGATTCATCTTCGAGCCATAGCCCAGTACTCATCTGGCGGTACTGCTCACTTATGTATGACTACGATATCTGCTTTCTGTTCTATGGCAATTTGCGGAAGTAGAGCGTGTGCCACTTTTCCTCGTTGCATGTTTGCTTGTAATATTTTCACTGCGCCTTTGGTTTATTTGCTCTACAACTTCTTCAGCTTGGCAGGTGATTTGCCATACTGTTTCCTTCTTCCGAGGAGATGCAGCACTTTGGTGGGCTTTTGCATTCTTTCAACTTGTGGCCTTTCTCGCCACACCTAATGCATAATCCCATACCTTTCCTATCAGGGCCCTTACATTCCCACTGCATGTGACCAGCCCCAAAGCATCGGAAGCTTTTGTCTCCTCGAGGTATCTTATTCGGCAGTTTGTTACTGCAATTTTTATCCTCCTGGTTTTGAGAAGTTTGTTTGCTCCTGATGCTGGTAGGGAGACAAAGGCCCTTCTTTGTTCTCTGCTATCTATGGCTGTTCGCCTAACAGCCATAGATAGCAGCCTTTTCCGCTGCATTTGTTTCCTTATTTACTGCAGCAATAACCTCTTCTTCTGTAGATAGGGAATCAAGGTCCTGTATCTCTATTGTGGCTTTGGGCTTTAAGTCTTGCACTATGGCTGCCTCTTTGAGAGTTCCTTTAATAGCGTTACAAAACTCGTCTTTCTTACCTCCTCTTCCCATTACAAGCAGTATTGCTCCGGCTTTAGTCTTCCGTATCGACTGTACGGCAACCTCTGTCTCCTCCGGTTTCACATTTTGCCTGATACTTCTTAAAACGTCCGCATAGCTATGGCCTTCTTGTGGCTTTATTATAACAGCTTCTGAGCGTTCTCTAGCCTTCTTCTTTTGTGGCTTTTTTCTATTGCCATCATTTTTATTTGCCCTTTTGGGCGTTTTAGCATCTTCTGTGTTGTTTTCCAGATTTGGTGCCTTTGTTTCTGTCATCTGCTATCTTCTTTTGCTTCTTGCCAGGGTTGGATTCTAATGGGCTAGATGCATTGCTCTTATTTTGGGGTAATGGCGTCTTATTGATACCGCTCATGCTTGACTTGCGGATGATTTCCTCTTGCCTTGGCTGTGGTCTAGTTTTTTCTCTTTCTATTTCCGCATTTTTCCAGTTTCTGCGGTAGTCTGTAATAACATCCATGAGTTCCTCTAAATCTGACACTCCATTTTGGACATCCATGCTGATGTTTCTTTGTTTAGTCATTGCCAGACGCATTTTTCGGAGGACCTTTTTAAAATTCTCAAAGGCTTCTTCTTCAGACAGCCGCATTTTCGCTACAAATTCTGCCTAGGTGAGCTGTATGTCGCTGTGGGTTGGTCTGGCGTGTTTATTGCCGCAGTATTTTTTTCTTGAGGAGTATCAAGATTACCTTCTTCGATCCATGTGGAAGACGGTAGTCGATTCAAGGGAGATCGTCTAGTTTTTGTGCTGCTGGTGAAGATCGTTTCAGTTTCTCTTCTCTCTTTATTTTTCGGTGTTTCCAGATTTGACATTTTTGTGCTAAAAGGGTCCCATCTTGAAATCGTTATCTGTACCCGTTTGTGCAGTCGCCCCTATGATGATCCCGAGGGTCCCTTTGCATGCAGTGAGGTCCTCGCGAGGGTTGACACAAGTCCTTATGGGAGCATGTGTTCAGTGCCAGATCGAGCATAAATTAGGATGTTGTATCAACTAAACCTGCACGGCCAAATTAATGGCTACGAAATGCAAAGCGTTTTCCAAGTCCTTGCCAAGGTTTTAACGGGACGGAAGGCAGGTGTGACATTTTCCTGAAAGCCGTTTCTACAGGGTTTCACCCCTGTATATTAGGGTAACAGAATGCCCCACCTGTCGGCCCAAATTCATCCAATTCCAGGTCGTTGCTTAAATCATGTTTCCGTGTCATTGCCAGTTCGTTATCTTATAAGTATAACTGTATCTCTTCTTCTTTCCAGCTATCGTATTCATCTGCGCGGGGTGACTGATTTGTACCACCATCCTGTTGCATTGCATACGTTTACGAGCGTCTTGTTTCCAATAAGTATATTAATCGTAGTACCATATTATTTCCGATCCGTCGACGTGCTAGATTTTGGTCACCCCCAGGTATTTTTTTCCCTGGTGCCCCCCACGCCTTGAGAAGGGCGTGGTGAACGTTTCCAATTCGCCGAATGGGAGGGTCCCGATAGGGGATCTAGCAAACCCCTCACGGGATGTATGTACATGTTAATGTACATACGTCCACTTTAGAATGTATGCTATAGAATCTATAATTCTGCATTCCCAATCATTAACTTAGCAACAGTGTGTAAAGTTATTAGTTTTGGTATTTTATACTTTCATAAATAATTTAAAGCGAGTACAACAAAATGACTTCATACATATCTATATATTTATAATAGTACAAACATATGTATGTATGCCAATCACTTTAATACTATTTTATAAGTATGTTTAAATGCGGATAAAGGTATATATGTAGGTACTACATATAAGGCCCCCATCATTAAATTGAAGCTCCGAAAAAATTTTGTTTTTCATATATAAAAAAAAATATGACTTAATATTATATGTATGTATATGGCTAAATAATACCTTATTTTACAAACTAAATAAAAAAAATTCCAAAACATTACAAATAACTTTCGAAAGAGTACCTAATAAAATTTTCTCTGTAATTAAATATTTCGCTCATTTGCTACAACAACGTCATAAGTCCAAAAAATTTTTTGAATGAAGTTTTACTTTTTATGAATCAATTTTTGTCTAGATTAAATTTAGTAATTTTAAAAACTTTTTATTTATGTTCAGAATCGGAACAAGATGATCGTCAGATTTTAAATTATCTTTTCTCTAATGCGTTTTAAAAATTTATCTTACTTTAATACTCATAGGATTTTTGGTCACTATTTTGTGAAATTTTGAAACAAAAATTTCATGCAAATTTTTTTTTTAAAAGAAAGTTTTTCAAAGTTCCCAAAAAAAGAAAAAATGTTAATACCAAACCAATTTTCAACCAACTATTTTTGTACTAATCGAAAACCAATATGGACGCAAATTTAATGTATAAGCCTCAAATTCCATTTTAACATAGACTTGGATTTACATAATTTTTATTAATAACGTTACATTTAGTTTCTGAATTTTCAAATTCTTAGGATTTTTACGTAGCTTTTGGATTGTCTATTTTCGCAAAAATTATATAATTTTGGGTTGATGTTTATTGGGTATTTTCAAGTAGAAAAATAAATTTTAGTTATAATTTTAAGCTTAAAAATTTTAATAAGAAATTTTTTCCTAAAAAATATGTTTTAATTTAATTTGAATACAAATGTAATTTTTTTTAATATCATGGTTGTTATATTTATTTCCTATGCATAGATAGAAATATGAGTTTTAATTATATAAAGAATTATAAAGTTAGTTTAGTTAGTATATAATTTTTTCCTCTTTATGTGGGACTTGTAATATTTGTGTCCTGTGTTACTTACAACATGGTCATCATCAAATGTATCAACGTTAACTCTCCGAAATTTTGCATGATTCTTGCACCTCTATCACTCCTTAAATACACATGACCTGTTTGAATTTCACATTCTTCGCGGAAAATATTCAATTTCGATATCGACTTTTCCTTAAATTTAGCGATTCTTTCCCTTATTTTTGAATAATCCTCTGTTCCTCTTGTACCATTTTGAAAATCAATAGGTCTACAGTCCGTAGTTGAATGGATTGTATTATTGTAGGAAGTAATTATTTTGCAAATTTTTTCTTCAACACTATCTGTATCTTTATTGGGATCATGTCTGAGCAACCGAATATGCTTATTTGTGGTGCTGTGAAGACGCTCTAAATCGGAGTTAGAGGAGTGGTTATTATTGGAGACAAAATGAATTTTTATATTTTGCTGTCTTAGGAATTCATTTAATGGCAGTGGTTTAAAAGCCAGTTCATTGTCAGTTATTATCTTCTCAATGCTACCAACAACACTCAGATACTGAATGAGCGCTCTCTTAAACTCCACCCAAGACTTGTTCTGGATTTTTATTGCCTAAACGAATTTGGAAAATTTATCAATTATCGTCAGAAATAAGGTTTTCTCTAAGCAATAAAAGACATATGCATGTACAATTTGTCTAGGGCTTTCAGGGGTTTCAGTAATTCTAAAATTCTGCTTGACGGGCTTGCGTTCATATATTTCTAAATAACAAATTTCGCAACTATTAATGTATTGTTGGATCCGTAGCTTAAGTTTCGGTGATATATCCTTGTCCTAAGTTGCTCGTAGTTTTCATTTATACCCCGGTGGTTGTTCCTCTTATGCTCACCCTCAATTCATCTAAAATATCCTCAATGCAATTACCGCACTTTATTATTTTTAATGTTGAACTTGTTGAGAAGAATTTTAAAATTTTATCCCGGAAAAGTTCATAGATCACACCATCTTCAATAAAAATAGTATTTACCATGAAGGGAAGAAAATAGTCCGTTATAATTTTTATCATGTCAGCCTCACTGAAACTATTTGCACTTATTATTTTCCTATTACTATTAAAAATATTTTTATTAACTACTTTCAAAGTGGAAGAATTAGATTTTTCTATAATGATTTGATTTTTAAAAACATTGAGCGGAGATTTGCTGGAGTATATTACGCTTGACTGATTCCCTTGAATCAAATTTAACGGGGCGTCTATTCTAGATAATGCATCCGCATTCCCATTGTCAGTACCTCGCTTATACACAATTTCATAATCGTATTCTTCAAGCTTTACCCGCCATCTTATTAATTTCGAATTAGGTTCCTTTATGGAGACGAGCCATTGTAACGGTTGGTGGTCTGTCTGAATAACGAATTTTCTACCAAATAAATATGGGCGAAAGTACGTCACAGCCCACACCACGGCTAACAACTCCTTGTTAACAGTGCTATAGTTAATTTCGTGTTGGCTCAGTGTTCTACTGGCATAGCAAGCCGGGTGATCAGAATCGCTGGTAAGAAACATTTTTAAGGTACTAAAACTTTCGAGGTACTGAGGATCATTTATGTCTTCTTTAGTGTTCTTCTTCAAGAAATTTGTCATAGGTTTCGCGATCCTAGAGTAATCTTTTATAAACTTGCGATAGTATCCACTAAGACCGAGAAATTGTTTTATTTGTTTTTGCGTCTTAGGTAATGGATAGTTAACGACACAGTCAATTTTCTTCGGATTGGGCTTGATACCCTGCTGTGTGGCAACATGTCCCAGAAATTCGGTCTCCCTCTTCAAAAATTCGCATTTGTCCATTTGGATCTTTAAATTTGCTTTTCTTAATATATCAAAGACGAGTCTCAATGAGTTCATATGCTCTTGAAGTGAGGTGGAATAAACAATGATATCGTCTAGATACACTAAACAAACCTTATTGATCAAATCTTCCAGGATCCCATTCATTAGCCTTTGGAAAGTGGCAGGTGCGGTCTTAAGACCAAATGGCATCTTAAGAAACTCATAATGGCCTCCTTCAACCGAAAAAGCAGTTTTACGCACGTCTCTTTCAACAATTTCCACTTGATGGAATCCTCTAGCTAAGTCGAGAGTAGTAAAGTACATATACCTTCCAAGCTTATCTAAAATTTCGTCGATGCTTGGGAATGGAAAACGATCGTCTACAGTTTTCTCGTTTAATTTTCTTTAGTCGACTACCAAACGCCACTGTTTAGTCCCGCATGTGTGATCCTTCTTTGGAACTATCCAAATAGGAGCAGAATAGGCAGATTTTGATGGTCTTCCGTTGACCAACATTTCTTGAATTTGTCTCTTAACTTCATTTCTATGAACATACGTTTTTGAGAATACGGGTATATCATCCCTTGTTAGAGTTCTGTGTTTTATTGCATTCGTAAATGTTAACTTGGAATCTGTTTCATAAAATAAATCCGCATAATCATTCAAAATTGCCTTCAAATTAATTTTTCCTCCTCATTCAAATGCTCTAGCCTTACTTTACCCAATATTTTATTATTGTCTTCGTGCACATTGTCAATTAAATGATAATTGTCGGGTGTAACAGGCCATGAATTTTTCTCGGTAAGATATAAAATATCTGGGCATCGAGCTAATGTTTCCACCTCGACTTTAGAATTATTTACGTCATAAATCCCTTCCGCAATAATTAATTCGCCACAATCGTTGCGTTGATCTATGATGTGAATTAACCCGCATTCGACACTTGTAATAAGCTTCACTTTTTGAGAATTTGGGAAAAAGAAGGGTAAAATTTTATTATTAATTTTGAGCTCGTTACTGTCATAATCTACTAACGCTCTATACTTCCTAAGTACATCATTGTCAATGCATCAAAATTTTCGTGAAATTTGCATTCGATTAGAAATATTTTATCGTTATTATTGCTTAGCTCTGGAAATAATGGTATTTGGTAGACTGTGTTCTTCGTTCCGAAGAGTTTTTAGAGTTAAAGTGGTCGAATCAATCCTCACTTTTGGGTTACATATTCCTGGATTTACGATGGAGTGCGTAGCTCCAGCATCTATTAAAAATTTCAGATTACCTTTTAAAACTATATACGGTAATTGTCGGTAGAGGCCAGAAAGGGAAAATTTTCCGATGTAATTATTTTCAATACTTGGATAGTTAGGATAGTTGACTTCTTGTGATTGTTTAGAAATGTTTATGTCATTTGAGTTTTATGGATTTCTTGGAAAATTTACGAACGAATCCTGAACCATAGCGTTACTACCATTTCTCGAGCTTTGTGGAATACAACAGGGATATGCATTGGGGGAAGAATTATTTGTAAACCTAGATCTGGGACATCTTTGATTTAAAAAATAATCTTGAAAATTTCCTAAGTCATCAGATTCATCAATCATATATACATCCATTGGTTCCGAAATTGGAGGTGTGGGAAACGAGTTTTGATTTTGGAAAGAAAAGGCTGTTGTGTTATCAAGATTACAATTGTTCTGATTATTATTTATACCAAATCGATTATTTCGCTGGGCAAATGTAGACGTATTATTATGATAGTAATTGTTTTGTCTGATATTGTTATTGGCCTGATTATAATTTCGTTGCGGAAAGGTAGAATTGTTCTGATTAAAGTTATTACCAACTTGGTAGCTTTTTCTCTGAAAGCTATTGCGATTATAAACATTATTTGAATTATAACTATTGTTATCATTATAGAAACCGCTGTTATTATCGTCCCTGTTCTTGTTTGAATATGAAGGTTGAACGCTGATACTATTTATATTACTCTGACCATATCTATTATTGCCGTTATTGCTGTCCGTACGAGATCGGTTTAGATTTCTAGTGAAATTATTACTTTTATATTCGCCTACATATCCAGCATACTCCGACGTGAATAGGATGTTCATTGCTTCTTCCAGAGTCTATGGATCTCTACAAGCTATTATGGTCTTCATAGGCTCGGGTATTTTCGATCTAAAAACATTGAGTGCTGTTTTCATATTATTAGTAGCAGCTCTTTCGCTCACTATGTTCACACCTAAGGCCGTAACTGTTTTATTATTCAAGCTCCGAAGTCTGTCCTTTAATTCATTATAAAAGTCGATTGAATTCGTTTTGAAAGTTACTGCTCGAAGTTCGTCATAAAGCTCCTCCACACTTTGATGCTCACCAAAATAGTTCGTTAAAACCTCTTTGACCTCAGCCCACGTTTTTGCCTGAAAACTTATTTCGATAGCCTCTTTTGCTTTACCTTCAAATTTACTTTTTATGAGATCAATAAACAAACCTTGAGATATTTCATCATATTGACCAAAAAGCGGATATACTCTATCAACGAGGGAAATAAACGTTTTTAAGTCCCTCCTATCACCAGAAAATTCTGGCAAACTTTCCTAAAAATTCAAATGGATTTAAGGTGATAGCGGGAGCGTTAATATTTTCGAGGGCCATGTTAAAAAAAATAATGGGAAAAAATTATATACAACAAAAATATAACACCTAGACGAAATTCTGTGGTTCAAACTAATGAGGAAAGATTATTACTAATTAATAACAGTAAAAAAAATGTTTATTAATAATTATGAAAGCAAATAACAAGTATTAATAATAATTACGAAACATAAATAATAAAGTACAAAAATACTTATTTTGCTGCTTAATTGTCAGGTAACACTTCCATCTTACTCTTCCTTCTTCCACGTACACGGCTTCTAGTCTTCTATTATAATGTATTTTCAGCACCACAAAAGAATATAACTGATTTGCACAACGTTTATTACGAAGAGATTTTCCTTTTTTTTACCGTGGCTCCTTTTTCTTTTACCTTTTAAAGTGCTCCTTAGTTCATTTATTATATTTAAATCGGGATTATATGTATTTATTATTGTTCTTTTTTTTAAGTCTTGTATGTATGTAAGAAGTCCTTGAATTAAATTTTATTTTTAATTATTTTAGATTTTAAGGATTTCAGTTTCGTTCTTCATAAATGTAATTTATTAAAATTTTAGATGAGTCCTTTTTTATTATTCAATCACAAGTTATTGTATTAGTTTATTTTCCATAATATAATTTTTTATTTTTGGGAACAAAATTTTGGAATACCCACTAGCGATATTAAAATGCCGACTATCCTTTAAATGGTTATATAATTTTCACTTATATATATTTTAAACACAAGGATACTTGTGCATCCTACTATAAACATGAAATAAAACACGACACATTCAATTAACGATTATTCATGTTTACTCGTCGGCAGTCAAGATGATACTGATCTTCATAGGACGAACAAAGCAAAGAGTATAATTCAAATGATATGAGAAACATGTCCATAGAATAAATGAAATTAATATAACAAACAAAAGAAATTCAAATTAGGGTTCACACTACCGACAAAGCCAAAAAAGTCTTTTCCTTTTTATAAAAACATCAAATTTTATTATTTTATTTTAATAAATATTTATTTCATGTAGGAGTCTTTATTAATAATTCTAATTGTCCTTGTTGCAAGGACTTATTGTTCTTATCCTTAAAATCAAGTCCTTTCAGGAATACAATTTATGATTATTTGTCCTTTGAAGGATAATTAGGTATTTTAGTAATATGTTGTGCTCCACTTAAATGATCGTTTAAAACTGACTTTGTGCCAGAATCGAAATTGATTGCTAGTCGAACAAAAACTGAATTGATCGTGGACGATCTCTATTGGTCAATTCATTCGTTAGCATTTTTACGCAATGTGCGTGAGAATGTAAAGAATGTAAGAAGGAATGTGGATTTGTATGCAAATATACATGAGTACAAACATTTATATGTATACTATTTGATATTATTATTCTGAATGCCCAATTGTACTAAATATATTACCTTAGCAACAACCAACTTAAGCAAACAAGTTTGTGCATGCACGATCATGTTTAAGGCAGTAACCAAGTGTATGTATGTACATGTTAATGTACATACGTCCACTTTAGAATGTATGCTATAGAATCTATAATTCTGCATTCCCAATCATTGACTTAGCAACAGTGTGTAAAATTATTAGTTTTGCTATTTTATACTTTTATAAATGATTTCAAGCGAGCACAACAAAATGACTTCATACATATCTATATATTTATAATAGTACAAACATATGTATGTATGTCAATCACTTTAAGACTATTTTATAAGTATGTATAAATGCGGATAAAGGTATGTATATATGTAGGTACTGCAAATAACTTATAAGGACTTCGGATATTCGATAGAAAAGTATAAGTGACACAAGGTGAATACGGTTGCAATAATAATAATACGAACGATATAAATTCTTCGAATATCACTCGGCTAAATACGGTTACAATAATAATACGAACGATATAAATTCTTCGGATATCGCTCGGCTAACTACGGTAATAATAATACGAACGATATAAATTCTTCGGATATCGCCCGGCTAAATACGGTTGCAATAATAATACGAACGATATAAATTCTTCCGATATTGCTCGGCTAACTACGGTAATAATAATACGAACGATATAAATTCTTCGGATATCGCCCGTCTAAATACGGCTGCAATAATAATACGAACGATATAAATTCTTCGGATATCGTTCGGCTAACTAAGGTAATAATAATACGAACGATATAAATTCTTCGGATATCGCCCGGCTAAATACGGTTGCAATAATAATACGAACGATCTAAATTCTTCGGATATCACTCGGCTAACTACGGTAATAATAATAATAATAGTTCGGGTACCCTCTAATATACACACCAGAGAAAAGAAATTGCATTGGTTTTATTGCTTTGAATACATTCACACAAAAATAATGTTGATATCGTCACTACACACTACGCTAATGAAGCGAATGAAAACACATTCACACAGAGATCGTATGATGAAATATGATGTATGTGCTGCATGTATTACCTAAATATCAACAGTCATTCACAAAGATTCATGAATACCGCGCCTGTATTCATGAATCTTTGTGAATACCTGTGAATGAAGGGTACAAAGAACTAGGTTAAAACACATAAAAGAGAATTTTAGTATTGCACGTAGGATGAGTGTTGTCAACTATTGTTAACGAAAACGTGCCGATAGTTATTTCGAAACATAACAAAAAGGGCTAAAATAATTTCAACGATTTTTTAATACAGCTTAGAAGATGGTATGTATTGTGGCACAAAAAAGTTTATGATTTTTTATCAAAATATTATTCACTTTATACACAAATAAATCTTGAGTGTTCAGGACTGTACATCATACCTCAAGTGTTTTGTAACTTCATAAAATTAATGTGTGTTCGCGCCGTACACAACAACAGCACCACAAGAAACAGATTTAGTCATAAAAATTGTTAAATAAGATATTTTCATTATGCGGGCAAGCAATAAAAATAAAAAAAAACAACATAAATGCTGCTATTTTACAAGAATTTGCTGCATTTTGGATTTTTTGCAAATGAAATGAAATGTGAAAAAGTTAAGTATACTTTCAGTAATAAAACGATCGTTATTTATGCAACAAGTGACGTTGTATTTGAATATAAAAATGCCAGGAAAACGAGGGGTAGAGTATTATGTGTATGGAAATATAGCATATCCCATTCATGTGTTAAAGGTGTACATTAAATTTTGTTATACATTTCTGAGACCTCTGGTACACACATGAAAATACCTTGGTACTACCCTGATACATTTTGAACTCTCAAAGCTAAAAATTTTTTCTTATTTTTCTTTGTATTAATAAGCGATACATCAATAACAAAGAAATTATTTTAGTTAACATAAAGGCGTATTGAAAAGAACCTATTTCCCATAATATCGAAGATTTGACTTTTTTGAAATTGTTCAAATGGACGATGAATGTATTAACAAAAATAAATTTTAAACCACTTATTCATAAAAATTATGAGAGTCTAATAAAAGCGTAATAAAACAAAATTTCATATGAAATTTGCTCTATTACACTCTTATAACCCTCTCATAATTTTTATGAATAAGGGTGTAATTATTTAGCATTTTAGAAAGATTTTCTTTGTAGAATTTTAATATGTTTAAAATGTTAATGTTTTCTATGGAAAATCTCCTTTTCGTCAAAATTACCAAAATTATTGTTGAAAAAAGTACTAACTAAAAGGCTTCAAATTAAAATCTGCCTGACCTTTCAAGTAAAAATCCAAATAAATCAAAATACTGCAATAGAAAAACTAAAAGAAATACTGATACTTTGGTGTTTTAAAAAAAACGTTTAATCTACCACAAAATCAGTAAAATTGGCAACGCTGTCTATATTTCAACAGACACATGTGTATGTACGTACATACGCACAATTTGTGGTTTTTGTTCGCACAAGCAAAGATTTTTTTATTTCTTATTTCTTCTATTTATGCATGAATGCCATGAATACCATGTGAATACTATGAAATCTGATGGTGAGCAATGAATACGTGCCAGAGTCCTGAGCTGTTTTCAAAATTTTTAAGTGGCATGAATGTAAGGGTTGATTAACCTCTGTTGGCATAACAAAAGTAGTGCGAAAAGAAACAGTCAAAGCAAAAAGAGAGTTAAATACAAGCATGTGCATTGATGTTTTTGGGCAGTTAAATGAACGGCAAAAGCAATGAACATATGAATGAGCAATAAAAGTGAATATGCAATTTCTTTTCTCTGATACACACATGCAGTAAAGGAAAGAATCGTATTCCAATTCGTTCCACCTGATTGTAACACAACCTTGATCACTTATGCACCATAAAATTTTAAGCAAATGAGAATTTTTTCAATTGCTAGTCAACACAATGTATTGTGTGATATTTGTTTGTTGTTTTGTTTATACGGTGTGTGTATGTTATGCAGAGTGTGTATACGGCGTATGCATGAATGTTTTTATCATTATTGTATATCTTTTATGAGGTGTGTACTTGCTGATTGTTTTTGAATACTGTGTATGTACGTATGTTATATTGTTGACGCTGTGTGAAGATAATTTGCTATGTGTATTTATATATGTATGTTTATTTGTTTAGTTTATTTATACGGCTGTTTATGATCAGTAGTAAGTGTTGGATTAGGGTATAATTTGTAACGTCACGTTACAACTATCAATGAACTTTAGCGTCATAACTCAAAGTATAAACAGTTTTCCATCTGAAAACAATTATTAAAAATTTTTTACTCTACTTTTTTCTATACGGATATATTACATATAAGTTGATTTACAAGATGATATCAAAATATTTACATTTATTAATTTTTCTTCAGAGCTATAGTCAATTGAAAACTTAAAACGCATTTATCTCAAAATCGAAAATTTTGAGTTATGCCGTTCTTGCAGCAAATTTAGAGCTTTGTGGGCAGAAAGTAGTTTTCGATGATTTCATGGTAGTTTTCAGCTTTTCTGTTTCCCAAAAAATTGTGGCACACATTCACAAAACCTGTCCATGCTCTTTCTTCCACATCGTTAAATTTCGTTCTACAGACCTCGTCCTTTATAAGCTCTCGTATTTGTGGACCTACAAATATGCCTTCTTTTACTTTTGCATCGCTGATTCTAGGAAATTTGCTCTTAATGTATAGAAAGCCTTTACCGTCCTTGTTCATTGCTTTGACAAAATTCTTTATTAGGCCTAGCTTTATATGAAGACGAGGCAGAAGAATTTTTTCTTTTTGAATTAAAGGTTCTTCTGCTACATTTTTTCTCCTGTAATAAAATTACTTATTTCGGCCAAATTTTAACAGTGTTTTCTTTCTCGCGGCTATCCCATAAAAACAACAAAACTTAATATATATACCTTGCAACCCGTTTAACATTGCTACGACTTTCAAATCTGCACATACGTTCCATGAGTAATGTGAATATTTAATTTTTTGTAGTATAATCTTCATGCTACATTAGCTTTCTTTCATATTTCTTATCACAAAATACCAAATCTCCCTTTCTGCTGAAATAACTCAAAAAACTTGTTCTCTATTTCGAATGTACGAGACTTTCACATCCTTTTGCACCAAATTCCATTGGTATAATTTGGATGCAAGAAGCTCAGACTTGTTTTTTGAGAGCCCTAATTCACGAACCAAGTTATTAAGACCAGTTTGATTTGGAAAATAAGGTTTACTCGTTGGACTTCCATCTGAATGCGAAGAAACACCCATGGTGGCGTAACTGGATTTAGCTGTTGCAGTAAACCCATCTTCTTCGTCGTTTGTAGGAGGCAATGGAGATATATATTTACTTTTAAACTGGTAAACTGGTCGTTTGACGCATGAAGTATTTGGATATATAACTTCATTTTTGGTTTTTTTTTCGTAAACCCATGTGTTTTAGTTAGGCAAAAGTAGCAATAATTTTCATGATTTTGTGGTTTTGCTGGCTTCATAAACGACAAAAACTTATGACTTCCTTTTAACCAACCTCTTAAAGACATTGCACAGCTATTGCAACATATTTTCGGCAGCCAATTTTTATCTCTTTCATCAATAGGAAACCCAAAATAACAGTGATAAGCATCTTTAATCTGGGAAGTTATTGTCTGCCGTTGAGAACTTAAAGTTAGATCGCCACATACATAACAAAATAAATTTGGAGATTTGTTACAAATCCTTGACATTTTGTAATATGAAAACGTTTGTGGATTCTTTAATTGCTTTATTTCTTTAGACAATAACAAAGCACACTATAAGATCTATTTACTGTTGCCGATTTTAACCGCACGATATTCAATTTTCCACGCCTACAAAAAAAAAAAATCCGACCCGATGGAAAAAACCGATAACGGATTTGAGTTCAGCGCATCAAAATCCATTTAGTCCACATAGTTTTATTTAAAGGAGGATTTTGCTGCTGAGCAGTGTAAACTAAAGAAAACATAAAAACTGTTGAAAATTAATTAGAAATTGTTTGCTCTCTTGATTGGTTAATCGAACAAGCCTAGTTTAAGTTATCAAGGTAGCAATTAATCGGTTAACCGTTATCTAGTATTAACATAGTCAACCTTATTGTGTTTGGCGTTTTTCGCCTTCAGATTCGACATTTTGTAATAAATTAAAGGAAATGTTAATTATTTTTTTCTTTAAGCTATTACAAATTGTCGCATTTGAAGACATAAAACGCCAAACACAATAAGGCTGATACGTCAGATAATCTTTGATAATTTTTGATAATATTGTTATATCCGATTTACATACTCTTTATATGCTAGTTAATATGGCATTTATACAAGAAACTAAGAAAGTAATTTTTTGACGTTTTCCCAAAGTAAAATACTGTTAGCCACTTTAAAGGTTTATACAAACATACGGGATTGTGGCAAATAAATATGGATTATGCTTATTTTGTTTAAATATATAAGGAATTATAATATATTATCTTCAAATATACATGAGGGAGACAATTCATGTCTTTTCAAAACAATAACACTTGTGCAGGTAATAACATTGGTAAATGGGCAAAATTAAATTATCAAAGTACATGGGCAAAGATTTAAAGTCTACATCATATCAAGAAATTGGAAAATTAATGAAATATTGAAACAGAATATATGCAACTTGATCAATGTATCATCATTACACGATTGCTGCCATGTCTACATTTATTTCACAAGAAGTGCGTACAAACCAATAACGGATATTGCAGATAGTGTTTATCCTAACTGCGTACTTATTATTGACGATAAACCAATGGAAAGAATAAAAAAACTCAAGAGAGTTACCCTCTTATAGATTGTAATTACAGCTTGGTTATAAAAACAGATGTGAATGTTTGGGAGCTCTATAATATTTAATTGTAGTAAGTCAAAAGCTTCATTGGATATACATAATGTCTATTATTTTATTTAGATTTAATGCTTCTGTTTAAAAATTTCTACTTTTAGCAAAATTTATTGTATTTACTATAGCTTCAAGTTCAAGATATACTTCATTGATTATCATAGTATCTGTGATAGATTTAGGATCTAGTGCCTCTAAAATTAGCTCAAACCGTGATATTATTGTTTTTTATTTATATTTACTTTCTATTAACACAATAATTCCTGTCTTTATTTTGATTAAGTCCTCATGATCTGGTGGGTCGGTGACGAATTTTAACATTGAACCTAAGAGGCTTAGCGCTCTCGTGTTGCGGTACGTATTCGGTACTAACTGTGTCATCAATGATTGAATTCTGTTAGTTAATATGTGAGAATTTTTGAGGAGATTTTTCTAGGAAAGAACTCACTCATTTCAAAAATTTTATCAAGAAAATCAAAGCTGCCGTATATAAACAAAATGTATTCGTTTTACAAAATATCAGTACTGATCTTAGTTTTGCTGTTCTTGGGCGATATATTCATTGTTCTTCATTTTAAAATATATTTATTTATATTTGTAGGATCGCTAGTTTCCACAAATAAAACACACAACAATTAATTTACTTGATTTAATTCATAATTGCTTAATTAACTCACATTTGCTTATATTGATTTATATCAATAAATCAATAATCTAGAGTTTGTACTTCGGTTTTTTTTCTCTCATCTTGTGATAGTAGGTAAGTTTAGAATCGACTTCTGTAACATACGTGGGTTAAGAGCAAATTTCTTTTCTGTATATGCTCACGTTTGTCTCCATCGGCCGGATGTTTTCGCCTTAAGTGAAACCCAGGTACATGAGGATGCTGATCCACAGGATTTTCATTTGCCCGGGTATCACCTCCTGTCGCTTTTTATTCTTCATAGGGGCCTTGCAATATATGTACGTAATGAAGTTGTGTACCAATGCCAGCAACCATTAGGCATGTCTGACGCAGAATTTAGCTGTCTTTGGGTTAAATTCAAAGTCGGTACACACTTTTTACATTTCGGGTTTCTGTATATAAGTCCATACGCGGAAAGAGATGCTACCATACATGGCTTCGATACTCTTTCCGACTCCATATCGAAGATTCTTGATAGTTGTGCGAGCAGTGAAATTGTAGTTGCTGGTGATTTCAATGTTCATAACACATCTTGGCTTCGCCATTCGAGCCACACAACCTGTCAGAAGGCCAATTTGCTGAGTTGTTCGCCGCGCACAATCACCTTGTGCAATTAGTTAATGAACCAACACATATTCCATGTGTTGAAGGGCACCAACATAATACGCTTGACCTTTTTCTAACTTCACATCCTGAAAAGTATGAAGTTACTGTCAATGCACCTCTCGGTAACTCGGATCATTGCACCATTTCCGCAACCTTTCCGTTCTCCAAACTTCGCAACGTTTCGCATGCAGCCACGAAGCGTAGTAAATATATTTACGAAAAGGGTCGTTAGGCCGAGCTCAACGAATTTTTTCGGAATTTTAATTGGAAACTATGTTTTCTTGACAATGATGACGATTCCATGGCGAAAATGGTTGAAAACACAATTCTACTGGGGATGAAAGCTTTTGTTCCCTGTAAGCAAATTTCACTTAAACCTAGGGCGAAGTCTTGATTTAACCAGGCATGTAAAGATGCGTTGCGATCTAGAGAGGCAGCATTCAGTACTTGGCGTAATAACAAAAATGCCAATACTGATTTGCTACGCAAGAAGGCAAGATCTTTGTGTGCCAAAGTGTTAAGACGCGAAAAGGCTTCATACGAGCAGCGTATTCGCACTAGAATTCTCACTGCCCCCAGGGGTAGTAAGAGTTTTTGGTTATTTGTCAAAAGTGTTAAGGAAAGTGCTAGTTCTTCAATTCCGACTCTTTTGAGGAATGACCAAATATTTACTGACCCGGTTAATAAAGCTAATATATTGGCTGAAATATTTGCAAGTGACTCTCACTTGCCTGATAGCTCTCAACCAATCCCCGCGCTCGAGAGAGTATCCGTAACTATGCCAGATATATTTTTTCGAGCACGTGCAGTTAAAAGGGTTCTTGCGGAAATCAGCACAAGGAAGTCTCCTGGGCCGGATGGAATCCCTGCACTGGTCCTGAAGCAGTGCTCTTCGACGTTAGCACGTCCATTAGCCAAACTTTTCAGTACACTATACCACTCCGGTAGATTTCCAATATGCTGGAAGGTTGCTAATGTAATGCCAATCCCCAAAAAGGGAGTGGCTAATAACCCTGAAAATTACCGCCCGATTGCAATATGTTCTGCTATATCGAAGGTGATGGAAACTATGCTTAACTTCCATCTTGTGAAATATTTAGAGTCCAACAGTTTACTAAACGACCGCCAGTATGGTTTCCGCAGAGGCCGCTCTACGGGTGACCTATTGGTCCTTCTTTCGGAAAACTGGTGTAGTTCCATACACCGTTTTGGCGAAAGTAAAGTGGTGGCTCTAGATATTTCTAAGGCGTTCGATTGAGTGTGGCATGGAGCACTCCTGTCCAAACTTATTGCATTTGGTGTCGTAGACACCTTCTCTCGGTTTATATCGAGCTTCCTCAGGGATCGCTATATACGAGTTGTTATAGATGGGGTCTCATCCGATGAGTTCAGAGTTAACTCAGGGGTACCGCAGGGGTACCGCAGAGCTTCGTTCTTTCTCCTACTCTATTTCTAATTTTTCTTAACGATCTACTTTCCCAAACTTCCTGTCCTATTTACTCTTTCGCAGATGATAGCAGCCTTTCGCATTCTTATTTATTTAACTGCAGGCCGTCAACGTCTGAAATCGAGACAAGGAGGCAGTTTATGAATGACGTTCTGAATAGTGACCTCGCTAAGATTTCCGAATGGTGTCAGGCGAACAGGGTCGATTTTAATGCCCGTAAGACCCAGTGTTGTATGCTTACGCATCGACGTACGTATGACCATGCTGCTTCATCTGTTTCTATGGGTGGTGTAAGTATTATGGAGTCAGGGGCTCTTGATGTTCTGGGCATGAAAGTGCAGTGTGATGTCAGATGGACGGAACATGTCTTTCAGGTCGCAAAAGAAGCATTCAAGTGCCTTGGATTCTTAATACGGTGCAAGAGATACTTCACCCCTTCTGATCTTCTTAATATTTACACCACTTACATCCGACCGAAGATGAAATACAACTCTCATGTTTGGGCCGGTACTTCAAAGTCTATTTTGAAGTTACTCGACCGCGTACAGGAGAGGGCGACGATACTCATCGGAGACAGTAGGGTAGCCAACTCTATTGACTCTCTTGAGCATCTTCGCAATGTGGGGTGCGTATCGTTGTTCTATCGTTACTATAATGGCAGGTGCTCTGGTGAAATTAGGGAACTTGTTCCTGAAACCCATTCTTTCTTACGCTCAACGCGTTTTTCATCAAGAGCGCATGCGTTTGTGGTCGATATTCCAATGAATCGCACTACGCATTACAGAGAAAATTCGTTTTTTGGCCGAACAGTCCATATGTGGATCAAACTACCCGCAGATGTCTTCCCCGCCACTTACAATTTGAGCAGGTTCAAATCGAATATCCACGGACACTACTCCCTTTATCCTCCTTCCCAAAATCTGTTTTCCCAGTTCCAGCGCAATGCACTGCATATGTAGGGGTCATCCCCTGAGTGCTGGTCCTACTCCTAAAAAAAAAAAAAAAAAAAAAATATTTGCTTATATTGATTTACATTTGCTTATGTCAACTTAGGAGGCGATCCTAATTGCCGCGTTGTTTAGATTTGACGACCGCATTTCAACTGAACTCTAAATTGGTTTGTTCTTTATTTCTACTGTCTTATTTTTGACGTTCGTACTCATTGTGTTTTTTCTGTATTTACTTGTATTCTAAGTCTCGAAGTCTGCTAGTACATTCGTGTCGCATTCCTTTTCACTGTGGGTCAGTTTGCGGCTCTACATGCCGTTGTCACAGTGGATCAGTTTCCCATCTCACATTCGGCCCTCCTGACGCTGGTTTCGTCTCGAAGTCTCAGCCCACGGCTTCATGTACTCAGCAACAGTAAAACATATCCTGGTCACTTCGTTCTCGCCAATTTTTCCAAACATAGTGACCGTCGTTCGCCTTGGCTATTTTTGGACGTGGCTTGATCTCTGTACTGGGTGTGCTTTATGGTTACCAGGTTGCCTACTTTATATCACGTGGCTAGGACTCTCCTCTTGTCGAAGGTTCGCTTGTTTTCGGCCTGGATTCCGGAAATATTCTCTCGGTCTTCGTCGCGCAATTGGTCTTTTTGCTCTGTAGCACGAATATAGAAAAGTCTTCTAGAATTCTCGCTAATTCAACATCTACTTTAGTTTTCATATTGACGCCTGTCATTAAGGGTGTATTCACTGTGCTTCGAGGCGGACTATTTTTGATTGCTTGTTGAACTCTCTCGGGTGGTACAATCGTATTATCGAATCGGTGGTGAAGGCTGGTTTTAACTGTTGCAACGCTAAGTTCCTCATCCCCCACCTTTAATTTGGTCTCTTCTTTCGGCTTGTCGGACAGCGGTTTTGCAAGCCAGGCGTTGTCCTATATAAAGCGACGAAACAACGATGTAAGCCCTAAAAATGTATGGCTTTCGTATTTCTTGGTTTTTAATAGCCTTAATCTTTTCTTCTGGCGACGATAGCATTGAATTTTCAACGACGTAGCCCAGGAGTTGAATTTTTTAAGCAGAAATTGGCACTTACTCCATTTGAAACGATATCCACTTGACGATGCTACCTCCATTACTCGGTGTACATTTTCGTGAACACCTTGGCCTCTTGTAGCCTCTGAATGACATTATCGACCACTGCCATGAGGAAGTTGTTCCAAATTATTTTTTCGTTCGGATGCCGGTAATCACAACAAAGTCTTTTCGAGCCATCTTTATTGGTAACTAACACAACTGGTGCAGAATATTCGGAAAAACTGGGCTTAATAACACCTTCTCTTAACCATTTATTCACCTGGGTTTCTATGGCTTGCTAAACAGCGTAAGAGATTCTGCGGGGCCTGCTGGCGACTGAAATATCATCTGATAGTAAAATCTTCATTTCTACTGCATAGGCGGACGGTGTCTCAGGTCTATAAATACCCTCCCAACATGTGTGCTATATCATTCATTTAAGTAGCTCAAATCCAAATCCGCTTCTCAAACATCCACCATTATTGTGTGAACAATATCACCAAACTCTGCTCTCAGTCCCGCAATCGGATTAGCGTCCAATATTGGTTTACAGTGTGCGCAAATTTCTTCTGCAAGGAGTAGCGATTTGTCATTTGGCTCATTATTATAGCTTTCGCCTAACGCCCTCTCAAATAAATTTACAACAGGTATCTTACTTCTGAACTGGCACCTTCGGAGTCAACCACTAAATCCATCTAACACATATTGCCGAATACCGCCGAATACACTATATCATTTTCTCTAACAATGTGGAAGTTCATCTTTATCCCTATACCATCAAGTATCGCGCTACTTTTTAAACACTTAATAGTCGTGATGGTTCTTCCATACGTCTTCCTGACTAGTTCCAGTGGGGTGTCCAGTATGTCATTGCTGAGAATATTTTTCCTGGAATTGCGACGTCCTTAAAAATTATCCTTGATGGGATTTTATCTTCTGTTAAAGTGTGCACATTTGTTGATACATCATCGGTGTTCTTGTCCTTTTTGATAGTTGGATATTCAAAAGGTTTCTAACCAGTCCTTTTGCACTTGAAACATCTAATTGCGCCAGCTCTGCAGTCCTTAGCAACTTCCAAAAAAAATATTGCCGGATATTGCAGCGTAACTCTGGTGTGGCCCTTTCATTTGTCCATCTTGAATGCACTCAATAAAATATTCAATTATACTACTCTCGTCCAGCTCAGTGGGTCTGAGGATCATTTATTTTATTTATTATTCGTATTTATATTAAAAAAAATTTAATTATTACAATAAGTTGTTATTGCCTCAGCGTCCACGAGGACATTTTTGAGGCCAGTTGGCAAAGTATTTACAATATTTTATATATGTATGTACATAGCTTTAACAAGTATAGTATTCATTACAATAGAAGCATTTCGAAGTTATTTAATAAGTATTCTTTAACGGTTTTCTTAAAAGCAGAAATTCTTTGAATATTTTTTATGTCTTCTGGTAACTTATTAAATTCCAAACTACCCATATGATCAATTCTTTGTTTAGTTTTCTCCAAGCGGCAAAAGCCTACACTCAGATTGTTCGCAGTTCTTGTGTTAAAATTATGTTGATTCCGCGAGAATAGAACAGCATGATGGCCAATATTGTGCATGGATTTATAAACATATAGTAAAAGTTGCATTTTGTATAATCCATGTACAGGAAGAATTGTTTTTGATACATCTTTATATAAGTTTAGCGTTGGAAAAGTCAGTGGAAGATTGAAAACTGTTTTTAGCGCTTTATTCTGAGATCTTTGAAGTGCTTCCAGCTCATTGCTTTTTTTCCATGCATACACAACAGCTAGGTAGTTTAAATGACTCTGAATTAGAGCTTGGTAGATTAAAAGTTTAATTTTAACATTAAATTTATTTTTAAATTTATAAATAAGGCCGGTAGCTGAAGCAATTTTTGACTTCACAATTTTTATGTGCAAATCCCACGATAGATTGCTTTGCATATCTACACCGAGATACTTTATTGAGGAGACTTCATGCACAGGCTTACCATCCACAAAAATACTAAAATTTTGTCCATGAACCATATTTGGCCTAAACCTTACAACCTTTGTCTTTTCAGCATTTAAACATAATTTATTTATCCTCGCATATTCCATTATCATTGCAGCATCATATTCCATCTGAGCTTTTAAAGCGGCCTCATATTTATATGGATAAAAAATACTTATGTCATCAGCAAACATAATCAGTTTACCAAAAAGTTCTAAATTTTTTAAATCATTGAGGTATATGCTAAAAAGTAATGGGCCCAATACACTGCCCTGCGGAACTCCATACTCAACCACACCAACTGAGCTTTTGACATTATTTAAATCAACATACTGTTTTCTATTTGACAAGTAACTTTTAAACAATGCTAGCGCTCTACTCTCCACTCCATAATATGCAAGCTTTTCAATAAGAATTGAATGATCTACAAGATCAAACGCCTTCGAAAAGTCATAAAAGATACCCGCCACACCACTAAATCCTTCATCTAGTCCTCTACATACATTATTAACTACATTTACAACAGCTTCCTCTGAACCAGATCCTTTTCTGAAACCATATTGGCTTTCGTATAAAAGTCTGTTTTCATTCAAATATGACGAAAGTTGATTATAAAGTATTTTCTCAAAGATTTTGTCGATAATAGAAAGTAAGGCTATTGGCCTAAAGTCTTTCACTCTTACGGCATTATTTAGCTTGGCTATAGGTACGATTTTGGCAATTTTTAAATCTTCTGGATATGTAGCAGTGACAATCATGTTGTTAATTATTATTGCAAGATGAGGAGAAATAATTTCTTTACATTGAGATAAATTTTTTGGCATAATCCCATCAGGTCCACAGCTTTTCTTTAGGTCTAATTCCGCAATAATATTGACAATTTCAACCTCTGTTATACAAGAAAAGTTGAAAACGCTTGGACAACGTTGTAATGTCCTAAGGCTATTACACGAATCTCCAGGTAAACATAAGATATCCTCCTTCAAAGTTTTTGGAATTTGAAGAAAAAAGTTGTTAAAAGCATCACTTTTTTGGGAATCAGTCATAATAGAACCGCTATCATCAATAAGATTAATATCACCTTTAGTTTTTCTTCCTAGGTTTTCATTTAAAAACTTCCAACATTTTTTTGGATCTTGTTGAATTTGATTTAGATTATCGTGGTAATAATTATTCATTGCAACTCTACAAGCTTTTCTTACGACACGACTAATTCGTTTTAGTATATCTTCAACATAATATTTCCCCTGTCTTCTAAGCTTGAGCAACTTTTCCTTATAATTTATTAAATTTAATAAGTTTTTGTTTATCCATGGGGTCAATTCGTTCCTGATAATCTTTCGTTTTCGCTTTTCGCTAGTACCATTTTCGACTGCTGATGAAATTATCTGTATTAATTTGGAGACATCCTCCGACGGATTTCCAGTTTCACGATGTGATAGCAAAAGGTTATTGAGGTTACTTTTCACTTTTTCATAGTCACAAATTTTCTTCATTGTTTCGATATAATCATAAGTATTGACGAATGTATTTAATTTAATGGATAATATATAATGGTCAGTTATATTGCAGGTAATAGTGTCTATAACGATATCATCTGTGATGTTACTATAAACATGGTCAATACATGTACCAGCTCCTGGACGGGTTATTAGGTGGTGACAATTCTTGTAGCCAAAGCTTGAAAGTATATCAACTAAATCAGATTTAAATGAATTTTGAAAGAAATTTATATTTGTATCACATACAACCATCCCAGGGTAGTGACTATGTCGCATTAACAAATTTTCCAAAAAAGCTCAAAAAAGAATTTAAAACACATTTTTGAGACCTGTAAAATGATGTAAATTTTAAAAATTTCCCATTGATTTTTAGGTTCTCCAACGAGATGGTTATAGCTTCAATAAAGTCTTTACTTTTGCAACTTTCCATTTTGTATTCGATGCTTTTGTTTATGTAGATCGATGTGCCACCATAGCCATCTGTTCTACAACAATGTATAGCATTATACCCAAAAATATTGTAAATTTGTGTTATACTTGCTGAAAACCAAGTTTCTTGAACTGCAATGATGCTTGGTAGTTTTGGAAATTCAGAAATTATTTGCTTAAATTTATTAAATTTCCATTAAGAAGTTTTGATATTGACGAAAAGTCTCGTCATTCCGCTTCTTCCTATTTTTTAATTTCTTACAGAGTAAGTGCGGGTAATATGGTATACCGATTTGTTTTTTGATTACAAACTTTTATTTTTTGTTCGATTAAACTATGATTTAACCATCCCCATGCTACATGTGTTGTGCATCCAGGAATATATTTGAGAAAAACACTAAATCCACAATTTCAGAGATAGTTGAGAAAATAGTTCAAATCCCATTAAAGACCATTTAAAAAATGTGCTGGTAATGTGGTACACCATATGCTGGTAAAGTGGTATAGTGTACCAAAAGTTGTGTGGGGTACGCCAAATGTTTTTGAATCCAAAAGAATACCCATTTCACTATCTCGGACAGCCTGTATAGCTTTTTCCATATTTTCTGCTGCCCATTTTCTTATTTCACCTGTTTTCGGCATTCTGATTTTTTTGGAAGGTAATGTGGTATACTAACCAAATTAGGTGACTCAAAGTATAACAAAATAGCTGCACTTGTGTTTACTGTAGATATTTATATATTTAAAAATAACGGCTACATATATAGAGCAATTGCGTACATTATTTGCTTATTTAGTACTCAACAATTATTTCAATCTTTCACTTAAAAACTTTAATATACGCCTTTAAAACAAAAACTTATTTTTTAACTCCAACCGAAAAAAAAGTCGACCGCGCGCAAAATCTAATTTTTTTAACTGATTCCATGAATGGCTACCAAATATAAAACAGATCCTTGCTCTCTTAATTTTCTGAGAGCAACAGCTGTTGGCTGAAGTAGTAGAACACGAGACTATGAAGCGGAGGGTCCTGAGTTCGAGCCCGCGCTGAGTCATGAAAATATTGTGTTGAATTCTTCTGATCAGCATTAGTGCGTGGTTGTGTTAGTTGTTGCCACCCTTTTTCAATGATGAAGGCATAGTCACTGAACATAATTGGCAGCGACTGACACAATCATCTACTAAAAGCAGAGTAACAGCACCCGCCTTCGTCGGCCTTGTAGCTAAAATTAGCCGGAGAAGTAATAAAGGTTGAAATCGCTACAAAAAAAAACTGTCTATCGTCTCATCTTTCCTAATCTGTCCCCTTAATACTAACCCCTCGTGTTCAGTTCCGGCATAATGAATTGCATATGTAGGGGTCATCCCCTGAGTGCTGGTCCTACTCCTAAAAAGAAAACTATTAAGCGTGATTCCGTTACTCTTATATTGTCAGTTTAAGAAAAAAGCTACTATACCACATTACCAGCATATACCATATTACCCACACTTACTCTATATGGAGATAGCACATGGATTTACCCTAAATTCCTTCCGAAGGGTCGCTGCAAGAATCGTCCAATTCCTTAACCCAGACTTTGAGACTATTGAAGTAGCGTCACCGAACTCCGAACTTCTCCCAGCGTCATTACAACAACCGAAATGACGGATAATTTTTTCCTGCAATTTAGTCATTGAGCCAGTCCTGTATAGTCCTAGCTCACCGGCTGTAGCCTTCAATTCCTCTACTGTCAAAACTAATATGTCTCTTAAATCCATCTTCAAAGAGCAGTACAGATTTTCTTACCTTTTTATTACAATGCTGCAATTACAATGTGCTGTACTAATTGAAATAATATTAAGTAGATACAGTTAAGGGAAAAATTGTTTGATTAATGTGGAATTAATTAATTATTGTTTAATATCTTAAAGAAAATAGTGTGGAAATATTCTCAAGTTCGAACTTCACATATGATTATTCAATATTTCCTAAAACGGTATTTAATATAAAAAAGTATAAAATTCAACATAATCAATAAAATAAAGGTTATCGATATTGAAAAATAAAATATTATATTACTATATATAATGGTATCCTCTCGCCGTTCCACAATAGAGCAACCTACTACTAACACCAGTACTTTCATAAAACTTCTGAAACTATAAAAGTCTTAAATATACAACCTCACTATTTCAGATAAAAAGTATCTCACAATTTCTTAACATAAATCAAAATTCAGCGGTATTTCTATACTCTCTGTTTCCAGAAATCTCTTAATTTAAAATTTCAAAATGTTAGGTCATTCCTAGTTATTTAAATTATTGTCATTCCACTCCCATGTTGTTTTATCCCGAAACAACACAAATGTAAAGCACTACTTATTGGAGTACCCTATACACTCTAGTATATATTTTATATAAATGTCAATACACTACTGCCCTAGTTTCGTATACATAAGCATCACTCTAGTCTCTACGTTCTGCTTGTATACAAGAAAATAACATATATGGCTCCCAATCATTCGTATTTCACCTGCATGCACACTCAGTCGCTGCTTTAATCATGCGATTCGGCTTGACTCGCTTCACTTCTCCGATTTAACACTCTGTTATAAGTTATCTTTCTTCCTTCACCAATTGCTTTGCACACATATTGGCTTGTATATATACAAAAACAATGTAGCACTTGTTGTTTTAACACAGCTTTTGCTTTCTTACTGATGGCATGCACAAGCTTTGTTCAACAACAAAAGTACACTTTGTCGATCTAGCACAGTGGTGGGCGGCACCGTCAATGCATTGGTAAATTATGTATGTGTTGAGCTTGCGAGCTACCCACCAAACAAAAAGCCAAGCGTTTGAAAGATAATGGTGCATTATATATTTATACATAAGTAGCAAAATTTTCTCAGTTGGAAAAAAAACGTTGATTACGTAAAATTATTAATTAAAAGTAAAACTTTTTCTAAGTAAATAGTCAAATGAAGAAAATTAAAAGAGATAGGACAATAATTTTTTATGTATTCCATTCAAGAAAAAAATAAAAATAAAATAAAAGAAGGGTTGCTTGCTGGAGCATAGCACTGAATATTCAAAAAAAAAATACGCGGTTGGATGAATCAAACTTAATAAGATTTGATATTTGTCGGCATGGAAGATCATTTTCATATGGGAAACATATTCAAAATATTTTTGATAAGATTTTACACAGACTAGTTAATAAGACTAGGTGTATTACTAAATTACGAGAATTAGTATAGTCCGTTATTGTATAAAAGGCATTTTATGTTACCGAAAGCATTGTTTATGACAAAATATTCTGGAAAAATATATAAAAAAATTCGTAAGCATCCGCCTGATATTCATTCGTCGCTGTCTCATCGACGACTAAATTAAAGAGGGTAAGAATACGTGTGGATGATCTCAGCACAATTGTGCTATGAAACTTCATCATCTAGAAAAGCTAGATCTAATACAGGGAAAGGCAACCTATACTATTACATTTTGCGATTGTATTACTTATTACTCTCTGCGCTCTCATCACGAATCGGTATTGCCAATCAACTTTCGTCACTTCCCCCCAATTAAAACTTTAAAATCTCCAAAAACTAACTTAATTTTATTATGGGTATTTGCAATATATTAGAAAATTAGTATCAGCATGGCACTAAAATGTACATTGGGGCAAAATGATGTATTTTGTGGCTCTATATGCACTGATGGTGTGTAAAAAAGAAGGTTTTGTAGGGCATTTGACAAAGAGTAATACAAATACACATATGTATATGTTTTTTATTGCATTATTCACTAACAGGCATTATTTGCAAAAAGTTTGAATGTAATGAACACAATGAAATTGCGGTTCAAATTGTTAACAAAACACGTGCTTTAAATCTAGAAAATTCAACGATTTGATTGATCTCGTACATGCCGAATATTGTGATTTGGCTATTAATTTTTTGAGCAAAGAAAAACCAAATCAATTTTTGAGTTATATTCTGCAATTAAGGAATGTATTAGAAAAATTTTAATTTTAATACAAAACTCAAAGCGAAGTTCCAAATAAGAATAGCAATTGAAAAAAAAATAAATAAATAGGAAATCACTCTTGGTATTGCATTATATCTTCAATGTTTAATTCATATGGGCAACATTTTATGCGTATTAAATTTTCTAAATGGCTATCTGTTAAACGGTTTCGACTTTTAGGTTGAATATGTTTTAATATGGAAAATGTTGACTCACAAATATAGGTGGAACCAAACATTGAATATAATTTTAAAATTTCATTTTTTGCCTTTGGGTATATATCTGCAGAAATACTTCTCCAGAACTCCATCCCATTAGTAAATGGTAAAGCTAGATCTTCCCTCATTTTAATTAATTCTGCTTTAACATCGGGACTTTGGTGCTCTATATTACACAACGAAGGATTGTTATGCATTTCAATCAAATCTTAAATTTTTTTAAAATCATGAAAACGATTGTTGTAATTAATTACTAAAGATTGAAGCACATTGATATACTCGTTTAGTTTGCTATTGATATTTGGAACTTCACTATGAATTTCAAATGTTCTTTTTAAACTTATTAAATTATTATCTTTAAGGTTTTGCATTAAAATTTCAATTTTTCTAATAAATTGCTTTACTGCAGAGAACAAGTCAAAAACAGTTTGTGTTTTTCCTTGCAACTGGATGTTAAGTTGATTAACAAATTCAGTAATGTCTGTCAAAAACGCAAAATCTAATAAAAAGTCTTTGTCTTTCAAATGCTCTGACAATGCTTTGGTTTCATTTGTTGCATTTTCGTCCAAAAAGGAAATCACTTCTGCCCGAAGGCTAAAAAGTCTTTGAAGACAACGACCTTTGCTTAACCACCTTACTTCTGTATGCATAACCAAATCACCATATTCGGCATTTAGGAGCTCAAGAAAATCCTTGAATTTTCTATGATTTAAGGCGTTATGACGACCTCGTATTTTGTTAATAATTTGAACCACAATTTTCATTGTACTCATTACATTCAAACTTTTTGCAAATAATGCCTGTTGGTGAATAATGCAATGAAAAACATATATATTTAAATTACTTTTCAGCAAATGTCCTACTAAACCTTCTTTTTTACCCAGCATTACATTGGCACCATCAGTGCATACAGAGCAAAGCTTACTCTTATCAGTAAAAGAAAGAACATTTTCATTTACTATATCAAAAATAAGCTTTCCTTTCACATTGTTGTGCAAGCCATATAGGGAAAACATTTCTTCGTGGACCTCAAAATTTTCATTAACAGTTCTTACACAAATAATTAGCTGAGATCGTTCAGATCAGTGCATTCATCTAGGCATAATTGAAAAAAATTGGCAATTAAGCACTCTTTTCTTAATGTTTGAAAAGATAAATGCACTGATATGTTCAGTCCGTCGAATAATTGTTCGAGCGGATAGGGGAATGTCATTTATAATTTTCCGCACCTCTTCATACTTTTCGCCAAAGCATTTAAAACATCATTGCTAAGCTCTTTGAAAAACTCGCCATCGTCAAAAGGACGGCAACGTTTAGCAAGAGACGTAGCAACAACAAAAGATGCCTTTCTTTTTAAACAAAACTCTGCAGTTTCTTCAGAGTTTGATGTACTGGCATCAGCAATCATTTTTTCATAAAAAGTTTTCTTAAGGTTAATAAGGAGGGCTTCTCTTGCATCACCAGTAATACTTTCGTATTCCTTGTGATATGCGAGAAAATGCCTCTGCATATCATATTGCTTAGTGCGTGATAACGTACGTTGGCAAACCAAACATTCTGGTTTGCCAAAATAATTTAAAGAAAATAAAAAATTTAATTCATATCGTTCATCAGACATCTTTTCTTATCGATTTGTTATTGTACCTACAAAAAACAATTTCTGGCAACGCTGATTTTTAAAGTATGCGATAAACACAAGTTGTCTGTTTGAATGCTGACACTAGACTGATTAAAGTTGTTTATTGCTCTGCAATGCGTGTACACACGTACGTAACAGAAGAGTAAATGAGAGGGCGCCGCGCCCTGCTTTTGCCTTTCCCTGATCTAATATGAATTGTGTATCTTTTAAACAATTTTTTGCCGACTCATCGATATTTTCTTTTTCAAAAAACTCTAAGACTTCCTCTTTTAAATCATATAGCCGGTTAAGATAGTCACCAAGACTGAGCCAACGTACCTCAGTGAACATTTTAAGATCATTGAAAGCTGCGTTTTTAGATGTTAACAATTTTAAAAACTTTCGATGAGTGAGGGCATTGCGTCCTCCTCTTATTTTAGTGATAATGCACTCTGCGGTCTTCATAGTAGAGTCTTCAGTAATAAATTTAGACACAAGTATGCAGTGAAAGTTTTGCATTGCCATATCATTTTTTTTTTATATTACCTATCAAACCTGTGTTTTTTCCTATCATGACATTTACCCCGTCTGTGCAGACACCGACAATTTTGTTTACATCAACAACAGAAAAAAGTTTATCACTTACAACTTCGATCAATTCGATCAAAAGCTTTCCAGTTACATGTCCATAAAAGGTTTCCAATGATTCTTTTGTCTAATTTTTTAACCTTTTTTCTTTAATAAATAATATATTTGTTTGAGTCTTGAGGTTAATTTATATTAATATTTGTTATTGAAGAATAACAAATTTTAATATAAATTAACCTCAAGACTGAAACAAATATATTATTTATTAAGGCTTCCAATGTTAACATTGATTCAAAAACAATAAAATATTAACCAATGCATCTTACACAGACAACCAGTTGACAAAGATCATTGATATCTGTACTTTCACCTAAACAAAACGAAAGGAATTTGCAATTTATCAATTTTTCTTTAATAGAAGACTCCACCGAATTTCCTGTTTGGGCAATACGCCTAGCCACTGTTTGGGGTGACAAGGGAATTGACTTTATGAAATCTGTTATATAATTTAACGTTTGAAAAGTTTTTTGTAGAATATCTTTTGCTAGCATTCCATCCATAAATGGTCTGCCTTGCAGAGCAATTTCCAAGCTTATTTGGGTTAAAATCTTCATTTTTAATTTTTTATTTTGCAAAATGTCCTCATTTTGCTCTTCTTGCAGAACCCATTTTTTAATTTTTTGCATATAAATGTTTTTTTGCTCAAGAAAAAACATTTTCCTATTTCAATTTATTTATTTCTTTGTGAAAAAGGTCAAAATTTTTTAATTGAAAATGTTTTAAATGTTTGGTAACATAAAATGTTGCCAAAAGCATTTTTAATGACAAAACAAAAATTTCTGTCTTCCATTATACTATTTTGTTTACTGGTTTATATTGAAATTAAATCAAAACTGAAAAAAAAAATAAAGCTGGGAAAAAAGCAGTAAGCATCCTCACATGTGCACTCGTTAACACTCAATTAACAACTGAAATCAAACTGAAATAGAAGAGAGCAAGCGTTGGTGTGAGTTTTTTTATTGTTTTTGTAGCACAATTGTGCACAGAAAATGAAGATTTGGATTACACTGATCCAAGGCGAATTCATACAAGGTGAACTCACTTATGCAACTCTGTGTGAAATTTATTGAACTGTCAAATGAAATGATTTGGAGAAAACAATGGCCGCACACAAAAACGAAAAACCAGAAGAACACTTTGACTGTTCAATAATTTTGCCTTGGTAACAGCTGATCACCAATTTCTGAACTAAGGCCACCTTGTATGAATTCGCAAAAAGAATATGGAGGGTAATTCACTTTATCATTCCGTTTGTGACGCAGCGAAATATCCATCTGAGACCCCATAAAGTATATATATTCTTGGTCACTGATGAAATCTAAAACGATCTGAGCATGTCCATCTGTCCGTCTTTGGAAATCACGGTTCAATACAAACGAAAAGAGCTAGACTCTTGAAATTCGGTATAAATATATCTTGAGGGAAAAAAGTTCCCCTAAGAAGAACTAAACCAACCTATAAAAAACAACATCATTTTTAAAGTTTTTTTTTGTAATTTTGTTAAGCAAATGATATATTTTTATGTTAAAGAAAGTCCAACACGTTAAGCTTGGAGCCATAAAATAAAAAAAAAATTATTTTTGTACTCGCCCCTTTTACTGGCGTTATTATATGCAAAAATAGTGTAAAAATTTAATAAATTGTTTTACTTAAGCCTAAATTTTTTAAAAATAAAATTTTTAAGCTTTAATGACCAAGCTGAGATGTAACCTGGTACTACTCTGCCCTACCCACTCCTCCCCCTTTGCCCCCTATCAAAAAAACAAAATATTTGTTTTAAATTTTGTATATAATTATCCCGAACATTTATTTTTAGAGTTTTATGACAAAGGTGAAATGTCTCCCCCACAGCCCATGCCAGAGCGACCCCGCCAAAATACAGTTTTAATATCCTCCGAATAGAATTGGACCCCATAAACTATATATATTTTCTTTATAAATGATGATGTCTAAGACGGTCTAGCAATACCCATACGTTCGTCTGTGGAAAACATGATATTGTCTACTTTTGAACCCCGCCCCCTTTAGTGGTCGTTGACGTACGATATTATATATAGGAACTCTGTCCCACCAAGTGGAACATTTTAAATTTACTTACTAATTATTTGGAGGGTATTTAAGATTCGACCCGGTCGAATATAACGTTTTTACTTTTTTAACTCGGACCAGCACTGATCTAGAAAGTCGGGGATAGATGTAGAAAGATGAGAAGAGAGAGAATTTTTTGTAGCTAGTTGAACCCTTTTTACTTCACGGCTAACTTTTTGGCACAAGGCCGACGAAGGAGAGTGCTGTTGCATAGCTCTTTAGTACATGATCGTGCCAATCGCTACCCATTATTTTCAGTGATTAGTGTTATGCCTTCATCACTGAATCAGGCTGACAACAACTAACACATCCGCGCACTAATGCTAAACAGAAAAAATCGACACAATATTCATGACTGAGCGCAGGTTTGAACTCAGGACTCCGCATCATAATCTCGTGTTAATTACTTCAGCCAACAGGACCCTCAATGAGCTTCATAAATGAATATTTTAATAGAAATATGAACTTGCGTTGAAGCCTCATCGTCACATCGTCAATATTACGTTCGACCAACGTCTCTAAAGGGTTCTGGTCTGATTCTAGAGTAAACTTCCAACCAATCGTCGAAGATTGCAATGGAATCCACTTTGTTTTCCTTCTTATAAAGCTAGACTAGCTCTTATTAAGTTACTATACCTGAGTAGTCGAAGATCTCTGTTAAACACTTTATTTATTTTAAATATAATTAACGGTAAAACCTGCTCTGAATTTTTAATTGAAAATTTATCATTTTGTGTTCCTCAACGTCCTACTCGTTTCTTCTGCCTACTTGATATTAAATTTTTAAGAACAAATTACGCTAATTCTGATCCCTTTATTAGACGCTGTAAGGACTTTAACAAGCTATATTATTATGTTGATTTCTCATTCAGTGAAAATTTTATTAAACGAAATATTTTGTTTGCATTAAATAACAGCCAATAATTGATATTTCTTTGAAATATAATCTGTATATATGTATATGCATGTATGTAAATAGTCTGTAAGAATTGTAAATTCATAGTCTGTAAAATAAATAAATAAATACAAAAAGAAATGAAATCGTTGACATACAAACACATGGCTAGAAATTCTTTTTCCATCTGCTTCTATTTTTTTCACTCATACTAGAGTTCTAAATGCAAATACAACTGGTGTCCGTTCTGAACAATCACGCGCCCTATCCATCGTTGGAAGCATCCGTTTTAACTATTATTTGCACTTTCGGATAATAAATAGCCACCACTGGCTCAGACGTTACTATTCGCAGTAAGATCTCGAATTCCTTATCATGGTCGCCCGTCCATTCAAATTCTACCTCATTACTTGTTAAGGTAAGCAATTTTGCCAATTCGAAATAAACCTTGCCAAATATATCCGGAGGCCTAAGAATCTAAGCACAACTGCTTTACTTCCCGGTTTTTTTATCCTTAATACTGCATCCTTATACTTCGAGTCCACCCTAATACTTCCCCTAACTAAAATATTCCCCATGAATTTCACTTCTCTTTTGGGCTATATACTTCAATTCTCAACTCCTTGGCTGTGTCAACTGGAATGCAGTTAATGTCTGCCCCAGTATCCAATTTAAAAATGACAATCCTATTTCCAATCATACAGCTCTTAGTCCACCACTTAGTGAAAGCTTCATTCATACTTAGCTTAAGAATACAATTTTTGCTTAATATTCTATTTACATCACTAAAATTGACACAATTATAACATTTTATATCGCCCCAATTAAGTGCTGCTACCTTTTGCTTCCCCCTATCGGCATTATTTGCGCTCTGCTGATTCTTTGGTCTCCGGCACATTCGTTGGAAATTACCTTTTTTTAAACACGAGCGCAATACAACTCATTCACATGGCTAGCATTCCATGGGCCTCCACAATTAAAATAAAATCTGTTCACTGCCCCACTGGTTTTGATAGCGATGATCATTATATGTTTTGCATCCAATATACTCTTATTTGTAGGAGCAGCCTCATGCGTTTTACATATTTCAATGACACGAGTCAATTGTTCGTCCCGGCCATCTAATAACTTGGGTTGCAATTTCTTATCTTGAACACCCACAATAATCCGATCACGTAACATTCGGTCTTCATCGAGAGTACATTGACTCACGTCTTTACCCACTGTAGTCGTACCTAGCAAGGGACTTTGTGTGCCGTCATTCGAAAACAACGTGTTATAAATATTGAAACCTTCAGTTCCAATAAGCCAAATGAAATTTGCTATTTTGGTATCTTCCGACTCCTTCACCTTACGACTAGCGATCCTTTGCTAGGTTAGAACACCCGATGATTACACACACATTGGATTATTTCCGACGAAAAAATATATTATTTCTGATATTCTATACACGCTTGAGAATTTTCTCGCACAACGACAACAATATCGTTGTTTGCTTTTATTTGTTTGCACTAGTAGTCCTATTCTCTGCACACCACGTCTGCCACCATGTAATAAAAAGGCAGTTGCTAAGTTTTTTTTCAGCATTTACTTTTAATTTTATTTCATTTCGCTTTTGTACAATCTTAATCTTGGTTTAATTTAATATTTACTCCCAACAAACTTGAAATAAGATGCCAATAAGCTAAATAAAAGTTCAATTGAGTTGCCCTATCTTAAAATTTGCATAGACATTTTGTGCTGTTAAGTTTTGAAGTGGTTGTGAGTGACAGTTGCCTATGTAGCATAATTAATAAATATGTAGAATGGCATGTATGTATATCAATATGAGCAAATGTGAATTAAATAAGCAAATATGAATTAAATTAATAGCAGTGTGTTTTATTTATGAAAAAGAGCGATCCTATATTTGGGGGCTCAACAGGGACTGTACTTGTGCGGAATATTATTTTGGCCGGGATAAATCGTTGTAAAAACCGTTTGCCAAATAAATAACGTTCCAATTAATTTTTTCCCCATTTGAAATTACATAAGGTGAGGTGTGGAAGAAGCTTAGTTTAGTTTATTTAGTTTATGGATTAATTCCTTACAAACTATATTATTACAATAAACCAGAAATCTGGTATTAAAATTTAGTTATTTAAAAATAGTATTATATTCCTTTTAATAGTATATGTATCTAATAAAAAATCGATAAAATTATACATTTCATTAAAGCAACAACATAATCTTCTTAGTGGATCAGACATAGCAAAGTTGGTACGAAAAGTTCTAACATATAAAGGTTGAAATGATCGTAATGAGCGTTGTGGAATGTTAAACGTGACATTGCTCAATAAAAACTCGAAGATTCTACCATTTATTAAGTTAAAAGAAAAAGCTACATTGAGCATTATTCTCCGGCTTCTTCAAGTAGGCAGGTTAATTACACCTAATCTTGTTGAATACGGCGGAAGTTGAGTTAGGTCATGGTAAATGTTTCTTAAGCAGAAAGTAAGAAACTGTTTTTGAACAGACTCAATGCGATCAATATGTATTTGGTAGTAAGGAGCCCAAATGATGGAACCATACTCTAGAATTGGCCTTACGAGTGATATGTATAGTTGTCTTGTTATGAAAGTATCGATGAATTCCTTCGACCATCGTTTCACAAAAGCTAAAATGCTACGCGCTTTGTTCACAGACATCGTTATATGTTGGACAAAACTTAAATTTGAGTCTAACAATATGCCCAAATCCATAAATGTTTCAACAGTGTCTAATATCCCTGACAGACATAGGATTTGTATACCATGGTATAAATACTATGGTTTTTGATACTACTTTGGCATGACAGACATGTGGTATATATACTAATATTTGTGTTTTTATTTTCGTGTAATAACAACAATGGAAAAAGAAAAACTTATTAGCATAATTGTTAATAATAACTACAAAATTGCATATTTTATGCGAAAAAAGAAATTGTGTTTTCGCTATTCGTTTATTATGTACAATCGCCTTAAAAGAAGAATATGCTTTTTTCATTCTAAAATAATAAAAAAGAAGTACAGGCGTTTTTGGACACGTGTAAGTCTTTATGGTTTGTAAATCCATTATAACTATACATATTCATGGACATTTTTCTTAATAAAATGGACATTTTTCTTAATAAAATTCAATTGAACAAAGCTAAAGGGTGTAAATTGGGTTAATACTACGTATATTTTCGTAGTATTGAAACCAGATATAAACCACTTTATTTTGTGGTTTAATTGTAGTATAGGTTGACACACATGTAGTATAGAATACTAATATGGTATAGAAATCATATGTCTGTCAGCGGTATAAGCAGTACAAATCGAACTTGTAAGCAAATACAGAACCACGAACTCTTGAAAAATTTAGATGTTTACATATTTTTAAGTTTAACTTCATTAAATTAATTTTACACCATTTGTAAAAATTATCCAGGTCATTCTGTAGAAGAAGATGATCAGCTGGCTGCTTACTACTTAAAAATATGTATCTTAACGTCGTCAGCATACATCAATAATTTGCAGTGTTTAATTGCCTCCGGTAGATCATTTATAAAAAGTAAAAATAGAATTGGGCCAAGGTGACTACCTTGTGGCACACCAGATTTAACTTGAATACTTTCTGAGACTGCATTATTAAATTTAACGGATTGCGTTCTGCATACAAGATATGACTTTATTCACGAGATGAAAATATTGCTAAAACCCAATAAATCCAATTTTTTTAATAAAAGAACATGATTTACTTTGTCAAAAGCTTTACTAAAATCGGTGTATATTGCGTCAGTATGGTAGCCATTATTGAAAGCTTGGTTTACTAATGTTGTAAAATGGAGAATATTGGTTGCAGTGGAACATCATTTACGAAAACCATGTTGTAATGGGGATAAAATAGTGGCATTGTATTTATTACCATTCCTCCTCTAAATTAAGTTAAAAGTCCAATGTATATTTCCTTACTTTTAATTAACAAAATATATATTTAAATGGAATGAACAGATTCTCATAAATATTGTATGTGTTGATCGTGTAACATCTGGGGCCAAATTACCGCATTCGATATCGAGCGAAATTTCCATACTATTTAAATACTGTTGGTGCTGTTGGCTTAAGTAGTAGAACACGAGACTATGAAGCGGAGGGTCGTGAGTTCGAGCCCGCGCTGAGTCATGAAATATTGTGTTGAATTCTTCTGATCGGCATTAGTGCGTGGTTGTGTTAGTTGTTGCCAGTCTGTTTCAATGATGAAGGCATAGTCACTGGTCACTGAACATAATTGGCGGCGACTGACATTATCATGTACTAAAAAAGCAGAGTAACAGCACCCACCTTTGTCGGCCCTGTAGCAAAAATTAGCCGGCGAAGTAAAAGGTTGAAATAGCTACAAAAAAAACTGTCTATCTTCTCATCTTTCCTCATCTGTCCCCTTAATACTATCCCATAGTTTTCAGTTCCGGCGCAATGCATTGCATATGTAGGGGTCATCCACTGAGTGCTGGTCCAACTCCTAAAAAAAAAAAAAAAAATAGGATAAACTTGATGGGTTATACAATCAATCATACATTTTTCGAACAGCTTGTGTAAATCACTCAGTTTTGCAATACCTCTGTAATTGCTAATAAGAGACTTGTTTCCAGACTTAAACAAGGGAATAATTAACGATTTTTTCTATATTTTAGGAAAGTAACTGCATTTTAATGATGTATTAAAAATTATGGACAAAGGCATTGCTAGAGCTGAAGCGCAGTTTTTTAGAACACAACTAGGAATCCCGTCGGGGCCGCTAATCTTGGATGACTTAGTTTTATTTAAACAATTAAAGATGTGACAGGTAGTTATTAGAGGTGGCGAAATAGTAAAATTATCAACGATTTTGTATGGGTAGATAGAGTCCTTTTCATACGTAACAGTGGAGTATGTTGAAGCAAAATATTTCGCAAACATGCTGCTAACTGTAGGCTCATCACTGGACTCGGAACGTAAATATTTCATTACTTTTGGAAAGCCCGAAGCTCTTCTTTTACAGTTTACAAAGTTGAAAAACGATTTAGGGTTATGGGCAAAGTTAAGTTTGGTGACATGCAGATAGTTTTTATACATCTATACATTTAGTAAATTATATTTCGCACGTAGAACTGAATATTTACTAAAATAAAACGAGGATCCAGTGCTTTTGTACTTCTTGTAGTATTTATTCTTTTTGTTTTTTAACGCTGAAAGTTGTCTAGAATTCCACGGTGGACCGCCATTTGAATGAGGTATATACTTAGGAATACATTCCTCCATATAGCCAAACATAATTTTATAAAAAATGTTAACCATAGTGTCTACTGAATCCCACATACTATTCGGTGTAGACAACAGCTGAAGCCAATTGGTATTACAAATTAGATTATTTAATTCATTGTAGTTACAACGATTAAAGTAGAAAATCTTTTCATTTTACTAGAATTTTTAGTTTGATTAGTATAATGTAAATTGCAACTAATTTCAATCGTTGGATGATAACGATCTTCTGGCAATACAAGAGGATCTGTACGGTTTAAAGTAAATTCAGCTGGCTCATTCACAAATACCAAATCTAGGAGTTTACCCAAATAGTTCTGTATTCAATTGATTTGGTGAAGACCCACGCCGGATAAATTATTAAAAATGTCATTTTCATTTTCATCAAGTATTACGGGTAAATAACAGTAGCACTCATTAGAGAACTCCCAGCTAATGTGAGGTAAATTAAAGTCACCAAACACAAGTATTAAATCTGCAGCATTTATTGTAGAAGACACCATTTTAATAGCATCAATATGGTATTTGTATAGAATTGGATCAGATTGAGGTGGGATATAAGAACATGTTATAAATATGCTAATCTTGTTAACTTTAAGAACCACAGCGATAAACTCTAAATCAACAGGTAAGCTAATTTTTATTTCTTCCTCTGGAAAATGATTTGCGACGGCAATTAGTACTCCACCACCTGTAGTAGTTGTAATTCTATCGCGACGAAATATATTAAATTTATCACAAAGTAAACTCTGTGTTTAAAAAGGTATTATTCAGTCAAGTTTCGGTAAATACAATAACATGATGATTGATGCAGAAACTTTGTAAGAAAAGTTTAGTGAGTTTAGTTTTTAATCCACGGACATTCTGATATAAAAAGTGCAGCTGATTATCGGAACAAAATATTAGTTTTTTGTAACACCTGATTCTTTAGGCGAAATACGAGCAATATTTCTTTTCTGTTGGTATGAAGTGTGCTCATATTCTCGAACTAAAACGTGTTGAGGCCAAAAAGATTGCTCAATAACTTTATTAAAATGCTCAAACGGAATTGTAACTTTAAAAGATGTTATACTTCTTTCTTGCGCATATCTAAATTTATGGACAAAGATATCGACATTTATATTAAGTTTAGACTTAATGAAATACTCAATATCCTCAGACGTTGTATCAGCAGCAAATCGGGATATAAAAATATGCTTGTTGGGAGGAATTACGTGCAATTCCCTGTGAGCAGTGGGCACAATGATATTACTATTAACCCTCTCGGCAGATAGACGTTGATTGTTGTTACAATTTGGGGAAAAAAACCTGGTCAACAGCTTGCACAGGGGTTGAAATTTTATCAGGAACGCATTGTGACGATACACCAGGTTTTTCAATATGCAAGTTTGTGTTTGACGAATAATCCATAACATGAGCGGCAGCTTTATCAGAAGTAACACTGATACTATTTAAAGTATTTTTCGGTGTATGCGTAGCATTATTTTCATTTTTAACATGTATTACATCTTTATTTTTATTGTTGTTGTTTTTCCTAGCCGACTTTCTACGCTTAGGTGAGATTGGATAGGAGATTTAAAATTTTCCAATGACTTGTAGTCATCAAAAAGTTTGCCATAGTTCGAAATACGATCCGAAAGCTTGATTGCTTCATTCTGGAGCTCAACAAATTTTGTTTTAGTTCCTTCAAAGAATCTGTAAAAACGAACATCAATCTTTTTACACCCATTGCAACACCAACGTAGAGACTCGCTCTTAGATACAGCATCAGCTACAATTACTGATAGTCCACTACATATAAAATGGCATAGGTTGTGGCACAGCCAGCAGCAAATCATATTATCATAATCCGTATCAAGAGTACAAGCTTTATTTATGCAAGACATATTATGAGTATTTATTATAATAAAAAATCGTAGAGTAAATGTTCGCTGGGTTCAACAAAATAATATATTAGTCAACAGATGGCGACACAGAAACAAATCGGATTCACAAACCAGTTAAGGTTGATATAAAATGTATCACAGCACAGCAGAAAAAGCTGATCACACAGGTGGAAAAAATTGTCACTTGCTAAAAACGAAGTACGTATGTATAAACGTAATGTGTATGTATGTTCGTATAATTGTGATAATATATATGTATGGATACTTAGCACCAATGATGATATTAAATTGATTTCTTCTTTTAATAATACCGACAGTTCAGATTAGTAACCAATCGTATATCTCATTCAGCAACAAATCACAGGTCCAAATAAGCACAGTTCCAAATTTATTGATATAATATTAAGCACTTTTTATAAATTTTTTACGGAGCTAAACTTATAGACGACTTGAAGTATATGAAGAGTTGCCAGCCATGAAAAAAGACGAAAAATTAGAAGGTTTTCGCTGTAAATGCAGTTTCAAGCAATATATTCCCGCAAGCCCAACAAATACGGTATAAAAATTTATGCTTTAATGGACTGTCAAGTTATGTATTTGTAACTTAGAAATATATGCTGGGCTTCAACCTGAAGGCAAATATCGTTTGAGCAACAAGCCATTTGATGTCGTTCTAAGACTTTGTGAGCCGCTGTATGGTTCAGGTCGAAATGTTACAGCAGATAATTGGTTTACCAGCATAGAACTAATTGAAAAGCTTAGAGAGAAAAGCTTAAGTTATGCAGGAACCATTAGAAAGAACAAGCGTCAAATTCCTGCAAAATTTAGCAGTGGCTTACAAAGAGCTGTGTACAGCACACTTTTTGGGCTCAGAAAGCAAATAATGTTAGTGTCTTATGTTAGGTTAGGTTAAAAAGGGCTGCCCGCAGTAAGCGAGAAAAACACTCGGAGGCCATCAAAAGGCCCATTGTGATGCCCAGAGGACTATACCCTACACACTCTTCTCAAGACGAAGTGGTGGTTCCTGAGAACCATCCAGAACTTCTCACAAAGCCCGCCAGGGCAGCCAGCGGTGCATCCCTGAGGCAGTCAAGATCCCGCAGGAAACGAGAGCCTAGATGTCTAAGTCTACGCTCCTGCAGGGCCGGACAGTCACAAAGGAAATGCTGTACTGACTCCTCCCCCTCCTCATCGAAGCAGCTCCTGCAGCGGCCATCATGGGGAAAGCCCAAACGCTCCGACATGTGCCCAATTGCACAGTGCCCCGTCAAGACCCCTACCAGGAGTGCCAACGGCTGTTTCCCAAAAAACAGAAGTTGTCTAGTCCTAGCTCTGCTAAGCAAGGGCCATAGAGTTTTGGAGACCCTACAGGTAGTAATACTTGACCACCTGTTTGTCACCTCCCTCCTTGCCCACCTCTGAAATCTGCCCAGCAGCTCAACTGAGGGAATGTCAATGTCCCTACGCGATACTGCTTCATCCAAGGCCGAACCCGCTCTCGCGCATTCGTCCGCCATCTCATTCCCCTGAATGCCTTCATGCCCTGGAACCCAAACCACATTGACATCATGCCCCCTAAGTCTGGCCAGAGATTGAATGCATGCCAGTACACATCTCGACTTTATGATCTCCGAACCCAGGGCTCTAATTGCTGCCAGACTATCTACACAGATGTCAATAGTTCTTGCCTCCAAATTGAGCCCATCAATCCTTAATGCTGCCTCGGTAATGGCATAAATCTCTGCTTGGAAAACTGTCGAGGTATCGGGTAGCCTGAGCGATACCGAAAGGCCGAGACCCTCGGAAAATACCCCCGAACCAGTGCCAGTGTCCATCTTCGAGCCGTCCGTAATAACCAAAGTTGCATTACTACGAGTCGCGGAGTTTTCCATCCAGTCCTTCCTCTCCGGGAATGCGACTGAGAAGGATTTGTCGAAGCACATGACCGGAGTCATGTAATCAGTCCGTCCCCCCAGGACCTGCCCTCCTACCTTTTGTAGGATAATGCCATGTCCCGTACGGTCATGCCTGAAACTGCCCGACTCCATGAGCCTGAGGGCAGATCTGGCAGATATGTACTTGATGTATATTTCAAGGGGAGCCAAATCAAGCATTGTCTCTAGACTGGCCTGAGGGGCCGACTTCATTGCGCCAGTCACAGCAAGACATGCTAGCCTCTGTACCTTGCCCAGTATAGAGAGATATGTACTCTTGTCCACAGCCCTCCACCAAACAAGTGATCCATAAGTAAGAATGGGTCTGATCACCGCCGTATACATCCAGTGAAGGATGTACGGTTTCAACCCCCATCTCCTCCCTGAAACTCTCTTGCATGCGTAAAACGCACATAGAGCCCTCCTCGTTCTATCCTCCACATTTCGTCTCCACGATAGTTTAGAGTCTAGAATAATGCCGAGGTACTTCGCTTCCCTCGAGAGTCCCAAGCTCATGCCACCAAGGCATGGTGGCCTAAAAGCCGGGATCTTATATCTCTTGGTGAAAAGTACCAGTACAGTCTTCGAAGGGTTTATGCCCAGACCGTTCCCCTTGGCCCAGTCCAGTAGTTCGTTCAGCGCCGATTCCATGAGTTCACTTATCGTAGGCAAATATTTACCCCTTATAAGGAGCACAACGTCATCAGCATATGCAACTACCTTGGTGCCACCTGCGTTCAACCTGAAAAGGATGCTGTTCAGGACAAGGTTCCATAGGAGCGGAGACAGAACTCCCCCCTGCGGAGTGCCCCTTGTTACAGCCTTCCTCCTCGTACTCATGCCCAAACTGGATACTATGGATCTGCTCCTAAGCATGTTCCCTGCCCAGTCCGTAATTAACTGGTCCGCACCGATCTCTCTGAGCGCCCCAGGTATCGAGGATATGTTCAGATTGTTAAAAGCGCCCTCTATGTCTAGGAAGGATGCCATAACAAACTCCTTCTTGTCAAGGGAATCTTCTATAGTGCCGACAACATCATGCAGCGCCGTCTCCTATGTTCCTAAAAAGGGAAAATGTGTTGTTCTAGTTTCCATCTTACACAATCAAAAATCAATTGATACAGCGAAAACCTACGGTAATATCATTTTATAACAGTACTAAAGGAGGAGTGGACACTACTGACCAATTATGTGCCTCATACAATGTAGCGAGAAATATACGTCGCTGGCCAATGATTATCTTTTTTGCAATGATAAACATGAGTGAAATCAATGCACAAGTAATATTTTTCGGAAACAACCAACCTACTTATAGTAAGAAGAAAGGAATTTCTTAAAAAATTGTTGGACGAATTAGTTTTACCACAGCTCCAAAGAAGAAGTAAAGTGAAGAGAGACATAAGTAGAACTCTTCAGCAAAGTTTATAACGCTTCAGACCGGTTGCAGCTGTGGAAAATGAAAGTGAAAATCGGCATGTGCCCGAAAGAGAGAAAGGTGCCAGATTTGCAAGACTGCTCGACGACTAACAAAATACAATTGTATAAAATGTAATAAGCAATGCTCTGTCGTCTTGGTGTGATTTTAACTTAATGTAATTGAACGCTAATAAAATCAAACACATGACTTGTTAGATCATCCGCTACAGTAGGGCTTTATTACGTAAATGCTAATTGTCTTGATATGGTTGATTCTAACAATTATCTGGGAGTTCTTTTAGATACTAAATAGGACTTCAGAAAACATATGTATATCTTTAACAACTGCCAAAGCAACTGGTGTTCTTGGATTCATCAAAAGGTGGTCTAAAGAATTTTCTGATTCATACATAACGAAGCAGCTCTTTACTACTTTGGTTCGGCCTATACTAGAATATGGATCTGTCATATGGGATCCCCAATACCAAACCCATTCTAATAAAATTGAATCTGTTCAAGTTCAGTTTTTGTTATTCTGTCTTCGTGGTCTAGGGACCCTAATTCGAGATTGCCATCTTATATAAGCCGCCTTGTTCTTATTAAATTACATTCGTTGAAAAGCCGTAGACGTATGTTAAATGTGGCCTTCCTTATAAATTTGTTAAACGGGAATCTGGATTCTGAGTTTCTTCTGAATAAGATATATTTGAATGTACCGGTAAGAGTAACTAGGAACAATAATTTTCTTCATATTAAATATTATTCCTCAAATTATGCTAACTCCGATCCTCTCCGTAGAATTTGTGATCAGTTCAATTCGCTATACACTTTTATTGATTTTAACAAAAGCTTAGACCTTATAAAAAGAGACATTATTGTTCACTTAAACACTGTATAATTCACTTATATATGTTGTTATAGTATTGATTTTTGTTCGTTAAGGTTTATTCCGTAGACTGAAAATACAATAAAAAAAAAAAAAAAATAAATAAAATGTCTCCCCCACAGCCCTTGCCAGAGCTACCCCGCCAAAATACAGTTTTAATACCCTCCAAAGAGAATTGGACCCCATAAAGTATATATATTCTTGGTCAGTGATGAAGTCTAAGACGGTCTAGCAATGCCTATACGTTCGTATGTGGAAAACATGATATTGTCTATTTTTTAACCTCGCCCCCTTTAGTGGGCGTTGACGTACGATATTATATAAAGGAAGTCTGTCCCACCAAGTTAAACATTTTAAATTTTCTTTCTAAATATTTGGAGGGTATTTAAGATTCCACTCGGTCGAATATAACGTTTTTACATTTTTTTTTATCTTAGATCAGCACTCGGGGATGACCCCTATATATGCAATGCATTGCGCCGGAACTGAAAACGAGGGGATAGTATTGAGAGGACAGATTAGGAAAGATGAGAAGATAGTCAGTATTTTTTGTAGCTATTTCAACCATTTGCTTCGTCGGCTAATTTTTGCGACGAAAGTGGGTGCTGTTACTCTGCTTTTAGTAGATGATTGTGTCAGTCGCTGCCAATTATGTTCAGTGACTATGCCTTCATCATTGAAAAAGGGTGGCAACAACTAACACAACCACGCACTAATGCTGATCAGAAGAATTCAACACAATATTTCATGACTCAGCGGGGGCTCGGACTCAGGACCCTCCGCTTCATAGTCTCGTGTTCTACTACTTCAGCCAACAGCACTTGTTAGATATGGTATAGCTAGTGACGTCGTTACTTGCAAAAGAAATATATTCATCTCTGTGTAAATTGACAGCCCGAAACAATTCTTCTGGATTGATGGATATTAGGACATTATTTTTTATTATTGGAACCGGAATTACATTGAAGTGTTCTAGAAATTGTTGGTCGGCAAGCGGCAACATTATTTCAAATATAATTTCACCCTTTGTTATCGCTCCCTTGGTCTTCAATAGCTTATAAAATTGTATGACGCTATCAAGAAGATGTGCCTTTGTTATATATAATTCACCCCTAATTTGATGAGGAGTTAATAGGACAGGACTGATTTTTCCGTGATGAGCATCGGTTAATACGTCGATGATTTCCTTTTCAATTCTTTGCAGGTTTAGGGCAGTAGTAGGATTGGCAAGTAGTGACATTTGTTGTGTTTGTAAAGATGTGTTTTAGTCGAGCTCCTATTCAATGTAATTTTTTGTAAAGTTAAGCACGTCTATAAACACTTTTTGTGCATCTAAATCAGTTTTACGCAAATATGCGCGCGATAGGCAAAGAAATTCTGCTTCCGCAGACCATTCTCTAGTTGAAACATGTATCTAGTTGAAACATGTATACTGTAAAGCTCTAAACACATAGACGACAGCAGACAGCAAGCAGCAATATGTCAAAAATAAAATCCATGTGTTTATATGAAAATTATTATTTTGAGGGTAGCACAGCAGCAGAACTGCACAACAGCATTTGCTGCTGCGGCCAAGTTAGGTTATTTTCTATTTTGACGGGCAGCAATAAACAAATATGGTGTTGCCATTATATATATAAATTGGAAAAATAAGAACAACAACGTTTTTTTTAATATTAAACATAAAAGGACATTACAAATATATAATACAGAAATAAATTTATGTGTTTTTATAGTTTTTCGTGATATTATTACATTTTTTATCAATAACTTTAGTTTTGTTCATTATAAAATATATATGCGGCATCCCTGTTGTTATGTTGTTGCTGTCTTCAAAATAATTATGAAGCTGACTTCATAGCAGCATTTGAAGCCTTGAAGTTGTGAAGTCTGCTTAAACAACATATTCTGAGTAGCATTAATGGATAACGTATGTATATTGTTTGTTAATTCGTTTCATACATTTCACTAAACAGCTTCCGCGTTCATTACGTTCTCTCAACAAGTGACAAACATAAAGTGATTCAAATCAGATTTTTTTCTCCTGCATATTATTGTAAAATTTAATTGCATATGAAAAGTAAGACTGTATAGACTTTTCCAACCCTGTTCACTTAAATGAGGTTGTTTCGCTGCTTCAAAACCAATGTAAATGTGTTTATGTAGTGGTGCGTAACACTGATCTAACACTGCGTTTACATTAGACCAGGGGTAAACAAAACTAAAAATGAGGTTGTATTGTGAGAGAGAATTACCCAACAAACACAAAGTGAATCATTTCAAATATAATTTATTTAAGAATTATTTTACCCTTTTCCAATTAAACAGATACGTATTTTTATTGTATAAATTGCATAAATACGTTATAATAGTTTAGTACGGACGTGTTATTTTTAGTGCGGCTGAATAAAGCGTAACAGGTGGAAAAAAAACTTTAATAAAAAAAAAACCTAAATAAACGGTAATAGGTAGAAAATAAAAAAGACATAAAAAGTGAAATTCTAAGAATTTTTTTTCAAACATTTATTTTTAAACATAAAAAAAGAAAAAATATTGTATGAGTATTCCAATCCGATGTAATTCAGAAAAAGAGCTAAGCTCCGCCAGTAAAAACATATGGACTTCTGAGGAAGAGTCTATAAAAAAATCTATGGAAAGTCTTCTTTCGGCACGAGACAAAAACCGTCGCCGATCCTGTTCACCGAACATCGTAATAACACAGAGTTAAACATTTCATAGCACAACATGCAATGTCTTCTTTGTTACCAAATGTTTAAAGAAAATAGGGAATATGTTATTAAAAGGCATTACGATTCTTTTCATATGGATAGCAACTACGAGGTTTTTGAGACAATGTTTTCTCTAGAAACATTTCATGGAAATGTAACGGGCAAGCTTTTATATGAAGTAGTCAGTGAAAAGCTTTTTGATATTATAGATAGAAAGAAAATTGTTGGAGTCTGTACAGATGGGGCAAATGTAATGACCGGAAAACACGAAGGCTTCCACTAACCTACAAAGTTATCTTTATTTATGCTTTTATGGCAGTTTCTTATTAACAAAATGTTTTTTAAGTGTACCGAGCTTAACATATTTCGCTGCTTTGTACAAATAAATTTCAAGTCTGAAAAAAAAAGCTCACAGAGGTAAGTAGAGGGAAATAATGACAAATATTTTAAGGCATTTTTTGTAATTTTGGGGTATGATATTTTATCCAAGTTTTTCCAAATATCTAATATATTATTTACCTTCGGAGCATTTATTTCACTTCGTAGTATTATCAGTTCAGATTGTATATCAAACTCATACTTGGTAATATCGCAGTTAAAAGGGGTTTCAAAAAGATCAATAAATTGCTGTATATTTTCAAAATCTACAAATCTGTCCTGAAAGTTATAAAAAATTTTTTCAAGTACTGCTGTATATTCAAATGTTGTGCCATCGTCCTGTTTGACATATATTAGAGAAGTTTTTGGAAAACTTGAAAAGTCACCACCTTGAACTTCAGAGATGAGTAAAAATATTTTTGTTTTAAAATTAAATAGAATTTTAGAGAGATCACACAAGTTATTTTCTTTTCCTTGCAGTTCTAAATTAAAGTCATTCAGAAAAGTGGTTATATCGGCCAAAAATGCTAAATCTAAAATAAATTTTTTATCTTTTAAAGCCTGTATTGCTCAGTCTGCTATATTTTCAGTTTCTAAGAACTGCAGCACTTCTGCCCTCAAGTTAAATAACCTATTTAGACAATCACCACGGCTAAGCCAGCGGACTTCAGTATACATTTTAAGGTCATTATATGCGCTGTTTTTGCTTTTTAAGAAATTAACAAACTTTCTGTGAGTAAGTGCATGATGCCCTCCTCTTGTTTTATTAATTATAGACTCTGCTGTCTTCATACTGGCATGATTAGGTAAAAATTTGGATGCAAGAGCGGCCTGGTGAATAATGCAGTGAAAGTTTAAAACTGAAATTTGGTTTTTTTTAGATAACCTATGAAGCCTTCGTGTTTTCCGGTCATTACATTTGCCCCATCTGTACAGACTCCAACAATTTTCTTTCTATCTATAATATCAAAAAGCTTTTCACTGACTACTTCATATAAAAGATTGCCCGTTACATTTCCGTGAAATGTTTCTAGAGAAAACATTGTCTCAAAAACCTCGTAGTTGCTATCCACGCAGCGAATACATAATACCAATTGGTAAAGATCATTAATGTCCGTGCTTTCATCTAAACAAAAAGAAACATACTCACAATTTATTAATTTTACCCTAATAGCAGATTCCACCCAATTTCCTATATGACCAATACGTCGTACTACACTTGGGGCCGACAACGGAAGAGATTTTATAAACTTAGTTTTAAAGTTAAGCTTTTCAAAAACTTTTTCTAATAAGTTTTTAAAAAATATCCCATCAGTGAAAGGCCTACCATGCCTAACAATATCTAAGCTTATTAAGCTTGATACCTCCAATTTTTTATTTTTATTTTCTGTCCTTGCTTTGTTTTCATCAACTTCAAGTAGCCATTCTTTTATTTTTTCTACATAAATGTTTTTTACCATATCTAAATGATCCTTTCTTTTCTTACCTTCGAAACTTTTCATGTCACTATGAAAATAATCGTAATGTCTTTTAATAACATATTCCCTATTTTCTTTAAACATTTGGTAACAAAGAAGACATTGCATGTTACCAAATGCATTATTTATCATGAAATATTTTTCAAATATCATTCTGACTTCAAAATGTTCGCTGAATAAAAATTACTAAAACAACAACAAAAAACCTGAAAAAAATGCGTAAACATCCGCACATGTGTAGTCATCAATATCTAAATGACGACTGAATACGAGAGCGTAAGAGTATACGTGTGATTGTTTTAGCACAATTGTGCTATGAAATGTTTAACTCTGCATTAGACAGTGCTGTCAAGACAATAAAAGAATACGTATTAGTTGTCAAAAATACTGACAATTATACCAGTAGTAGAGGCGTCCAGACAATAGTTAAGACAATTCATTCCGTTAAAAATGTCAAACAAGAAAGTGGAATTGGAAATTGCGGCAATAAGCGTATTACGCGAGCTATATAAGTTAAAAACTAAAAGTGATAAAGAAAAAACTTTTTACTGTGCTTTTTACTATAAAAACTGTGTTCTGTGCGTTCTTTTTTTCGACAAATGTCAATTATTGTCAGCATATGTCAAATCACTGTCCTATTTTACTGTCTTCAAAAAATTCAAGACAGCACTCCAGACAATTGAAAAAGTGTACAAGTGTTAGTGAAAAAGTGTGTGCGTGTTGCTATTGTCTTAACAGCACTGTCCAATGTAAACGTAGTGTTAATATACACAGCGAAATTTTGCTCCAGAAATTTAAATAAAACAGCAATCTTAAGCACACAAAACACAATTAAATATTAAATAAAAAACCTGTTGTTCTTCTTTTAATAATATAAGATATTTAAGTGTTAATGAGATGGCGGACGAATGCGCGAGAGCGGGTTCGGCCTTGGATAAAGCAGTATCGCGTAGGGACATTGACATTCCCTCAGTTGAGCTGCTGGGCAGATTTCAGAGGTGGGCAAGGAGGGAGGTGACAAACAGGTGGTCAAGTATTACTACCTGTAGGGTCTCCAAAACTCTATGGCCCTCGCTTAGCAGAGCTAGGACTAGGCAACTTCTGTTTTTTGGGAAACAGTCGTTGGCACTCCTGGTAGGGGTCTTGACGGGGCACTGTGCAATTGGGCACATGTCGGAGCGTTTGGGCTTTCCCCATGATGGCCGCTGCAGGAGCTGCTTCGATGAGGAGGAGGAGGAGTCAGTACAGCATTTCCTTTGTGACTGTCCGGCCCTGCAGGAGCGTAGGCTTAGACATCTAGGTTCTCGTTTCCTGCGGGATCTTGACTGCCTCAGGGATGCACCGCTGGCTGCCCTGGCGGGCTTTGTGAGAAATTCTGGGTGGTTCTCAGGAACCACCACTTCGTCTTGAAAAGAGTGTGTAGGGTATAGTCCTCTGAGCATCACAATGGGCCTTTTGATGGCCTCCGAGTGTTTTTCTCGCTTACTGCGGGCAGCCCTTTTAACCTAACCTAACCTAAGTGTTACATTATGGATAAAAATTTAAGATCAAACAGTAACAAAAGGGATAACACAACTCTTCTTAAAAATTATGCAAAAATATATGGGCTTGTCGTTATCACCATACCGGTTGGAGTCAATGTTTAAGAGGATTGATAGACAGTTTGAACTTTGAATTGCTCAGATCAAAGAAAGTGAAGAGTGAATTCTCTTAAAATTAAATGAACAAATAAATAGTATCGAGAAAATACTATTAAATAAAATTGACAACCATATATCTGATATAACGAGCCAAATAAATAATGTTAATGAGATAGTTTCCTATGTGGAATCACAGTGCACCGAGATCGTCTTACTTAAAGGCGAAATAAAGATATTAAAAGCCCAAATTAATCATCAAGAAAATCTTTCGGTATCCTCTGACTTAATGGTATCCCTTTTGTAAAAATGAGAAACTAGATGAACTTTTTATAAGGGTTTGCTCTGCCCCCAATATTTCCACCTCTGCTTATAAGTCTATTTTCCGACTTTAGAATAGGAACAATAAACTTGTAAACTCACCGGATGCTGTTATTCTAGTGAAGCTTTGCTCGGCGTACGACAAAAATTTTATACTAAAATCTTTGGGATTGTTTATAAAATCAAATCGATCTCAACTTTGACTTCAACATATTGGTTTTACCTCGCACAATTAGCCTTCGTAAAAAGAATCGTATAACCAGTGTGTTTACTTTACGTGGGCTTTTTTATATAAAAGTAAACCCGGGAGATGAACCGATGTGTTTTGAAGATCTAAACGAGCTTCTCAAATTTTTTTCCAGAATCCACTGAAAACACTTTTGCCAATTTCTCAAGCTGAGTTGCCATCTTTGCTCTATTTTAAGTTTTATCATTATTTGCCTTGTGCCTTAATCCTGACATATATTTTAATTATATATAATCTTATAATTATTTTTCATTATCTCAAATTAATTTCAAAATTTTCTACAAATTTATCATTAAATGATTTTAATATGTATTCGTTTTTGCTTCATTACACAAGGTGTTGCCTTTTCTTTTTTAATTATTTTTACTGTCAGCCTTATATAGCAATGATTTGGATTCCACAGATTGCACAAAAACTATGATTAAAATACTCACTGCACAACGTAAAGGGCTCAACATACGAGTATGTCACATTAAAGCTCAAAGTCTTTTTCCTAAAATAGATAAATTTCGTTTTTTGTTCCAAAATACCAAAACGAATATTGCATGTGTATCTGAAACATTTTTTGCAAGATAGTTTTTTTAATGCTAATGGATACAAAATACTTCGGAATGATATAAGATGTCATGCGGGTGGAGTAGCAATTTATATCAAAAATGGTATAGGTACGTTACAAAGTAATTAAAAGATCACAGGATGACGACAAAATTAAGTACTTATTCCTGGAAATTTTTGGTGCTGACAGTAAATTGTTGCGAACAAACCGTGGTAACAGCACTAAGAAAAGCTGATTTAATTTTACTATTAAACAACAAATTAAAACTCGTGATGAAATTTATAGATGTTGGAAAAGGTTTAGAACTCCTGAGCTATACGAAGAATACCGCAACAACAAAACTATTTATAATGCTAAAACTTCCTATTATGAAACCCGCTTTAGATCAGCTGTAGACGCAAAGAAAAAATGGCAAACAATTCGTGAGATTGGCATTGGAAACAAAGCTACCCCAGTTTGCAGCATTGATGCAAATGAACTTAATAAATCTTTTATTAACATTCCATCTCTAAGTTGATATCTTGATGTATCATTGTTTGGTTGCTTGATTCTGGCGTCAGACTTCAATTTGTAATATCTTATCTGTTATATCTGATTGTTTCGCCAGAAATTGGTGTATATCGTGCTCTATGTATTCCATACATATTTTATCCTGTAACTGCTGTACAGTTTTCATATTATAATTCACTTCCTTACGTTTTACATCTAACTGTTCTCTTGTGTACTGACTACCTGCCGCTAACATATCGTTCAATGTTCTGATAAGTTCGGCGATGGTGAAGTTTTGTTATTTATCAAATTGTTTGTTATTGTCTCCGATGCCTGCTCCCAAGTGATGTCTGAGTTGCTTGCTTGTATCTTTGATTGTTTCTTCAATGTTGGCATGTTGTTTTTTAGCAACTATTAGTCTGTGTTCATACGAGTCATGTCTTATTTACAAGATTCTTACATTTTCTTCTTACATTTTCTTCTCTTGTTGACGACATGTACATATAGTTGTATTCATGTACATATGGTTGTGTGCTTTACGAATGAGAAAGCAAAACGTACTGACAGTACATGCGCATGAGTACTCGTTACTTTTCCCTTCTCCCCTCTCGCCTACAAAGTCGCAATCATGTCAGTAAAACATGACTTGTATGAACACAGACTTACTTGTTTCGTTAAGATTTTTGTTGTGTGCAGCCTTTGCGCTATTATTGTTAGCTTCTTCTTATTTTGTTTCACCAAATATTGAACTCAGTGGCTTGACAATGCCCCGATTGATATCCAGCTGTTTTGCTCTGTGTACGAGATTAAATGTAATTTTTGGTGGGTTGCCGATTGCCACCAAATGATTTTCGTGGGTTGACAATTGTTGCGTATTCCGCTTTTAGTACCAAAGTGGTGGGAGAGACCTTTTGATAACTAAAAACTTCTGGTGTCACCAATATAGAATTATTTGCGGCTATAACATAAATCAATTCAAAAACATGAATCTCAACTGATATATTATTGGCCTTTATTGTTCTTCAAGCACTTTAACTTGCAGAACTCTGATTGGTTCAATGAATAAAACACCTTAAGTGATCTATATCAAAATGAACGCTTATCTTTTATTTGTTCTTTCTTATATACAAATTTTCATACACAATAATTAAGCTAACTGCAGCTATTGCACAATACTACAATGACTCAAATTACTTGCTTGTACAATAGCTAGACTAAACAAAAATACAATAATTTATTTATGCTTATTAGAAATAATTAATCGTGGGTATTGAACTTATAATTATAGTAGAAAATAGATCATTTAAATGAAACTAAAAGAATAATAGTTTTTTGTCAACAAAACTTATTTATGGTTATTGAACTTGGAATAAATTAGGTCAAAATAAAAACAGTATGTTGATGTGTTTATCAACAGTTGCCTCAAATTAAATAAATTCTCTTATATCTATTAATGTTATGAGCTAGTGAGGCTACGTTCTTATATAAATAAAACAATTTATTTTATTTCATTTTCCCGACGTTTCGTCAATTACTTGTTGACTTTTTCTAGGGTTTTGGAAAATCTATTTAATAATTAAAAACATAAGATAATTATATTGCACATTTTCGCTTATTATAATAGTAACTTACAATAATTTGCTTATTATAATTTACATATTAATTTTTTAAAATTTAATTAACAATGCTATGGTTTTTCATTTTATATAAACACAAATTACAGCTTAAAGCTTTTTCACAGCTTTACTCAATAGCTCACTTATAATTAGTGCTTATGTTGTCCGTATCTTCTTTTAAATTCATCGTCCTTTTCCTTTTTTGTTGAATTCTTAAACTTTCTATAGTGTATCTTTTCTTTTCAATGTTTTCTTTGTCTAGTATCTTTACATTTTTAAAATCAGCAGTGTGATTGTTGTCCAGTATGTGTTGTGATAATGCTGTTGAATGTTTCTTCTTTTCTATGTCTGTCCTATGCTCTCTTAGTCTCATTTCTAAGTTTCGTTTCGTCGTACCTATGTATAACATATCACAGCTGTTATTGTTATTGCCATTGCATTTTATTTCGTAGACTACATTATTTTGTTGTTCCTTATTTATTGGCGCTTTAATTTTTGAAAACATTGTGTTTATTGTTTTATTTGGTTTATATGCGAACTTTGTGTTTATTTGCTTTATTGTGTTTCTGATGTTTTTGTTATCAGTTAGGCCAGGTATGTAACTTACACTATAATACTTATTTTCTTCCTTGTTGTTAGTATTTTCAGGTGTTGTGTTGTTAAATAATTTTGTGTAAGTTTCATTAATTAATTGCGTTATTACTTTTTTAGCGAAACTATTTTCAGTTAGTGTTTGTGTTATGTGCTTGATGTTCTTTTTGTGAAATTGGGTGTCGCTGAGGTGAAGGATTCTGTATATAATGTTCTTGGCAGTGTTGATTATTTGATTTCTTGGTTGTGTGGAATTGAAATTTATAATTCTTCCGGATGCTGTTTCTTTTTTGTACCAATCTAGTATTAATTTATTTTTTTCTTTGTGTACTTTTGTGTCCAAATAAGTGATCGATTGTTCTCTTTCTATTTCCATGGTAAATTTGATTCTGGGGTGATAATTGTTGAACATATTTAATATTTTATCTTTATCTTGAATTTTGATTATGGCAAAGAGATCGTCTACATACTTTACTATGTATTTTAATTTTATGTTAACTAAGTTAAGCTTTTTTAAGGTTTCGTCTAAAAAATCATCTAACACAATGTCCGCAATGGTTGGTGATATAAATGAAATAAAATAAATTGTTTTATTTATATAAGAACGTAGCCTCACTAGCTCATAACATTAATGTATATAAAAAAATTGGAAGTGGCTATAACAAATCAACAAAGATTATTGGAGAGCTTGCCGAAACATATATCTATTAATACCTATTAACAAAGAATTTTTATATAACAACAATAAAATGAAAGGTTACTTTCAACACATTAGCTTGAAGTATGATGGCGAGACATGCAGAACCCTAAAAGAGTACTGTAATGAAGTGAAAAAATTAGCACATCAAGAAAATAGATTAAAATTTATATTAACATGCAGAAACTATGGTATCATTCCCAACCATACTAAAAATGCAACGACACAGGTGACACAGCTGTTTACATGCATAAAATTAAAAGAAAAACTAAAGAAAATAGAATACAATTTTCATAAAAAAATACTAAATTTAGAGATATCACAGACTTATTTAAACATTGCAATGACAAAACAGAAATTAAAACGCATAAGAAATGCTATTAAAAACCTGTTAACCTTCGTAGACTACACATCCTTTATTAACAAACAAAACAACAGAAGTAACAATATTACCACTAACATACAAAATAAACAGAATAAAAAATTGGACACGTTGAAAGAAAAACAGTTCAATATATATGGATTTAAACACAATACTAATTGTTTCGAAAATAAAACTAATATTGAGTTCCCAGTTGAATCTAGATGGCTATTATCATTAGGAAAAAAGTTTGCACTACCCGTAGACAAAAATAGTTTTTCGGCACTTCATACAATTGCGGACATAGAACAATGTATTTTGAAAATGGAAGATAAAGATTTAACACGAAACAAATTAGCGAACAACATAATTACGATTTATTTTAAGAAAATTAAAAAATACTCCAAAAGAAAAATTCATTTTGACTGCATACAAGAACACAAAATCTTTTCTCAAAAAACATAGCAACATCATCATCGTACAAGCAGATAAAGGAAATAAAACGGTAGCAATGTACAAAGAAGAGTACAATAATAAAATGGAACAATTATTGAATGACAAAACAACATATATAAAACTTAGAATTGACCCAACGACAAAACTACAAAAAGAAAATAATAACATAATATCAGAACTGTATAAAAATAATGTAATTGACAATTGGCTTAGGAAACAACTACTTTGCCCTGCTGCAAATGCTCCCCGAATATATGGACTCCCCAAAATGCACAAGCCAAATGTACCTCTAAGACCAATAATTTCCTCGATACAAGTTCCGTGCTACAAACTCTCTAAATATATGGCAAAAATTCTGAAAAATATCATTTCGGACAAATACAATGTATTAAACTCCGCAAGTTTAAAAAGAGATCTAAAAAACATCACATTAGAGGATGGGGAAATATTAATTTCACTTGACGTGATATCTCTTTTCACCAACATTCCAGTAGGGAAGGCCACTAATATTATACTGGAAAAATGGACACTCCTTCAAAAATACACAAATATGTCTAAATCATTATTCTCAAAAATACTTCGATTTTGTCTCTGCGACAATAATTATTTTGTATACGGAAAAGAAATATTTAAACAGACTTTTGGTATGCCAATGGGAAACCCGCTATCACCAACCATTGCGGACATTGTGTTAGATGATTTATTAGACGAAACCTTAAAAAAGCTTAACTTAGTTAACATAAAATTAAAATACATAGTAAAGTATGTAGACGATCTCTTTGCCATAATCAAAATTCAAGATAAAGATAAAATATTAAATATGTTCAACAATTATCACCCCAGAATCAAATTTACCATGGAAATAGAAAGAGAACAATCGATCACTTATTTGGACACAAAAGTACACAAAGAAAAAAATAAATTAATACTAGATTGGTACAAAAAAGAAACAGCATCCGGAAGAATTATAAATTTCAATTCCACACAACCAAGAAATCAAATAATCAACACTGCCAAGAACATTATATACAGAATCCTTCACCTCAGCGACACCCAATTTCACAAAAAGAACATCAAGCACATAACACAAACACTAACTGAAAATAGTTTCGCTAAAAAAGTAATAACGCAATTAATTAATGAAACTTACACAAAATTATTTAACAACACAACACCTGAAAATACTAACAACAAGGAAGAAAATAAGTATTATAGTGTAAGTTACATACCTGGCCTAACTGATAACAAAAACATCAGAAACACAATAAAGCAAATAAACACAAAGTTCGCATATAAACCAAATAAAACAATAAACACAATGTTTTCAAAAATTAAAGCGCCAATAAATAAGGAACAACAAAATAATGTAGTCTACGAAATAAAATGCAATGGCAATAACAATAACAGCTGTGATATGTTATACATAGGTACGACGAAACGAAACTTAGAAATGAGACTAAGAGAGCATAGGACAGACATAGAAAAGAAGAAACATTCAACAGCATTATCACAACACATACTGGACAACAATCACACTGCTGATTTTAAAAATGTAAAGATACTAGACAAAGAAAACATTGAAAAGAAAAGATACACTATAGAAAGTTTAAGAATTCAACAAAAAAGGAAAAGGACGATGAATTTAAAAGAAGATACGGACAACATAAGCACTAATTACAAGTGAGCTATTGAGTAAAGCTGTGAAAAAGCTTTAAGCTGTAATTTGTGTTTATATAAAATGGAAAACCATAGCATTGTTAATTAAATTTTAAAAAATTAATATGTAAATTATAATAAGCAAATTATTGTAAGTTACTATTATAATAAGCGAAAATGTGCAATATAATTATCTTATGTTTTTAATTATTAAATAGATTTTTCAAAAGAAAAAGTCAACAAGTAATTGACGAAACGTCGTGAAAATGAAATAAAATAAATTGTTTTATTTATATAAGAACGTAGCCTCACTAGCTCATAACATTAATATATATAAAAAAATTGGAAGTGGCTATAACAAATCAACAATAAATTCTTTTCCAAATCAGACATGTTTCGTCTACATTGCATAATTGCTGTGGTGTATAGCCATTTTTTTAAATGTTGTAGGATAATTTTATGTAAAAGTGACGTTTTTTAAATCTATCAAACCACCCTCTGCTAGCTAAAACCTGCTCTCTCTCTCTTAGAACCTTCCTCATTTTCAGTTCTTAAGTACTGGTGAAGGTTTCTTGCTTGTTCTTTTAACCCTCCGTGATACACATATTTTGTTTGTCACATTAGTAACACATGGGGCCTAGCCAGACCCCATATAAATATATTGGTATGTTTGAGTAAATAATATAAATTTTGGATACAATTAAGCATAAAACTGCTTAAATCATATTAAATTTGAAAGATATAAAAAAACTTTTATTTCATTAATTTTTACTTTATTTTTAAAAGGGTTTTCAATGTATAAAAAAAACAAGAACTTCACTTTTGAAGTATGAAGTAAAAATTTAAGAATCTATACAACTAAAACATATATTCCACTTTAGAATGTTGCTGGCACACTGCATTTGTACATTTTGAGCAAAAAAATCGTGTCTTTCTGCGTATTTTGTCAATTCCCATTGCGCATTCTTTACAATATTTCTTCTTCTCCAGAGTATCAGCTCCGCTATTGCTAGGTAGTACTTTGGATATCTTATATGAAAATCAAAAGGGTGGTATGAAATATGGTAAAACGTACACAAATTTCTTTATATTATTCAACTTACCTGTATTGGCTTTCCAAGAAAAGATTCGATTGCTGAACGTGTGCCAAATTGTTTCACAACATGGGACTTATTCATTCGGTGTTCAATATTAGGAAGAACTAAAGACTTAGATAGACTATTCAAAAAATTTCTTCTTGCGTCACTTCTTTTCACGCCATCGACTTCTTTACAAATACAATACGCAGCCAGCGCCATAATATCCAGCATATTGCAGAAAAATGCGAAAGTCCGTCTCTTGGTTGACCGTTTTGTTGTGAAATGTGTAACCATTTGATCCATACAGTCGACGCCAGCTTTATTTTTATTATAAAACAATATTGCTTCTGGTTTCTTGGCTTCGCCTTCACAATTATTTGTATAATGTACAGTGGAAAGAAGATTAACACACTTATTTTTTTTTTTTGAAACGTAACTACAAATCGAAACCAAATTGTCATGAAATCCAAAAACAGACGAAAGAACAGGTCGTGAAGGATGTTTTCTCATTTCTACAGGTATACATTTCTTGTTAGTTCGAATAGTACCAACGAATGCCAAGCCAAATTTAGCAAGGCGTTTTACTTCTTCCAGCGATGTAAAAAAGTTGTCAGCAATAATTGTGCGGACACTATTAGCATATGGTTTTGCAAGATGTATCATTACGTTTTCTCCTTGATTGACTTCACGTTCTTCGCCGTCCAGTCGACCTGTATATAATTTTCCTTGCAATGGATACTTTGTTTTTGCGTCGCACCCCCACCATATTTTTATATCGTATTTTGCGGGTTTTGATGGTATATATTGAGTAAACTTGGTTTTTCCCCTATATGGAAACAACTGTTCATCAATTGTTATATTTTCATGTTTTTCGCAAGATTTTCATTTAAAAAATTCCATATGTCGCGAATGGGTGCAGCTTTGTCTTCACGTAATCGCTGCAATCGGGGTTTACCATTATCAAACCGAATGTATCTTGTTAGGCACATAAACCGATGAAAAGACATTGCTGCTCTAAATATCGGTAAATTATCTGACCTCCACAAAACTTGTGCCTTCTGCATGTTATTTTGTGAAACTCCCGCTGCAAGAAGGATTCCGATGAATGCATATGACTCGTTTTCGGTAATATCTTTCCACACTCTTGGTTTTTTGTTGATATTGGCCGCATTCCATTTACTCACTGCCTCTCTTCCATATCGATTCGTCTCAGTTATAATAATAAACGTAATGTTTTGTGTTAAAAATTGCTTGAAGACTTCAATTGGAATAGAGTCTTTATTTTTAGGTCCTGCTCGAAAGCGCATGATGTTATGTTGACGGACACGTATACCACTGTTCGGTGGGTGTTTATCCCATCTAGTACCATTTTTTCCAAAGAAACAATTGCTAACATAATTGTTTTCGGCTATTTCAAAGTTGCACTCTTCTTCTTCTTCATCAATGTCTTGTTCAAGATTTGGTTCAATGACTAAATCGTTTTCCACATTGGATGCCTCATTTTCGTTTGGCAAATAGTCCACATCCTTGTCATCATCTTCTTCGCCAAATATGTCGTCCTCCTCATGATATTCAGCTTCTTCAGCAGCTCGTTCACGTTCCGAATCATTAGCCAAAGCTTCGGCGATTCGGGTGTAAAAATCTGCATCATATGCACTAGAATGTCTTGTATTGAATATAAATTCCAATTCTTCATTCATTTTTGTAACAAAAAAAATAAACTTTATAGAAAAAATAACTCGCGTATACACTTTCAAAGTTTATAACAAACTGAAAGAGAACTCGCTAAGGCTATTTCAACGAAAAAATATAACAGTAAAAAAGTGATAGCCATTTAGCTTCTATTTTGCTGTAAAAAGCAGATTTTATTGTCAAGTAGTTTTTTGTGACTTGTATAAGAAAAAATTTATCACGTTTTACGCATTTTATCGGAAATTTTAATATAGCTATATAGGATTAAACAAGAATTTTTCATAAAAGATACATATGGGTCTGGCCAGACCCCGTGTGTTACTAATGTGACATAGACTCCAAAAAATCCTTGCGTATCCTTTTTTGATTAATTTTTTGATATTCTTTTTTTATTCTTGGATAGCAAAGAATAAATCAGGAGGGTACCAGAAAAATCACCTCTCTAGCAATACTGTAAATACGTTTAAATTCCAAATATAAGGGAAAAAGATCTGGCTAGACCCATGTGTATGACGGAGGGTTAAAGCGTGTTTTTTGGAGTGTCAACACCATAGCATGCAAATTCTTGAAATTTTTAATCAAAATAATTGTTCTATTCGTCAAACTCATCGTGCACTTCTTCCATTATATGGCGTACATAATCGTTCTTCAGAGCGACTAATTCGAAGAACAATAGATCGTTTTCGGACTATTACTGATAATGTGCACCCTGTGAGACGCCGAACAGTGCGCACTGAAGAAGATATAGCCCGCTGTACAGGAACGCATTGAAGATGATCCTAATCAATCAATTAGTCGCCGCTCTCAGTAACTAGGGTTGGTTCCTTCCACTTTATGGAAGATTTTTTTAGTTGTTGAAAATTTGTGTACCAGGGTGCACATTCTACGCACCAGCCGTGGTGGCCACATGGCAGGAACCATATTTAAGCATTAATTTTATAAAAGTATATTTCCAATAGAGTCCCTTTCCTTGATATTAAAACGCAGGAAATAGCTTTATTCTGATTTAATCTTATGTCACTCTATAAAACACACCCTACATAATAGTGATGCTTAAACTTGTAAACTTGGTGAACTTGTGCTATACTTTTTAATAGTGTGTGAAATTATCATTTATATCAACTTAAGCCCCCCATCCACGACATGTTTTTTACATCTGACATGTAATATTTTCCACTGCAAAACACATACATGTCGTGTGCTACCTTTCAAACATTGCTTCTGTGAAACTAAGACAAAAAGTCATGTGACTAAACTTCAATGAGAGCGTGTTCTATTTTCTTTTGACATCAACTATTTTTATTACGAAAAATACGTTCTAAGAATTCTATGCCGTGACGAAACAAGTAGCGGCGGGCCACGGCTAATGAAAGCATTACCCGTCCAAACTTGATATTTTACAATACCGCTGTATGCATGTTCTTTTAGCCATTTAATAGAAATTACGCACATAAATACATAAACAAAACTTTAGTGATATATCCTGACTTAATATCATCAAATTAAAAGAAAAAATCTTTAAAATTGTTGAATTCTTTTACGGCGCAATTAAACATGTTTGTGGCGGCAAGATACCATTTGGAAACCTACGACCTACTTTGGTGTCTGCAAAGACTATACAAAACGCGTAGATCAGCTGTTGAAAAACCAGAAACTATGTCAAAAGCAATTAACATGTATGTACGTTTGTGACCGAATATTATTAACCTTCTGTAAAATTGTTTTCAAAAGACATGCACAATTGCATATGACTTGAAATGTTGACAAGTCATAAGTAAAAAACATGTCGTGTATGGAAGGCTTTAGCGGTCAGGAGTATTCGCATAAATTTAGTTTTCGATCAGAAATTAATTAGTTTACAGTGAATGTTAACTTTTACTTTTATATCTTTTATGCACTTTATAAATAGGGTAAACACTGATATTGACACACACTGAATCTACTTAACTTCAAAGGAAGGGAGAGAGCGAGAGTTAACGATACTATGGCATATATTGATGGATATTAAACAATATTCATTCAATTATTATTGTTTGCAAGCGACATATACATATTTAAATAAGTTTGAAATACAAAAACAAATAAACAGAATCAACACCATAAAAATATGCAAATAAATGAAATATGACGGTAAGTTTATATATATCTAAATATGTACACTGTATAAAAAAACAATCTTAAAACATGAAATATTAAAGTATTTAAAATAGTGCATTTTTAACAGTGAAATATTAAAATAAGAAAGTTTTTTATATTATTTATATTTACCATTGTAAGTTGTATATCGAAACATTTTTATAACATAAATTTCCGCTTTTGATTCAAAAGTGATTTTTTTAAATTAAAGCAAATATAGTTCTTCTTGTTCCAAATAGTGTTCAGATTAAAAATAAGAATGAACAGTTTTAAAATAATCGAAAAACAAGCTTAGTTCTCTTTTAATATTGTTTATTCTTGATTAAAAAATGTTTTGGTGCGTGAGCATTTTATTTTACACAAATATTTATACATATATTTACATTTTCGTAAAAAAGCTTTTATTAATCGTTGAATTGCACAAAAATAAAACTCGGATCTATAATCTCATCAATACAATAGTGACACTGTTGTATAACTTGGTAGCCAGATGACAATTTTTACTCCGCGATTGCTTGGCTACATTGATGTCAAGTTTTTGTGTGTACATTAAGTTGATCGTTGTAAATATTTGTATATGTAAGCGTTGTTAAGACTAGATCACACTATCTTCACAATGTACCCATTTTCGTCGGCTCACTGAAATAGAGTTATAAGTAAAAAGCTAAATTTGCCTTATTTGCGAACAAATTGAAATATAAGAACATAATTACACCATACTGCATTGGTAATAAAGCCATATATACTTATTCCAGAATTAATTGAGAAATAATGCAATTTTGGTTTAGTACTTACGACTTTATTGCAGTGAGGCAACGAAAATCGGTACATTGTGTCGATAGTGGGATCTAGGCCCTAGTAATTGCGGATGTGTGTTGCTATAATTTCTGGCGTGGACCATGACTTTACAAAAACTACAATCCAATTGGTTGTTGTAACGTTGTATTTCTTGCAGTAGTACTGCCACCTTACATTTATTCAACAACGTGTAATTCCTAACGTGTGTAGGCAAGTATGAGAGCTTTATCCTAGTTGGCCACGTCTATAATGCATGTCTAACGACAGATACAAGACTCGTTGGCCACGTCTTTAAGGCATCTTCAACCACGGGTACAATACAATAGTATGTCGTAGGAGACAGCTCCATAACAAATCATCGACGAAATTTTCAATTCAGCTTATCACCGACCGTTTTTCCTTAACAATTGCAAAGACGGCTGTATAAAAGGCCATAACTTCACTTTGTCAATGACAACTTTTGTCAGACAGTCCTCAACCACACTTTCTTTAAGACAACACGGGGATAATGTCGTTTAAAAAAATATGGAAAAGTGTTAACACCGAACACCCTCCCTGTAAATTACGGCTAATTTTAACCACATCGTGACTCGTTACGACTAGAACTTTTTTAAAAAAATAATATTTCTCGTTACATAAACGCATCAAGCGATTTTGACTCGGTTAGTAGCGAATAGTTAGTAGTGGTTTTTGAATGTCTAGAGCTGATGGAATATATATATATATATATATATATATATATATATATATATATATATATATATATATATATATATACAGGGTGGCCCAAAAAAGACTGAAGGATTAAAAATAGTTATATCTTTTTTGTGTTTAATAATTTTTTTTTTGTCTTTTGCAGGTTATTTACTGGTTTTTGGAGATAAATCATGGCTACATATGATGTGCAGAAACGCGTCAAAATCATTGAATTTTTTTATTCTTATGGAAGGTCAAAATATATGGACCGATAATTTTATCAGCCATAACACCGCACCAAACAGTACATCTGGCGGGGTATAATTCACGCTGATGTAATGCCCTAGGATTGTGAGTGCCCCAAAATCTACAATTTTGTTTGTTAACATAGCCATTTAAGTGGAAATGAGCTTCATCGCTCATTATAAGATTGTTTAAAAAGTTATCATTTTCTCTGGCTATTTGACTAAAACGAATAGCATATTGCAGACGTGCCTGATGATCTTGGGGAAGCAGTTGCTGTACCATTTGAATTTTATACGGAAACATTTTAAGATCCCGCTTCAAAATTCTTTGCAGGGATGTTCTGGAGATTCCCAATTGAGCAGAACGACGACGAGTAGAGACAGATGGATTTTCGTTTACACTCTGCCGTACAGCCTCCACAACTGCTTCATTGCGCACAGATCGACCTCTTCCTGGAAGATCTGACACTCTTCCATGTTCCTCAAAACGGGAGACTAAGTTCCTAATCATGTTGTCACTGGGTGCTGTTCGGACATTAAAATGACGACGATAATTTCGTTGAGTTGTAATAATTGACCTTCCATAAGAATAAAAAAATTCAATGATTTTGACGCGTTTCTGCACATCATATGTAGCCATGATTTATCTCCAAAAACCAGTAAATAACCTGCAAAAGACAAAAAAAAAATATTATTAAACACAAAAAAGATATAACTATTTTTAATCCTTCAGTCTTTTTTGGGCCACCCTGTATATATATATATATATATATATATATATATATATATATATATATATAAGAGTGTTTTTTTTATAAAGTTTTCTTTATACGAATCACTATGTTGTCTGACAGCTGTTTTGACAGTTTAAAGTGACGTCTCTACTCAGTATTGTTTGGCAAATCATCATGAACAGGTTAACTTCAGAACAACGCTTCATTTTCAACGCTTTATTTTCAAAAACAGTGTTCAATTAAAAATATTTATCCGCTTTTTTACCGCAAAATTCTCTTCAGTAATGAGGCGCATTTTTGGTTGAATGGATATGTCAACAAGCAAAATTGCCGTATTTGGAGCAAAGATAATCCACACGCCGTTCAAGAATTACCTATGCATCCCGATAAATGTACTGTTTGGTTCGGTCTACGGGCTGGTGGAATCATCGGTCCTTTTTTCTTTAAAAATGAGGAGGGACGACGCGTTACCGTGAATGGAAATCGATACAGAATCATGATCAATGAATTTTCGGTGCCAAAACTTCAAGATATGGATGTAAACGAAATGTGGTTTCAACAGGATGGTGCCACTTGTCATACTGCGGGCGAAACAATGGACTTATTGAAATAATATTTCAACGACAACATTATTTCGACCGGTGATTTGGCCTCCGCGTTCGTGTGATTTGACGCCACTCGATTATTTTTTGTGGGGATACCCGAAATCATTAGTTTACGTGGATAAACCAGCAACGTGTCATTGCTGAAATACGCCCTCAAATGATTGAAAAAGTGGTCGAAAATTGGACCTCCAGAATGACCTATTTGCAAAATAGTCGTGGTGGCCATATGCCCGAAATTATATTTAAATGTTAAATGACAAGAAATTATCTACCAAATAAAATTTTTTTTTGGACATTTCATAATTTGGCATGTGTTTTATTTAAATTTCAAATCAGCAAGCTCTTATAAAAACACCCTTTATATATATATATATATATATATATATATATATATATATATATATATATATATATATTATTTATTTTAGTAATATTTCACTTGTATGATTTTTTTTATCAAAAACTCTACAGAAGTTCTTCAAAGAATATCAATCAGCCTGAAGAGTTGCTCCTTGTTCCAAAAATACATAAAGTATTTGGGGCATCATAATACAGCAGACGGAATCTCAGTGGATGAGTATAAAATGGGAACAGTAAAAGACTCGCATCGTCCAAAGATTTTAATGATTTGCTAGCTTTCCAGCCCATTGCCTGCGTAGCAGATAACTATTGGCTATTATAGCATATAACTATTGGCTATTATATCCCTTTACTCGCAAAGCATGAATAAACTGTGTGACACAACGTGAGTCTCCGGCTGTAAAAAAATTGTACAATGTGGATGCTCAATCAGGGCAATCCTACGGTTTGGAAGACAAACAATGAACTAAGTGCGAAAGGAGGGAATGGGTCATTGATGTTAGGCTAACACACATGGACTCTGATGAAGATTTTTCAGCGGCAAACTAGGCCATAAGACTTTCCCTAAATGAAATTTCATATATATATATATATATATATATATATATATATATACATGTATATAAATGCATATTTGTACATATATATGTATATATATATATATATATATATATATATATATATATATATATATATATATATTGTTACGTTTTTAGACCTTTTCGTAAAAACGGTTTTTACTTATCCTTCAAGGATTCGTTTAATTGCATCAAATTAAAAACACAGACAATTACTTTTAGAAATATAATGCGGCAACACTTTATTTACTATTTAATTAACACGAGTATTTGTACTACTAAACACTTAGCGATGTTAACACGTCTAGATTAAAAATCTCACTGATCCCGCTGTTCACTGGCAGCGTCTTTATATAGCAAAATGACGTCGTCTGGTAACTTCGCGAAGCATCTGGTCATTGTTGTTGTTGGTTGTGCTTTACTTAACATGTAGCTATATACGTGTGTTTGTATATATGACAATGCTGTCTTGTGTTTTGTTTATTGTAACTATGTGTGGTTGTATGTATGAGTGTTCTGTGTGTTGTGTAGTTTTGTTTCTTCTTGTGCTATGTGGGCATGTTGCTGTGTATATTTGTGTGTATGTTGCTGTGTATATTGATGTACATGTTTAGTTTTTATTAGCAGCGAATACTTGCGTACAAGATCATTAAGAATAACATCATCATCTCTTAGCATTGATGTTACTAGGTTTTTCGTTATTGTTGTTTACACTTATTATTGCACAGCCTCGAATGATCTTGTATATTCTCAACGATGTATCCGGAATATTCCATTTCCGTTAATTCAAATATTATCTGCATGGTGTTGACCAGGGTTGTAACATTTTGACATCTAGAGATGAGTTTGATAGTGCTGCCAAGTACATATAGCCATATTGTCGTTATATTTAAATCTACTTTTGAACTTTGTAACACTGCCGCCCACTTAAGCCTGTTCGACCCGAATAGGCATACAATCACCTCTTCCATAGTGCGCCAATCGTTCGAGATGTACCATCTTCATTTTCGACCTTGGGTTATAGCATTTCTGTTTCCGGTACACGACGTCATTCCCTCTCTTAATCACTTTATACGGGCCATCCCAGTGAGTCTGTAATTTTGGGGACAATCCTTTCTTCCGTTGGGTTTTATAAAGTAGAACCAATTGTCTAGCCTTCATGTTGTCACTGACCATCTGGATTCTGTTATGCATCTTACTCCGATTGTTGCTGCGATTACGATAATTATTGCCATAATAACCACGATTGTTGTAACTGTCACCACTGTAATTGCTTATATTACGATTATTGTAGTTGCCGCGTCCTCTATAAACTCCGCGCCTTGTAGATGACACACCAAATGTTTCACCATTCAATATCCGTTCCTGGCGCCAATCATAATTCTTATTCTTTGTACGAACTCGTGTAGTTCTACCGGAAATATTATCAAAGAATGTTTTGGTCTTATCGTAGCCTACAGTAATTTCTTTTTCTCTTGGTTCATATTCACCAGCTCCAGTTTCATTGCCGGACTCATCCTTTTTATCAGTTTCGCCATTCATCTGTTCTGATTTTGGTTCATCGCTCACCTTATGTTTTGGTAGTCGTGACCGAAGTTCTTCGAACTTAGTATTTGCTTGTTCACAATCGAAATCTTGCTCAAACTTAATGGGATTACCTAAAGGCTTCTGACTCACACTGGGACCATTAGCTGATCTATAGGCCATTATGTTACGCAAATTAGAACGTGGTTCCATTCCATAATTGCTCATATTGTTGCCACGACTTGTATTCCAATTGCGCCGATTAGGGTTACCGCCCTGATAATTGCGTTGGTTGTAATGATTCATGCTATAATTTTCCATCATACGATTGGAACAATAATTACCGCTGTTGCGTTGCTGATTGTCTCCACGTTGATTTGGATGGTTCTGCCACTTACGACCAGCATCACACGATTGACCACCACCGCCATGTTTAGACTTATTTTGCTGATTCTTATGATGTTGCTGCTGTGGTTCTAAGTTCACTCGTTTGCTGTTTCTTGGTGGCGAAACAGATCTACCTCTTTTTCTTCGTGCTTTGCAGCTGCGCTGAAAATGACCGATTTTTCCGCAGTTAAAGCACTTAGGCTTTTCTTTGGTAGCACTTTCCGCCAACAGTTGTCGCATTGCCTCCTTAAAACTAGCAACTAGGCTGTTATCTTCCTCAGACAAAACCTCCATATTCTGCACCTTACATATCTGTGGATTACAAACCATCCTTGCAGTCTCCTGAGCCAGAGCAAATGAAACAGTCTCAGCGAAAGTGGATTTCTGCGTTGCGCACACAGCTAGTTTGACATCAGAGTCGCGAATGCCATTAACGAACGCCTCAGTTTTAAAGTGGTCCAGGAACGGGTGACTCTCGCCTGGATATGTGAGCTGCACTAAACGCTCGATTTCCATTGCGAAATCTTGTAGAGACTCGTTAGGCTTCTGAACTCTACATCGCAATTCCATTCTGTATAAATCGCGCTTGTGCTCACCACCATACTTGCGCTGCAATGCTGCCATTATTTCATTATAGTTGCTTCTGCTGCTTACTGGCACGGTCTCAAGAACCTCTGCGGCTGTACCCTTTAAGGACAAAATCAACTCTATGGCCTTTTCTTCAGCATCCCATCCATTTCTACTAGCGACCGTCTCGAACTGGAATCTAAAGATGCTCAATGGTACGCTGCCGTCAAAGCATGGCGCTTTTATTCGCGCAGAAACCTCCGCAACTGCTCGTACTGGCCCGCCACTACACTCAAGGTTATGCACTTTGTCCTCTAGAGCATGCAATTTTTCTTCGAACTCTTTTGCATGCTGTTCCAGGCCACCGCTTTCTAAATGTTGGACTCTATCTGCCAGCTCTGAGAATTTGTTCTCAATAGAATCCACCCTCCTATTAATGGCCTCAGAAACCTCTACCAGAGTCTCGTTCGTGGCTCTATTTGACTCCAACAGTTTTGTTTCCACTCCCTGTATTTCGGTTACCAGCTTTTCAGTGCTGATCTTTGATGCCTCTTGCATCTGCTGAGAGTTCTGTTTAATTTCAACTTGTGCATCATTGATTGCTTTTATCTGAATCATCATAGCAGCAAACATTGAATTTATGTCCATGCTGCTGGTCGTGGCAGGAGGACATACCTCCACATCGTCTTTGTCCTCAAACTCGTATGTCCCGATGTCCATGCCGCGATTCTTAAACTCATCTATCAGCCTCTTCTGCAGTTCAGCCTTGTTACCTGCTGTTGGCAATTCCCGCTTACTAAGCTCCTTTTTTAGCTGTTCAACTTTTAGCTCATCAAATTTCATAATTATTTTTTTTTTAATGTCCTTTTTTTTCCTTATATTGCAATGTCCTTTTTAATTATTTTTGCAATCCCACTTCTGACACCAATTGTTACGTTTTTAGACCTTTTCGTAAAAACGGTTTTTACTTATCCTTCAAGGATTCGTTTAATTGCATCAAATTAAAAACACAGACAATTACTTTTAGAAATATAATGCGGCAACACTTTATTTACTATTTAATTAACACGAGTATTTGTACTACTAAACACTTAGCGATGTTAACACGTCTAGATTAAAAATCTCACTGATCCCGCTGTTCACTGGCAGCGTCTTTATATAGCAAAATGACGTCGTCTGGTAACTTCGCGAAGCATCTGGTCATTGTTGTTGTTGGTTGTGCTTTACTTAACATGTAGCTATATACGTGTGTTTGTATATATGACAATGCTGTCTTGTGTTTTGTTTATTGTAACTATGTGTGGTTGTATGTATGAGTGTTCTGTGTGTTGTGTAGTTTTGTTTCTTCTTGTGCTATGTGGGCATGTTGCTGTGTATATTTGTGTGTATGTTGCTGTGTATATTGATGTACATGTTTAGTTTTTATTAGCAGCGAATACTTGCGTACAAGATCATTAAGAATAACATCATCATCTCTTAGCATTGATGTTACTAGGTTTTTCGTTATTGTTGTTTACACTTATTATTGCACAGCCTCGAATGATCTTGTATATTCTCAACGATGTATCCGGAATATTCCATTTCCGTTAATTCAAATATTATCTGCATGGTGTTGACCAGGGTTGTAACATTTTGACATCTAGAGATGAGTTTGATAGTGCTGCCAAGTACATATAGCCATATTGTCGTTATATTTAAATCTACTTTTGAACTTTGTAACACTGCCGCCCACTTAAGCCTGTTCGACCCGAATAGGCATACAATCACCTCTTCCATAGTGCGCCAATCGTTCGAGATGTACCATCTTCATTTTCGACCTTGGGTTATAGCATTTCTGTTTCCGGTACACGACGTCATTCCCTCTCTTAATCACTTTATACGGGCCATCCCAGTGAGTCTGTAATTTTGGGGACAATCCTTTCTTCCGTTGGGTTTTATAAAGTAGAACCAATTGTCTAGCCTTCATGTTGTCACTGACCATCTGGATTCTGTTATGCATCTTACTCCGATTGTTGCTGCGATTACGATAATTATTGCCATAATAACCACGATTGTTGTAACTGTCACCACTGTAATTGCTTATATTACGATTATTGTAGTTGCCGCGTCCTCTATAAACTCCGCGCCTTGTAGATGACACACCAAATGTTTCACCATTCAATATCCGTTCCTGGCGCCAATCATAATTCTTATTCTTTGTACGAACTCGTGTAGTTCTACCGGAAATATTATCAAAGAATGTTTTGGTCTTATCGTAGCCTACAGTAATTTCTTTTTCTCTTGGTTCATATTCACCAGCTCCAGTTTCATTGCCGGACTCATCCTTTTTATCAGTTTCGCCATTCATCTGTTCTGATTTTGGTTCATCGCTCACCTTATGTTTTGGTAGTCGTGACCGAAGTTCTTCGAACTTAGTATTTGCTTGTTCACAATCGAAATCTTGCTCAAACTTAATGGGATTACCTAAAGGCTTCTGACTCACACTGGGACCATTAGCTGATCTATAGGCCATTATGTTACGCAAATTAGAACGTGGTTCCATTCCATAATTGCTCATATTGTTGCCACGACTTGTATTCCAATTGCGCCGATTAGGGTTACCGCCCTGATAATTGCGTTGGTTGTAATGATTCATGCTATAATTTTCCATCATACGATTGGAACAATAATTACCGCTGTTGCGTTGCTGATTGTCTCCACGTTGATTTGGATGGTTCTGCCACTTACGACCAGCATCACACGATTGACCACCACCGCCATGTTTAGACTTATTTTGCTGATTCTTATGATGTTGCTGCTGTGGTTCTAAGTTCACTCGTTTGCTGTTTCTTGGTGGCGAAACAGATCTACCTCTTTTTCTTCGTGCTTTGCAGCTGCGCTGAAAATGACCGATTTTTCCGCAGTTAAAGCACTTAGGCTTTTCTTTGGTAGCACTTTCCGCCAACAGTTGTCGCATTGCCTCCTTAAAACTAGCAACTAGGCTGTTATCTTCCTCAGACAAAACCTCCATATTCTGCACCTTACATATCTGTGGATTACAAACCATCCTTGCAGTCTCCTGAGCCAGAGCAAATGAAACAGTCTCAGCGAAAGTGGATTTCTGCGTTGCGCACACAGCTAGTTTGACATCAGAGTCGCGAATGCCATTAACGAACGCCTCAGTTTTAAAGTGGTCCAGGAACGGGTGACTCTCGCCTGGATATGTGAGCTGCACTAAACGCTCGATTTCCATTGCGAAATCTTGTAGAGACTCGTTAGGCTTCTGAACTCTACATCGCAATTCCATTCTGTATAAATCGCGCTTGTGCTCACCACCATACTTGCGCTGCAATGCTGCCATTATTTCATTATAGTTGCTTCTGCTGCTTACTGGCACGGTCTCAAGAACCTCTGCGGCTGTACCCTTTAAGGACAAAATCAACTCTATGGCCTTTTCTTCAGCATCCCATCCATTTCTACTAGCGACCGTCTCGAACTGGAATCTAAAGATGCTCAATGGTACGCTGCCGTCAAAGCATGGCGCTTTTATTCGCGCAGAAACCTCCGCAACTGCTCGTACTGGCCCGCCACTACACTCAAGGTTATGCACTTTGTCCTCTAGAGCATGCAATTTTTCTTCGAACTCTTTTGCATGCTGTTCCAGGCCACCGCTTTCTAAATGTTGGACTCTATCTGCCAGCTCTGAGAATTTGTTCTCAATAGAATCCACCCTCCTATTAATGGCCTCAGAAACCTCTACCAGAGTCTCGTTCGTGGCTCTATTTGACTCCAACAGTTTTGTTTCCACTCCCTGTATTTCGGTTACCAGCTTTTCAGTGCTGATCTTTGATGCCTCTTGCATCTGCTGAGAGTTCTGTTTAATTTCAACTTGTGCATCATTGATTGCTTTTATCTGAATCATCATAGCAGCAAACATTGAATTTATGTCCATGCTGCTGGTCGTGGCAGGAGGACATACCTCCACATCGTCTTTGTCCTCAAACTCGTATGTCCCGATGTCCATGCCGCGATTCTTAAACTCATCTATCAGCCTCTTCTGCAGTTCAGCCTTGTTACCTGCTGTTGGCAATTCCCGCTTACTAAGCTCCTTTTTTAGCTGTTCAACTTTTAGCTCATCAAATTTCATAATTATTTTTTTTTTAATGTCCTTTTTTTTCCTTATATTGCAATGTCCTTTTTAATTATTTTTGCAATCCCACTTCTGACACCAATTGTTACGTTTTTAGACCTTTTCGTAAAAACGGTTTTTACTTATCCTTCAAGGATTCGTTTAATTGCATCAAATTAAAAACACAGACAATTACTTTTAGAAATATAATGCGGCAACACTTTATTTACTATTTAATTAACACGAGTATTTGTACTACTAAACACTTAGCGATGTTAACACGTCTAGATTAAAAATCTCACTGATCCCGCTGTTCACTGGCAGCGTCTTTATATAGCAAAATGACGTCGTCTGGTAACTTCGCGAAGCATCTGGTCATTGTTGTTGTTGGTTGTGCTTTACTTAACATGTAGCTATATACGTGTGTTTGTATATATGACAATGCTGTCTTGTGTTTTGTTTATTGTAACTATGTGTGGTTGTATGTATGAGTGTTCTGTGTGTTGTGTAGTTTTGTTTCTTCTTGTGCTATGTGGGCATGTTGCTGTGTATATTTGTGTGTATGTTGCTGTGTATATTGATGTACATGTTTAGTTTTTATTAGCAGCGAATACTTGCGTACAAGATCATTAAGAATAACATCATCATCTCTTAGCATTGATGTTACTAGGTTTTTCGTTATTGTTGTTTACACTTATTATTGCACAGCCTCGAATGATCTTGTATATTCTCAACGATGTATCCGGAATATTCCATTTCCGTTAATTCAAATATTATCTGCATGGTGTTGACCAGGGTTGTAACATTTTGACATCTAGAGATGAGTTTGATAGTGCTGCCAAGTACATATAGCCATATTGTCGTTATATTTAAATCTACTTTTGAACTTTGTAACAATATATATATATATATATATATATATATATATATATATACATATATATACATATATATACATATATATATATATATATATATATATATATATATATATATAATGTCCTTTCGGTATTTCCACTACTTTTTGTATAATATTTTTTCTTTAAGTGTATGATATTTGATTTTATTGCAGTCCAGATCACTTTAAACTTTTTTATTTTAATAAGCAACAAAAGTTGTCCATTTGTTGATGGTTAAGCAATGTCTATATGCATTTCGTAGAAAAATCAAATAGATTCACATCGAATATAATACATTTGTTGTATTGGTTTTGTATGAGTTTCAAAGCCTGCTATGCTTATTCTGCCTTAATTTTGTACAGCTGGTTATAATAGAACTTCGCAGTTAATACGTCTTAGTATTCGTTAGTAACTAATGATAAAGGATTCGCATCAGTTCCGAGCCTCCTTACCTAGGAACTAAGGAGGACATATGAATAATACTAATAAGACTACCCACCCTGAACAAATTTCAAAGTTGTTCCAAGGTGGTGCTAGTGACGTCGTCGTCGGGCACTATTGATAGCTGCTATTATTACGTCCAAAAAAAAACATGTATATAAATATATATATATATATAAATATATATATATATATATATATATATATATATATATATATTAAATCGTTTATTCGACATATTGTCTCATTTAAATTAGTGCTTTTTGTTTGTTATGTGGTCAAGTATGCCTGCATTTCATTGGTTCTTCCACCAAATCATCAGTAGACTTTAACCTAGTTCCAAAATAACAAAACCTCTCAGATTATACATAAGCTCCCAAAAATGAATTGACAATTACACAAGCATAACCATAGGATTTGTAATTCAAGAAAACACAACAAACAAATTCTATTCGATATAAATATATTTTGTTTTTCCACCTGCATACAATTAGTCTGCCGTTAGCAAACAATAAAAGTGTGCAAAAAAGGCACAATGAAAAACAAAATATACACAAAACGTTTTTAAAATTGAATTAAGATTCATAGGCTAATTGTTCGAAATTTGTTTTTTTAAATCTCAGAAAGACATGATAAATATTCCAAGGCACAAAGGAAAGTCAACATCAGTTTTATTCAACTTACACAGCAGAGCAGAACAGCTGTTTTCGAAAGACGCAACCCTTTCATCATCAGTGCTCATGTGTATTGTGTTTGTCACCACTTATTAGGTGGCTTAGTTGAATTTGATAACAGTTCCTATTTACACAAATTTTATTGTGAAAAAGAATACGAGAACTGTTTCAAACTGATTGTAGTGTAAGCTAGTGTTAAATATAAATATGTATAGTAATCCAACCTACGTTAATGATCATTATAAACGGTATCGTTATAACTCAACAAACAAACATATGTACGTCATTGATACGTCTTAACAACAGAACCAGTTCGTTAATGCATACATATTTATATCGGTACTTAAATTCTTTTGCTAAGAACAATTGTTACAATTAGCTCTTAAGATTATTTTGAAATTACTTTTGGCGATTCAATAAAGAACTTGTGAAGAATACACATCATATTTGGCGACGAGTAGTGTGGAACCCGGCAGTATAAAAGAAAAGTGTAAAAGTTAAAAGAAAACTTAAATTTAAATAAATAGTAAAAAACTATTGCTAAAAAATTGGGTTAATGATAAGACTGTGCTAGTTCAAAAAAACCTACACGCGAAGCACCCAGCAGCTGAAATAATATTCAAAAGTGGGTTATAAAAGTTCAAGTAAGAATTTTGATGAAAATTAAATAAAAAAGCAATGTCGTTGGTTGGGTCAATTGAGCAATTTGTTTTTGGAGAAGATTTTCCTGAATATTTAGAGCGGGTTGAACAACTATTTATAATAAATAATGTGGAAGAAAAAAACAAAGTGGCGTTATTTTTAACATTGGTCGGCCCAGAAACTTATAAGAGAATAAAATCGGTTTTGTTACCAGAAAAGCCAACAAGTAAAACGTTCAAGGATTTGGTAAAAGTAATCTTGCCACATTTTAGTCCGGAAAAAAATATTATTGCCGAACGGTTTAAATTCTATAGTTGTTCCCAGAAACCCAATGAGCCCATAAGTGAATACATTCTAAATCTGAAACTATTATCAGCCCGTTGTGAGTTTGGTGCATTTCTAAACGAAGCGTTGCGTGATCGTTTAGTTTGTGGCGTAAGCAGTAGCCAACTCCAGACAAAATTGCTGTCAACATTATCATTGATTTGGGATGAAGCGTGCAAATTGGCACAATCGTTCGAGCTAATCAACAAAGAGCAAAAAAGTATGCATCCGTCGTCGTATGAGGTCAACAAAATAAATCATTACCCCCAAACATACAAGAAGTATGAAAAATGTACCAAATGTGCGTCCAAGCATGCAAACGGCAGTTGTCCGGCTAAGGAGTGGACTTGTTTTGCCTGTGGAAAGAAAGGGCATACGGCGAAGGCGTGTTTTTCGAAATACAATAAATCCACCCACAGCAAGTTAGGTAGAAAGAACAAGGTTAACGAGTTGGATCGTTGAACTGGGATCGTTGAACTGGGTAAATAGAGTGGAGTCGTCACCACTAGTAAAGAGTTTCGTCGTAAATGGTAAAACCTTGGAAATGGAAATAGATACCGGAGCCGTCGTGTCCGTTATATCTAATGTAGATTATAAATTTTATTTTAATGATTTAAAATTAAACAGTATTAATTTCCCCCCTTTACAAGTTTTAACAGGTAATACGGTGGAGGTTCTTGGTAAAATGTGGGTGACAGTTGATGGAAATAGTGATTTGGAATTGATTGTAGTAAAATCTAATAGGCAATTCACGCCTTTAATGGGACGGAATTGGATAGATGTTT
>OX637537.1:8006698-8014198 GCA_951800035.1 Linnaemya tessellans | reverse complement strand
GCCGGCTAATTTTTGCTACAGGGCCGACGAAGGTGGGTGCTGTTACTCTGCTTTTTAGTACATGATAGTGTCAGTCGCCGCCAATTATGTTCAGTGACCAGTGACTATGCCTTCATCATTGAAACAGGCTGGCAACAACTAACACAACCACGCACTAATGCTGATCAGAAGAATTCAACACAATATTTCATGACTCAGCGCGGGCTCGAACTCACGACCCTCCGCTTCACAGTCTCGTGTTCTACTACTTCAGCCAACAGCACCCACTAGCCAGACAATATCGAACTGCTTTACAAAGTGTGGATTTGGGCAACATTCAATGTGGGACGAAGAGAATGACATTGCTTTAGCATTATTAAATGATGACAACGCAAATGTTTTAAATGATAACAATGAAGTTTGGCTAAACTTAAATGGCATAGAATCCACAAGTTGTACTGTTCAAGAGTTTCTGGACATTGATAGTGAGTTGATAACTTCTGATGAAGATATTATTGAAGAATGTACCGCCGAATCTGAAACGCAGTCTGGAGAAATAATAGATAGCGATGAGCACGAAGTTGAGGAAACAATCAAGCAACTATCCAAAGAAGTTATAAAAGAATCATATGAAAATTTTAAATGCATTCTTAAACACAAATGAAAAAGCATGAGATGACCACTATAAAGCACTGCACAAATTAGAAGCACTTTTTGGTTGAAGTAAAAAACATCGGTCAAAAATTACTCAATATTTTAGTATAAGTATATTCAGATACAATAAAAACTGCTGCTGTTAAACACAAAAATGAATTTCTGTTAGAAATAATTGTTTTTTCCTACTATTTGGAACGTTTTTAAATGTGATTCTCAAAGTTGAAGTCTCCGTAAGTTGAAGTTTTTTTTCGGGATAATGGTGATTCAATTTATAGAAGTTCGACTGTATATATATATATATATGTAAATTAGTAATCCTATGCCATCAAGATTGTGTTGGTGCTTACGGATTTTGCCACTACAACATTATATTTAGTAAGCCTCACCATATTATTTAGTTGTAAATATAGGATTTGATCCGCGAATAAGGAACTTTTGGTGCCACTATGCACGAATTAAACTCAAAGTAGATAAGTGGAACACTGTTTATAGAAGTCGTGTTAAAACGAGGGTTTTCATGTTAAACTATAATGCTGTACTGAATGTGAATAATTGAAAGAGGCACGTCTACTTGTATATCGTCATATAAAATGCAAAAAGATCAATTTAACATTTTAAAAGTTTAAAAGATGAGCATTAAAAACTTGTTCATATAAAAAAATTAGTGTGAGTCCAATAACAGGGGAGATGTGTAAACATCTAGTAATGAAAAATGTAATGCATGTAGTTATTTTACAGCAATGTTTTTCGAGCTGTACAGCGTTAGCACATTTATATGTTAATGAAAATTAGTAGCTACTATTGCACACTAGATGGTGCTTATATGCAGACGTTAAGTTTCTCTGTACTTCTTGTTGTCCGTATGAATGACAAACTCAAAGACGAAGACTTTTAGTTTGGCAAGTTTAGTTTTTTGTTTTCCTTATTTTGCTTTGTTTTAGTAAATTCGTTATTAAAAGTGCAAAAAATATTTTTAAAAGTTATTAATATTAAATGTTTTTGTACTCATTTAATTATTTGTTTTTATTTGCCTACGATAACATAATGTACGACTACTACTATTGCACACTAGACTTGTGTCCATCTTGCTCATTTGCTTAGTTTTGACAAGAGCCTTTATTCAAACCTATGTAATTTAAATGGGTTTGACTAGCGGTTCTTGTCAAAACTGAGCGAATGAGCTAGTTGGACACAAGTCTATTGCACACTAGATGGTGTTGAGTATATTTCTATGCAGCAGGTAAGTTTCTCTGTCCTTCTTGTTATCCGTATGATGACACTAATACACTCATATATAGCTCACACCGATTTGATCTTACTCTAAATTACTGATTGGTTTGTGAAAAATATTTTTACTCCCAACGTATAACTGTTTACACATCAAAAAATTATATTGATAATTAGTGCAAAGCTATGCAATAAATATATAAATTTGTGTGTCCTTTTTCAATCGTTTTGTAAGCTTTTTATTTATACATTTTTATGCTCCTTCAGTAAAATGTTTGAAATGCTAGATAGGCCCTTTTGCGTATCCTGTGGCGATATATTTAGAATTAATTTTGTACAAACAAACATTATATTGTAGACAATGGTAATAACAAGTAACAAATAGTATTTCAAAATATTTTTAATTTCTGCAGCAAGAAATGGTATTTCCAAAACCAAATAATTCTATATTTTTTGACTGTTGTTTTATTATTTATATCTTCATTGTTTTTATTTTGTTATTTATTTCAAGCACATGTGTAAACGTTAACTTCATATTATTTGTAGCTTTAATGCAGATTTTTTTATATTCAAACAGATTGGATGCGAATCCAATGCGGAAAATGTAGCAAAGAATCTGTTTTCAGTGTTATTTTGCATATTTTTTCAAATAAATGATTCCTTTCTCGGCAGTTTACAAAAATATTTAATAAAATAGTGAACTGCATTAACGCTTTGTTTACCTATTCTTGAATAACCACAAATTCAGCTGCATTTTCCGCTGCCACTGTACTTGTAACTTTACTATTAATATTTTATATATATATGGTTTAGTTATGCGCTACGCAATAAAAAAATTAATGTCATGCTATGATTTTTGTATTTCAGCAGCAATTTTGAGTATAATTTTTACACAATATTTATATGTATACTTATAACACAATTAAACGATTAATATTTAATGTCTCCCCAAAATATTGTAGACTATGGCGGCCACAAAACGGAATGCAGGTCTAACATCTGCAGTGCCGAGAGCTACCTTGAACGATGAGGAATTGGTAAGTTTCAACTGAAAATTTTGCATTAATGCGATAAGTATATAAAAAAGAATGTAAATTTTTGTTGCGGCAGTGTAAACTACCATATAAATAATTTTGTTAAAGCTCTTTTAATTAGTTCGAACGTTAAAACCATGGCCGAATAAACAGGTCAATCTAGCGTTTCAGATAATTTAATGGCGCCATTATGTATTTTGTAACGTAGTCGATGGGGGTCGTTTGATCTACATTAGCGCATGGTTGTCTAAATTATGGTCGCCTGTTTATATGACGAAGGAACACATGTTTTATACTGTAGTCACTGCACAATATCGATAGCTATTAATACTACCAGCGTTGTCAACTTGGTGCGTTTCGCACCATTTGGGTGCTTTTTGAAATTTTTTGTGCGAAAAATTCCTTAGTTGGTGTGTAGTGCGCTTTTTTTAAATATTGGTGCGTTTTTATACCCTTCACAAAAAAGTGAAAGGGTATATATAGGTTTGTCATTCCGTGTGTAATTTCTTCGATATGCACATGGGACCCCATAAAGTATATATATTCTGGATCCTTATGAATAGCGATGACGAATGAGCGATGTCCGTCTGTCCGTCCGTCTGTACGTGAAATCGGTTTTCCCAAGCCCCCAGAAGAGCTAGAGACTTCGTTCTTGGACCGTTGGATTGGAAATGAACTTAAATAGAGTGGTTTTAAAATTCAGATAGATCCGAACTATGGTTTCAGAGCTGGGAAGCTTGCGCCTATTTCTCGACGCAAAATTTATACCAAAAATAACTTATTTTTTTTTAATGTTTGTAAATTAAACCTATTTCGTGCTTTGGGAAGTCTCAATGGTGTATTAAAAACTAAAAAAAATAAAAAAAAAATTTTCAGGGATGGGAAATTAAAAATTTTTTTTCGGCCCATTCCGTATTTTGTAGTACATGTAGTAACTAAAATTGTTAAAAATGTTAAGTTTTTCTTTAACAAAACCTCTTTATACGTCATGAAGATTTGCATTGGCAAAAAGAAAAGAAAATTTTAAATTCAAATTTTGCTTCCTGGGGTGGGAAATTGAATTTTTTTTATACATGAAAGTAATCAAACAGGCAACTGATGTTATTATTTTAGTTTTTTGTTTTTGATAACTAAAACTGTCTTATAATTTAAGAAGAACAAAATTGGTATAAAAAATTAAAAAAGAAATAAAATTTCGAATCCAGGGATGGACAAGTGCAATATTTTATGGTACATGAAAGCTACCAAAATGGTAAAAAATTTACAATTTTTCTTAAATAAAACTACTTTATACCTCAAAAACCGTTGCACTGATAAAAAAAATACAAAAAAAAATTAAAATTTCGTTTCCAGGGTTGGAAAAATTATTTTTTTTTTTTTGGTACATGCAATATTTTGTAGTACATGTAATAACCAAAATGGTTGCAAAATTCGAGTTTTTCTTAAACAAAACTACTTAATACCTCATGAAGATTTGCATTTATAAAGAAAATTTTAAAAAATTTAAATTTCACTTCCAGGGTTGGGAAATTGATGTTTTTTTACATAAAAGTAACCAAAAAGGCAATTGACCTTGTATTTTTACTAATTGAAACTATTTTTTAGTTCAGGAAAAAGAACATTTATATCAAAAACTAAAAAAAATCAAAATCTAGATTCTAGAGTTGAATAACTGCAATATTTTGTGGTACATAAAAATGACCTAAATGGTTACATATATGAAGTTTTTCTTAAATAAAACTATTTCATGAGTCATTAAGAGCTGCAGTGGTAAAAAAATTTAAATTTCGTTTCCAGGGTTGGGAAATTGATTTATTTATTCTGCATAAAAGTAACCAAGAAGGCAATTGACGTTGTTTCTTTTTACTAATTAAAGCTGTTTTATAATTCAGGAAGAACAAAATTGGTATTAAAATCTTAAAAAATCAAAATTTCGACTCTAGGGTTGGACAAATGAAATATTTTTTTTATTCAAGTAAAACTATGTTACACCTCACTAAGAATTGCATTGGTAAAAAATAAAAATACGCTTCCAGAGTTGGAAAATTGAAATATTTTTGGCACATAAAAGTATTAAAATTAACATAAATTCCATATAAGTTCCCAATTTTGGTTTTTTTGAGTGAATTAAACATATTTTATGTTTCGCTTAAAATTAAACTGGTAATAAACATTTTAAAAACTAAAAATTCGGTTCCAGGGTTGGAAAATCGACATTTGCTGATTCATAAAAGCAGCCATTTTAATTATACCTATTTTATATATCAGAAAGAAGTAAACTGGTATTAAAGACCAACAAAATCTAAAAGACGATTCTACTGTTGGACAATTAGAACTTTTTGGAGTACATGAAACAGATTTTTTCTTTTTGTTTGTAAATTAAATATATGTATATAATATTTGTGAAAGACCTTCATAGGTATTAGATATAAGAAAAGCCAAACATTTAGCTTCCTAGCCGAAGAATTTAAACGTTTTCTTAAATATAAAAGTAGCCGATAACATCATTATGATTTTTTAATTAAACCTACTTTCTGTTTTGGCAAGAAAGATAGAAAGAAAGAAGAATTACATCTGTGAAGGGTATTTAAGATTCGGCACAGCCGAATATAGCACTTTTCCTTGTTTAATTTTTGGTGGCACCAACCCAAATTCAACACAACATTTTGTTTCAGTGTGAGAAAAAAATCTTTGCACAATAAAATAAAACTTTTTCAATACTATTTCATTCAACAGTGCAAATTTTTTGCAATAAATTTTACAGACCACAATAAGAACTAAAAGTAATGATGCTTAAGACGTACCAAACCACGGTGATATTAATAGTAATGATGTTTACAAAACATCACAATTTGAAATTAGATCTGTTTTATGGCCATACGATAACAATAATGATGAAAAAATTAGCTTTATTGATTTGGAAGAATTCATTTTTGATCTCTTTTTGAAAAAGTTTTAAACATAATTTATGAAATTAAAAAATGTATCATATTTTACAAAGGAATGCAAACATATGTGCCCTTAATTATGCAACTAGTCTAAGTCATATATTGGTCGAGATATTTAGTAGATTACATTTGAGCAAATCGAAAAGTATTTTTTTATTATGCAACATTTCAAAGTTGTACTAGTCTCGATTAATACATATGTATAAATTTATTTTACACTTATTTATTGAAGTCTTTTTTTAAGATTTATTTATTATTTCGAAGCAAAAATGCGTATGACTTCGACCACTTTCAAATTCGTTGAGTTTTTTCTCTTAAGTTTTTTTAACTATGTATATCTTAAAGGGCTATTTGTTTTATTGTTATATTTTTAATATGATAATATTAAAGTTCTGATAACAAAAATGTTCAAAAATATATTAATAAAATGATAAATACTGAACTCTCATTATTTTTGAACCCTTACTAGTATCGTTGATCTCTTTAAAAAGCTTTGTATAGAATTTATGAAATTGAAAGTACAAATGAATATAAACAAATATGTTTATTTTTTAGGTTTTATTTTATTTTTTCTAAGACCCCCGAACTGTAAAAATCTGTTTTATTGTTAATTTTTAACACAAAAATATTTTAGTTTTTGTGAAAAATTAATTCAATAAACATTTTAAACTAGAAAATAAATTCTAGACTTGGTGCGTTTTTTTGTAAATGGTGCGTTTTTTCTTCATTTTGAAATTTTAAAGTTGACAACGCTGAATGCTACCATGTGCTATAGAGCGCAAGTATTGTAGCAACATTTTACTCCCTCTCTTCTCATCTGAGTAGATCTTACCAAAAAAGGGCTGGCTTTGTAATAAATATAACTTCATCCTTAACATTTTAATTCAATGGTGCTCAAAATTAAAAATCGTTTGTATTGGTGAGAAAATGAGACTTATTTAAAGGTACAGTAAAACGAAAAAGTCAACGAAAAGATTTTCTATTTAAAGTTTATGTATGAGTTTAATACAGGAACTTTGTTAACTTTTAAGAAAGCAAAAGCAAGCAATCAAATATATGTGCCTACGTTAATGCTTCTGTGGCAATTTTGTAAGAGCAAAATATGCTTTAAATTTTCGGAGCTCAGTTTATTCCTTTGTTTTGAACAAATGAATTTCAAATCCGAAAAGATTTGTTCGCACATATAAGTTGAAGACATTATCTTCAAAGCATAATTTTTTTAACTCTGGATACGTTAATTCATCCAAACTTTTCCAAAATGACAGCATATCATCGAATGGTTGCTTTGTTATTTCGCTTCGCAAAATAATAAGTTCCGTGTGTGTATTGTATATTTGTAAACTCAACCTTAAAGGGGACTTCAAAAAGATCAAGAAATGCTTCAAAGACATCAAAATCTTTAAACCTGTCTCGGAAGTTGAAAAAAATGGTTTCAAACATATGTTTTATAAATATCAGGAAAAATTTTCGTTTTTTATGCACTATATGTTAAAAGCAACCAAAGCATCCACTAAGCATGTGTACTTTGTGCCGTCTGAAAGGCAACTGAATTAAATGATCATAAAAATTATTGGGTGTTGCCAATAAGCAATTGCTCTATGAAACTAGCATCACTGTTTTAATTGCAAAAATAAAACTCATGCATTGACCAGAAA
>OX637537.1:7979994-8006498 GCA_951800035.1 Linnaemya tessellans | reverse complement strand
ATGTACTTAAAATATTGCTGTTTAAAAATGTTTCAACAAACCTTTCTCCACTTCGCGGGTGTTCTAATTGGTGGGCCAATTGCATTGAGGAGTTTCGACGTAGCTTCCCAAACATTATCAACTCTTGCCTTTGAATTGCCAAAATTAGGCATTCCGCGTGCCACGTCTGGATGCTTTTCCATTTCTGCTACCAGCAACTCAAATTGAGCTGCAGTTGTTGGCTCCTTTTTCGCCCTAAGAATAATTTGAATAGTATTTAATATCAATTATATATACATACATATATATGCTTGTATGTATTTACTTACGTCGTATTTTGAAAAATTCAATTATTTTTTATTTTTAAATAATACTTTTTATCAACTATTAAAACTAACGCCAAGAAAATAGAGGCGTTAAATTTGACAACTCAAGTGATAATAAATTCAGCGTTGTGTTTTATAAAATGTATACTTTCGAACAGTTGTATTAACAATAACGTAAGAATTGGCTTTTGCAACGCTAGCAATCACTTACTTGAACGCAGTGATTTGGAAACTGTAATTTAATGCAACGCTAAGAAAATTGAGGCGTTGCGTTTTATACAATTAGGGCCTTAATTTTATGATAATAATTTACGAATCGAAAATCAAACGTTGAAGGGCAAATGATAGAATATAAGCAAATATTTCTTCTCTAAATATATTTATGAGAAAGAAATTGAAGTTAGAAGATTTTTAAGATTGTTAATTACTAATATTTCCCAAACTAATTTTTTCCACAGAAAATGCTTTTCTCGAAATAAATTTTTTCTATTAGAAATTCTTGTAAACCGAAATAATTAAAACGTCAGCTTCTTTCTTGAATGACTTATCTTATTCGCCTTTTTTATGCGCAAACATACATTTATTTGAAAAAAAAGTGAGTTTGTGCAAGTCACACAGGGTAGAAGTGAAACTTCTAAAAAGTTCCTGATTAAAAATGTTATTGAAAAGTATTAAAAAATGTACAGTCGCTTCATTTAAACTGTATATTTATTTATAAGTACTGAAAAAAGAATTAGAATTACTGGAAACATTTGAAATTTAAAAATTTCCAATATTTTTCAATGAGTATTTTTATTTAATTTTATATTCATTATTTTCGCCAGTATTCACGATTCTTTTCAACTTTAGTTTTGGGCATAATTGCAAAATTAATTTATCAAGGAGATGCAAATATTGACACAAATAGAAATTCATCAACAATCAACACGCTTATACTAAAACTCTCTAATACTCAGGTGCAAACACATACTAACATAACATACTAACATAACACGTAGAACGCTCGAAGTTGGAGCAAGATATAGATACACTAAGACTATCCCACTACACAGGAGCATACATATGAAAATGTTTAGTGGGGATGCTACGAAGAGTCGCACAAAGAGGAGACCGAGAACGTCTAACGTGTTCTATCGCATTCTCTCGCCGGCTGAATCCTATGTGTTTGTGTCTCTACTCTTATCTCTAACATTCCCAGCGGGATACGTGTACGGTTGCGAGGCCTAATTAATGACCTTTTTATTTAATTTTCATGTAGAAACATCGCAGCCTACACGATTATTAAATAAATTTTACTTAATCGTTATTGTCTAAATGATGAATAAATATAATTTGAAGTTTACAATAGCCAAATAAAGTCAACATACAGGGGCTCACAGCTAATTTTATGCAGCAAAAACAGATATTTACTTTTAAAATATTTATCCATTTTTTACCTGAACATTTGGTTAGTTTATATACAAAAGAAACAATTTTTGCAAGAAGCCTACTAATTAATTCACTAAAAAGCTACTATAAGAAATTTTCGAAAAGATGTACCTAGATACCGTGCATCCAGCTTATTTAAACCAGTATGTAATACTATGTTCACACGGACAGAAATTACCGGGGTTCGCGCTCTCATTCGTGTTTCGCGCTCCAAACACGGTTGAAACATCATGATTCACCATATAAAAATTTGAGAGCGAAACATCATGTTTCATTATGAAACTTGCTGCGAAACACTATAAATTTACTATCATCTCCAATTTTGACAACAAATTATCGCAAGTTTATCTGAACTAGCTCTCACAAAATATATAAACAAAGAAAAAGAGAAAATTAATGTGTGCAAAAATGTATATAAAAATAGTAAATTAAAAAAAGGCGTATATGTACATATTAAAATAAAAATGGAAAAAAAGAAATAGTGAAGCGTATTTTAAAGTACAGAAGGATATATATGTAAACATCAAAATGAAACAAGAACCATCGTCTGAACACCAGGGTTCACAATCGTGTTTCAGAGAGCGAAACAAGTGTTTCACTTTGCCGTGTGAACATAGTATAAAGTAGATAAAGTGTTCTTGTTCTTTATTGCCCGCTGGTTAATATCTTGATGTGGCTTGAATGAACTTGTATGTACATGACTTCAATAAATAAAATTAACACTATTAAAACCCATTTTGCACTAAGAAATTTTCAATTCAATTTCAAGCCTTTTCAACTTTCTTTTAAACTTGGTTTCATATTCGCACACACAAGTTTACTTTGACAAATTTTGTTTTCCGTTGGTGTGTCGTTCAGAAATTTTAGACATTTGGCATTTTGTTTTTGATTGGTGTATGTATAACATTTGCATAAAAGTGAAAAAAATGGATTTGAATGAATAATGTAATGCAAGATTGAAAGGCAACTGTTTTTCCAATTAACGCATCTCTTTTTAATATAACAGAAATTTACTGCGCGAGTTATATTACTTATCCAAATTTCTCTCAAAAATTATGCATAATTTTTCCAAAAAATGAAGATTTTACTATTGTTTCTTTTTGTAAGCTTTCTTTGCAGTAATACAGATTTTACATTTTTTTGCATAAATTGTCGAAATATTGAATTTTATCATTATTATAAATTGTATATGTCTTTCTTTTGTTTTGTTTATACCTATGGGGATTATGTGGGAAATTGTGTATTGATCATGAGTGATATGAGGAATAAGAATATTGGAAATAATCAGCCATGTCACAGAGTTTAATTCCATTCGGAAACGGAATTGATTTCATAATTTTGTTCCACAGAAATCGGTGAATGAAAAAGTTTTTCGGAAATAAATAATTTTTGATATTATGAACGGAACCACCTGGAGAGATTAAAAAAAATTCATTCCAAAAAATTAGTACCTTCTTTGTTTTCTGAGGAATCAAAATATGAAATCTATTCCGTTTCCGACCGGAATCGGAATCTGGCCGAATATTTGTGTTATTGTAGTAGGATTGTAACTCTAGGAGATCATATAAGTGTTCTATGGTATCCACTTTAAAGACTGGATTTCGAGTTTGTTTTCGATTTCTTCTGATATAATCTTAAGTCTTGTATAATCTGAAGTCTGGATAAGGTCATTTATGTGATTTGTAATGTTTTCTATACTTTCTATAATTTTAGTGTTAAGTATATTTTGTTTATTTGTTTCAATCTGTAATTTCGGTGTCCAGTTAAATATTACGTCGGTAATACGAGAAGCGTCGTTGCTGTCCATATTTCCTGTAATGAATTTCACTGCTGATCCTATTCCATTAAATAATACTTTTTTATTGCGATATCTAGGTGTTATTGAATTTAATTTAGTTCTTAAGATCTATTAATTTATGTTGTGCTGTTTTCAGAGAGCTTCTGTTGTAATAAGAAGGCGTGAAATTTTTCAATGATTCCTCAATTTTCCTGATAGTGTTACTCTATGGTTCCAGTTTTATGATATGTATAATGTTGGTGTAATCTCTTATTGTTTTAGCTATTCCCAATTTTATTTGCAACAAGCCCTATGTATCGGTCACATTTCGTATGTTAAGTATGTACTTGTGCACATATTTATTTTTGGTTTCTGCAGTTTTTTGTTTTGTGTAGTTATTAATGCTACCTTATGCTTAGAAAATCTTGGTGTTAGCTTATTTCTCCTACATTCTTTCCTAAACAGTTTCTTCGTAATGTAATCGGTCTTGTCTATCTGTATTAATTTTTTTTATGCGTTTGTCCGTATCCGTTTTGTAAATTGTTCCTAATAGAGTCATAAAGTTGGGTTTAAAATTGATTAATTTTGGAAAGATATTCGTGTTCATTACTGAATGTGATTTCACGGTTAAGTTTATAGGCTCTACCGTAGAAAAGTTCGAAGGATGTTAATTTTGTGGAAGAGTGGATTGCATTATTACAGCTTATGAGGGTTTCTGCTAGAATATCGTTGTGATTCATTTCTAGCTTTTTATTTTTAACTTTTTCTACTATTAATCTATATATTTCAGTTAACGTTGAGTGCAATCTCTGTGTAGGGGCATTGCTGCTTGATTGTTAAAAAGATGTAAAATGTAAGCTAATTTGTTATTGTTGACATAAATTTATAAATATATTTGAATTCAATTCGGTTCCTTGGCCACAAACAATTTCGTTAGGGATTCCGTGCATGCTCCGAATGTGTTTTAAGGATTTAATTGAGCAGAGGTTATTTCTCGCTCTTAAAGTATATGTGGCAGCAAATTTAGAAAATTTATCTATAATTGTTAAAATATGTAGTATGTCCAGTAGTTTAACACGTGTAGGGGGTTTTTAAAATTTATTTTTTGGACGGAATTATTTTTGATTTCATGTATGGAAAATAATAGTCAAGTTTAAGGCCATCGAATGTTTCTAGTATTCCTCTGTGCTTATTGTTTTCATGATAGTCTTGAATGATTTTATCCTGATTATCATTTTTTTATGTCTTTTACCATTTCAGTGCATTTAACTACACGTTTTGTCTAACTACACGTTTTGTGTAACTATACATTTTGTGCAAAATGTTTTGCATATACATTCTGAATTGCAGCAAAAGATTCACCATCTCAAAATTGATGTAGTCTTATTTAGGGCAAGGTGGTTTCTTAACATATCTGTCATAATTTATTGTGTGTAAATAGGGTATATGAAGATTTCCCTATGTTTATTTTTTTTAAAGATTGCTTCGAGTTTTACACAAGGATTAATGTTTGCTTTCTTAAATAATTTCGTCGTAATTTTCTTCTGCTGACTGAATGGTACTTCCCGAGGTGGCTTGATTAAATAGTGTGTCCAATGTATTAATATTTTGAATTTCTGAAGGGCCAGTTTTTATCTGGCTAAGGACATCAGCGTTAGTATTTAGCTTCCCTTTTTTATATATAATTTCGTAGTCATATTCCTCTAACCTTAATCTCCAACGAATTAATTTTTAAATTTGGTTCCTTCGGGCTCATAGTCAATGCAAGGGTCTTATGACCCATTAAGATTCTAAAATGGTGACCGAATAGTTATGACCGAAAGTATTTAGTAACCCAAACTATGACTAAGAGTTCTTTTTCTATCTTAGAATAATTAATATCTGATATTGTGAATGTGCGACTTGCACAGCAATTTGTCTTTTATTTCCTACGGGACCTTGGCAAAATTTACTTGCGTCAGTTGTGAAGTTGAAAGGCATAGAGAAATCTGGATATTGTAATATTGAGTCATTAGTTAGAAGGATTTTACAAATTTCAAAATTTTTTTGTATTTATCGTCGACTATAACAGTTTTATTATTCTTTAGACGTGTTGTAAAAGGTTTTATCTAATAAACCCAGGAATGATTTTATTTCTTTTTGGTTTGTAGGAATCGGAAAATTTTGGATGCATGATATTTTATCGGGATTTTACTCCTTCAGTGGTTACAATATGGCCCAAAAATGTACATTCTTTATGTAGGAGTTCTGATTTGTCCAACTTAATTTTGAGGTTGGCTTATCGTCCAAATACACCAAACACACAGTTCCTATTAGGTCTTTCAGGATGCAATCCATCACTCTTTGAAATGTGAATGGCACGTTTTTAAGGCCAATTCTCTTTTAGCTGCGATTATGTTGGGATCTATTTCGTTATATATTGTAGCTTGGATTTCTACCAAGGAACTATAAAACTTTTCTAACGTTTTATTATTTTGTTTTAAAAGATGCAAGTCTCTTTGTTTGTCAGAGTAGTGTAGTATTAGGTTATTTTTGATGTTTTGCCAACTCAAATTTGTACTGTACATTTTCAGTACTTCGTTAGCTTCTCCCTCAACTGTATTGCAAATTGCAGCTGAGTGCTGTTGGCTGAAGTAGTTAACACAATACTATGAAGCGGAGGGTCCTGAGTTCAATATTGTGCCGACTTATTCTGATCATCATTAGTGCATGATTGTGTTAGTTGTTGCCAGCCTGTTTCAATGATGAAGGCATAGCACTGGTCACTGAGCATAATTGGCAGCGACTGACAGTATCATGTACTAAAAGCAGCGTAACAGCATCCTCCTTCGTCGGTCTTGTAGCAAAAAATTAGCCGGTGAAGTGAAAGGTTGACACAGCTACAAAAAAACTCTATCTCCTCATCTTTCTTCATCTGTCCCCTCAATACTATCCCCCCGTTTCTAGCTCCAGCGCAATGCACTGCATATGTAGAGATCATCCCCTGAGTGCTGGTTCGAGATTAAAAATATCATTTTGGCAAAAGAGGTGCCATCGATGGATGTCAATACCGATAGTATTTCCTCCACATTATTTATGAAATCATGTAGTAATCTAGAATTATCGTAAAATTTTGGGAGATCTTTGACTGCATCTGGAATTCTGGACAGTTTTTCACTGTCAAGGTTTTGCTGCTTGTGGGGTTCATTGTGATATTATTTTCACTCTCTTCATTCAAAATCATATTTTCCTCTGATTCCGGAATGAGAATAAGGATTCCTTGGATATTATATGGTCGAAGTTTACGTACACATATAATGTATTCTTATATTTGAAACAGGTGCGTATATATAAAATTACAGGAGGGTATCGTAAGAATCGCTGCTTTTCTTAAAACATATGAATTTGTTTAGTTAATTATGTGTAATATAAAATTGTTTCAACTTTACTTTTCATTTTAGAAATATATACATATATTTTTGTATTCAAATATTAATTAAACTTTTATATCTTATTTTAATTATTCTTTTTATTTTCTTCTTTTATTCTAATTTAATAAAATTCGTTTTCATTTGTGTATTATTTTTAACTAATTAGTAACTTTTTAATTCAGCGTACATAAAACAATTGATTCTTCTAACTAATAAATAACTTTGGAACTCAGTATTTGGCTCACGTAAGAAAAATTTCAGCTTGAATCTACACAATTCTGATCCTTCTTAGCGCTCTCCTTGTACTGTTTGTTGTCTTGGTGATAAACCGTGATGTGATAATCCGTCACATGTAAAAAATCATGTATTTATTGTAAAAAATCATGTATTTATTGTCCTGCGATAAACCGTCGCTTCAATTAAAAAAAAATTATTCCCTTATGAAGCAAAAAGAACTACCCGACTGCACCAGTTACATTACTTATTCTAATTTCTCTTAAAAACACTTCTTTCTTGTTTTCTCACTAAATTCATTCTGATTTTATTTTTAATTTTTTTTTTAAATGAAACTTATTATCTAAATACAAAAGTGCTTACACTAATTAAATGAATTTTTAATAATTTCACAATCAATAATTTCATAATTTTACATTTTTGCTTATCAAAGCAACTTATTGTTAATAAATTTTACATTTCTTTTATCAAAACTAAAAAGTTTTTATATATTGTTTTATTTGTCCTTTTTCATTTTAACCTTTTTAATTTATTAATCTAGGTGGCATTGTTGGTGAATTTATTGTTATTATTGAAGTGGTTGTAGGTGTTTCTATAATTCGCGCAACGAAATAAAAAATGTAAAAAAACGTCGAATTAAAATGCAACCATATACAACTATGTATACAGAACGAACGAAAAACAAGTAAAAACGTTATATTCGACCAGGTCGAATCTTAAATACCCACCAAATATTTAATAAGTGAATTTAAAATGTTTAACTTGGTAGAAAAGTGTTACGTTATATAATATCGTACGTCAACGCCCACTAAAGGGGGCGGGGTTAAAAAAAAAAACAATATCATGTTTTCCACAGACGAACGTATGGACATTGCTAGACCGTCTTGGACTTCATCACTGTGGGCAACGTCTGTGGGGGACTTATTTCACGTTCGTCATAAAACTCTAAAAATAAATATTTTTTTTTTGGTAAGGTTATTAAGGGCAAAGGGGGAGGAGAGGGTAGGGCAGAAATCAGCAGTCATAAAACTCTAAAAATAAATGCTTGGATAGTTGTATACAATTTTTTTATTTTTTTATAGGGTCATTTAGGGGGCAAAGGGAGAGGAGGGGGTAGGGCAGAAATCAGCAGTCATAAAACTCTAAAAATAATTGTATACAAAATAATTTTTTTTTTGGTAGGGTCATTTAGGGGGCAAAGGGGGAGGAGGGGGTAGGGAAAAGTTGTACCAGGTTACGTATCAGCTTCGTCATTAAAGCTTAAAAATTTTATTTTTAAGGATTTTGGCTAATAACACCCACTAAAGGGGGTGTGGTCCAAACATAATTTTTTAATATTATAGCTCCAAGTTGAACCCGTTGGACTTTCTCTAATATAAAAATATATCATTTGCTTAACAAAATTACAAAAAAAGACTTTAAAATTATGCTGTTTTTTGAGGCTGGTTTAGTTATTCTTAGGGGAACTTTTTTCCCTCTTGCCTGATTTAGCCCATATCCGAACTCAACTTGTGCTATCCTTCCAAGTATATTTATACCAAATTTCAAGAGTCTAGCTTTTTTCGTTTGGACTGCATCGGGATTTCCACAGACGGATGGACGGACATGCCCAGATCGTCTTAGATTTCATCACTGATCAATAACATACATACTTTATGGGGTCTCAGATGGATATTACGTTGCGTTACAAACGGAATGACAAAATTAATATACCCTCCATATTCTATTTTGGAGGGTATAAAAACACAGAAAAGTCAAAAATTTAACGGAGAATGTTTATTATCATTTGAGAGAACATTCTTTGGCATTTATTTTTTTGAAGATTATGTCTATCATATGTTGGACGTTGCTACGTCGCAGATGGTCCATCCGTTGAGTTCAATTTTCGATGACTCGTTAGAGCATTTCGATTGCGATGTTTTACTCCAAGGCCTGAATGGAAGCGGGTTTGTCCGCATAAACTTTAGACTTTACATATCCCCACAGGAAAAGTCTAACGGTGTGCTATCACACGATCTTGGTGGCCAATCGACCGGCCCAAAACGTGAAATTATGTGCTCACCGAAATGTTTTCTCAATAAATCCATTGATTGATGCGATATGTGGGAAGTGGCGCCGTCTTGCTGAAACCAAATGTCGCCGAGATCACGAGTTTTAATTTCAGGCATCAAATAGTCGGTTATCATGTCCGAGTTGCTGCGAACGCCGCCGAATCGATTCTCCGCGGTCTTCCTGTACACTGTCAGCTACGGCAGCGTGCTGGACGTGGTCTATTCGGACGAATATTATCCTGTAGTGAATGCTGGGTCTCAAAATAGGTGATGGTGTTGCGAATAGTCGGCTCGGTATGCCGATTATGTTGTCCATAAGTTGAGCGAAGTGTACGTAACACATTCCTCACAGAACGTGAATTTTCGTAATAAAGTTTACGATTTGTAAACGTTGTTGAGGCGTAAGTCTTTCCGTTATGAAATGCCAAACAATACTAAATAAAAATAACATGACAGCATGACACGACTCACACGTGATCTGTCAAAAAAGGCTATTGAAAAAAGTCTCTCTACTTGAATCACCCTTTATAAGGATTTCATTTTTTTCAAAACTTGTCAGGAATATGAAAATTGTTGTTGTTGGTATTTCAAAAATAAAGAGGATTGTGTATTTTTTCGGCAATCTCTCTTAGTTCCGAACTTACGAAGTTTAACATTTTTATTTTTTTATAACTCCTAGAATACAGAACACATATAAACGATGTGCCTATCACTTGAAAGTGCTCTAAAATGACATTCTATTGGTATATAAATTTTTAAAATTTATTCATCCGTTGCGAGTGTTATTAAATTTTTAAATTTTGTATCTGATTTTTCAAATAAAAATTCCATTATTTAGAAAACTGCCCGATGCAACCATACTTAAGTTTTAATTGGTTAATGACTTCATAGCTATTATTGATAAAAGGCGTGAGTTAGGGCACCTAATGAGGAGAAATAAATTAGCTAATAAAGCTCATAGCACCATAACCAAAAAGGAGATCACAATGTACGAGTATTTATTAAAAATGTAAAAACAATATAGAGCTATAAACAAATAAATTGATTTGTCTTTAATTTTGCTTCAATATATAAATCCTACTTATAAAGCCGAAAGTTTGTGAGTGTGGATGTGTTGATGTTTGTTCCTCTTTCACGCAGAAACTACTGAATGGCTTTTAATGAAACTTTACTATAATTTAACTTATACATCAGAATAACACATAGACTATGATTTATAAAGATATTGTGTAAATTGTACAAAATATAACGGTAAGTAGGAAAAAATTATACAATCAGCGAGATGTTTTGGCGTGGGCCGCAAATATCGTTGAAGTTACACATATATAATTTTGACAGTACATTACGGGATATCTTGAGGGTAAAATAATTTTATTTTTGATATCTCAAGTGGATGTGGCACATAGTGGGATTTCTTTATACATCCCAGGCATTTCATGGAAAAAAGTATAACGAGAGGTCGTAGAACGCTGAAATTTTGCACAGATCCTTTGATCAACTCAGTCAAGAAATATTTTAAGTTTTATCAGAGATGACCACGCCGACGGCATCCCGCCCATACATATACATAACCTGAAAATATTTTTCCTCCCCAAATGTTTGTTTCTTCACTAAAACTTACGAAACTTGGCACAAGTTATCAGTATTATGAAGTTAACATATCAGGAAAGAGTCATAGAAATAGGCCACGTCCATCGTACCGCGTCCATATAATCCTATAATATTTAAGTAAAGAAATAAAAATATTCATACTGAAAATACATCAAAACAGTTTTTAGTTTTCTAGAAGGTGGACGGTGAAATGAAAACCTTTTGTACAAGGTCGAATAGTTGGGGAAGCCGGGCAACGTCGTTTCCAAGTAGCTAGTTTACAATAAGTGCTTTTATTCTACTCTCGAAAAAATAATTGGAGGGTATTTTCACTTTGTCATTCCGTTTGTAACGGAATAAGTACGAGTATATATATTATAGATCAGTGATGAAATCTAAGACGATCTGGGCATGTGGAAATCACAATTCAGTCCAAACGAAAAGAGCCAGACTCTTGAAATTTGGTATAACTATATCTTGAAGGCCAGGTCAAGTTCGGAAATGGGCTGAAGCGGGCAAGAAGGAAACAAATTTCCCTAAGAAGACCTAAACCAACCTCTACAAAACAACATGATTTCTAAAGCTTTTTTTGTGATTTTGTTAAGCAAATGATATACTTTTATGTCACAGAAGATCCAACGCGTTAAACTTGGGGCCATAAAATCAAAAATATTATTTTATGGACCCCACCCCCTTTAGTGGGCGTTATTATATGTAAATATATTGCAAAAATTTAACAAATTGTTTTATTAAGTCTACATTCCTTAAAAATAACATTTTTAAGTTTTAATGACGAAGCTGAGACGTAACCTGGTACTCCTCTGCCCTACCCCCTCCTCCTCTTTTGCCCTCTAAGTGACCCTATAAAAAAATTGTTTTAATACCTTCCAAAAAGAATTGGACCCCATAAAGTATATATATTCTTGATCGGTCATGAAGTCTAAGACGATCTGGCAATGTCCACATATTCGTCTGCGGAAAACATGATATAGTCTATTTTTGGACCCAGCCCCCTTTACGTACGATATTATATGTAAAAGAATAAATATTGACCAATTTTTATTCCTTTAGCCTAAAAGAAGCTGAGATGTTCTCTGATCTTGCAGAGGTGAAACGTCCCTCCCCGGCCCTTCCCGGAATGACTCTGTCAAAATAAAGATTTGAGATTGGGTACAGAGTTGTCTTAAACGAACTATGTCCCACAAAGTTAAACATTTTAAATTTACTTACTAAATATTAGGAGGGTATTTAAGAATCGACCCGGTCGAATATAACGTTTTTACCTGTTTTATATAAGAAAGTGACACCGCTAATATTAGAAGTTTACGTTGTAACTGCAGAATTCAAAATAATTAATTAACTGACCACACGGCGCACATAGGCGGCAGTTCTATCCGGACATAGGATTTGTCGTTTTTCGACACTTAAAGTCGGAAAAGTTGAGTAAATTGCGTACGCTTTTGCTGAACTTTAACGGGTTTGAGACTTTTACAATATATTTTTTGCGGCTAAACGAATAAAGATTTTACACTCACTTTTTTCTCTGCGAAAGGTTATATTGTCAGCTGCTTATGTTAATTTTTAGAAAAAATTTATTTAAAATTTTTATGATAAGAAAATTTGTTAACAAAAAAGATTGTTTTGTAAAAAAATATCAAAAGGTTTTTGAAAGTGAGTTCCATTGAGTTCGTAAAAATGTTATAGTACAGTATAAAATATAATATTTCTACTTTTAGACAGGAAAAAAACTTTCGCGTTTTTGCGCCCTTTTTTAGAATTTTTTGAAAATTTTGCCTTTTTTCTGTTTTTGATCATCTTGCATATGTACATATGAGTAAGAAACCGTTTTGTCAGTCATAAAATGTTTTAGATGTTCATAATTGTACGTGTATGTTATATAACACTGTTGTTACCTGTGTAAAAAAAGAAATGCGCGAAAAAGTAGTTTTCCCACATCCCCATAGCGGCTTTTAAGGTTAAATTTGTCGTGACTTATCCATAACACCACACCCATAACAAATAATGCAGGTTCGAACCTAATCTATGGATAACACTGTATTCGATTATACTTCACATAACCATAGCCATAGAAACCAAATGGATTTTGGTTGTAGGTTATGGCGTTATGGGTATGGTGTTATGGATAAGTCACGACTAATTTAACCTTTAGCTACCTGTGCAGCTGCGTTGTAAATGACGTTATTTGATATACCAAAATGAATACACCTGTTTCAATTGGCTTTATTCTATCAGCGTGAAACCATGTCAAACCATCATGGCTTTCGGCATAATCAAGTCCAATTTCAATGAAATTCAACACAAATGTCATACACTATAAGAGTATAATTAAAGAAAAAAAAAATTGGTCCCAGATCCATTCGGGTTCCGCAATATGACGTCATAAAAGTTGTAAAAAATGTTGAAAAATCACAAAACTCTCCTTACAAAAAGCGATAGAACTTTTGAACTATGCAAGATAATTTGGTTTTTTTACATTGTTTTAAAGGTGAAAGTGCACCCTTTAAAATGATATGCATATTGCGTGTTTTTAAGAAAAGGTTCAAAGGTTATTTTTTGGGGTCTTGAGTTCAAAGATCTATATCTGAAAAAGTATGTTTTTTAAAATTCTTAAAAAAATATACGTCAAGTATTAGACCCTCTTCTACATTTCCAGAAAATTCAAAGGTGGAGACTCGATTGGTGTCAGAGTTATATACCAGAACGTGATCCTAAGTATGTTTTGTGTTCATACTCAATTGATTGTTTGTTTTGTACAAGTTGAAGTATGTAGATTAGGGCGTCTCGAAAAAAAAACTTCGCCGTACCCCGCAGAATATAAGCAAGGTGATTTCGAAAATATTTTTTTTCTTTTTGCCGAAAGTAGGGTCCCCAAAATACATTTTTCATTATATCTTCCACATTTATAGTCGGATCTCAAAGAGTGATGTGTCGATGGACATGGAAAATGGCATTTTACGATCTCCAGGGTCCATGTTTAGGTTTCTGAACCTTCGCAGACGTTAACAGTTCTGTTTTCTAAGCAAAAGTACGGGAAAACTTAAACAAAAGAGGAACTTTTTCCCCTTGGTCCGATTTTTCCTATTTTCCAGCTTAAATAGTCTATGATCATATACATATTTCTGCCAAGTTTCATCAATGTAGGCGCACCCAATAAGTTTTTAGAAGCAATATAAACAAACAAAAATATTAATATCCGGTTAGATTGTCAAAATACCCCTATGTGCGGCGACAATTGTTTCTAGCGGCATTTGCAGGCATTAGTGAATGTTTTGAAAGCATATTTATATATATTTAGTTAAGCTGATTTGAATTTTTCAATAAATAAACAAACTAAGAAAAAAAAAGCTTGGTGAGCTTTGATTGCATAAAAACATATCACGAATTTCGTATTCTCCCGTTTTTTCTCTTTAGGTCTATTTAGATTTGTACAAAATAATTACCAATTTCAAAAATATCACTTATAATATGTGGTAGTTTTGGTTGTATTATTAATATTAAAAACCAGCTTTTTACTGTAGAATATGTTTAATGCAGTACTTTTTTTATCTTGAACCAGCACTCAGGGGATGACCCCTACACATGCAGTGCATTGCACCGGAACTAGAAAGGAGGGGATAGTATGGGGGAGATAGATGAAGAAAGATGAGAAGATAGAGAATTTTTGTAGCTATTTCAACCCTTTTACTTCGCCGACTTATTTGCTGCTGTTACTCTGCTATTTAGTACATGATCGTGTCAGGTTGAACTCAGGACCCTCCCCATCATAGTCTCGTGTTTTACTACTTCAGCCAACAGCACTCTCTTGAACTAGCATTCAGATAATGACCCCTACTACATTCTGTCAGAGCTACGAAAATTGATAGTGAAATTGAGCGGTACTTGTATATGTACATTCGATTTGAACTATCCCAAATAATAAGCGACAGGAAATACCAGTGTAGGAAGCTTGTTCAACGCACGAACTGTTCTGCTAAAGAACGAGGTGTGTAGATACCCTCTGAAAGAAAAGTATGTGGATCTCAAGGAAGTTACGACTTCCTCCCTAGTATCACTTGAGCACATCCAATTTTAGTAACGGTGAAATAGCGAAATTCACTTTACATTGCTCCAACGCGTCAAAAGAATATTCTACGCCATTTTCAACTCTCTTTTTATTTGAAAGATTTTTTTCAAAGTAACTTTGTATTAAAATTGTAGGAAAACATTATTATTGATTATTTTAGGATATCCAAGTAAAGCATTAACTTATGTAATCAAAGTATTTGAATTACTTTTTATTGATACACATACATGAATTCCTCTTCCTCCTTGTGTATGTATATTAGGTATTGCTGTTGTCGATTTATTATTGTTTTTTTAATAATAAAAGCTCGAATCAGTGGTACTTTTTTCGGTTATCGAATCGGATGGAGAACGATTGAAAAATTCTAATAATTTATACACTTTTATATAGTCAACTTATGGAAAACTGTTTTAATCGGTTAAGCGACATATCCAAGAATAATCAATTAGTTATATAGCCATTAATAGAATAGAGAGTAATTCAAAAATGCTAATAAGTCACAATGAATAATTTATACACTTTTATATGGTCAACTTAATAAAATTATGAAAAACGGTTTTAATCGGTTAATCGACACATACAAGAATAATCAATTAAACCAATATGCCTATTAATTGCTTGAGTGGTTAACTACCTGATCACAAATCCTAGCATGTAAGCAATGAGTTGGAAGCATCGTGTGGTGTAGAGTGCGTAAATGTAAATCTTTAAAATCAATTGAGGGCTAATCAAAAAGTATACCATTTCTGTGCCAATTTCTTTGAAATGTTAATTAATGAAATTTCAGCGCTTCTTTTTTACTTACGCATAATTATTTATTGACTTAAAATATGTTCATATATATACCATTATTCACACATACCTTCGCATATTATAATTGGAATCATTCATAATGATATTTAGAACTGTATTCAACGTAGAGGAAAAAAGTCATACAGGTCATATGAAAGCAGTAAAACAAAGCGTCTTGGATGGTACCAGCAAATGGTCTGCTAAAATAGCAATAACAGGTTTGAATATTAACTAATTTACTTCTACTCTACTACTATGTAATTGTATTACTATTACTACTACTAAAAAATAGCATATATTGTAATTTAATGGATGTGGATATTCAGTTTCTTAAATGTTTTTAGTTTATTTATACTAATTTAGTGTGTGTGCGTTTTTTACTCAACTTTAAAACATAAATAAATGTTATTATATGAACTTTTATCCTTTACAAAGTAATAATACTTACGTATTTGTATGGTGGATAGTGAGTATGTTTGATTAACTGAATGCGACTGTATGTTTGTATGAGCGGGTGTGTATATTGATCTATTTAAATATGTGTAGTTAATAAAACATACATACATTCTTATTTTACTAACCATGCAAGAAAAAAAAATGGTTTGAAAAAATGCCGCATCACGGTTTTATTTAAATGCACACATAAAATACATTGCGGCACAATTCAGGCGCATGGCAATATATGTATACTCGGTAAATACATTATAAACCTAATAGGTTTGCAGTTGGTAGATCAAACTAAGGTATGTTTAATTGCAACTTAAATTGAAAATACTTTGATGGTTATAGAACTCCAGAAAGAATGATTGGTTGTTCAAACTCATGAAGGTTTCATTTACAGGCCTATTCTATTATTCTAATAAGAGCCAACAGTTATATACATACATATATACTGACAATATTTTTTATAACAATTCTAAAGAAAAATACTACACACAGAAAAGTACAAAAAGAAATGTTTACCAAGTTACCGCATTCGACATCGAGCGAAATTTAAATACAAATGTTGGTCGACATTGAGCGCCGTAATTTGTCTCCTGTTCTTTGTAAATAGAACAGGAGGACTACCTGAAGAAGTCATTTCATTGTATTTCTACGCTCATGGTTCATTATCTAACATGTATCAGAGACTACTTTTTGGCCGCCATGAGCCAGCCGTCAGTACCGTGATCGATTAAATTTGTATCAGCTCTAATTGTGAAAAAAAATAATAATACAGATAATGACGAAATATTAGAAGTCAAAGCTAGGTATGTGGCCTAAGAACGTTCTTGCCTCTTTAAATTACTTATGTACATATGTTTGTATCCCGTTGATAAAATCGACGTAATCTTCGAGTATGAATGACATATCTTCGTTTTGTCTTATTATTGAACGTCAATATCGCAGTTTTGTTTTTAGAAGTCTTGTTCTGGAGAATCTGAGCGGTAAAGTCATGAACGATCGGTTTTAAAACTATATCGCTTATGTAGTCGTCGAAGATCTGATGATGGATAATTTCCTTTATATTGTCGTAGATGATATTTAAGGAACATGGCATTGGAAAAAGGTCACCGACAAGCTGAGTGACATTGTCGCTCATCTAGTTTTGTGTGACTTGGCGCCATTTGTATGAAAATTTCGTTGTGGATTTGTATGGAGCTGTTTTCAGTAGGTCTTCAGCGACATGCATTGTGTTGTGCCCGGCGTTAAAGATGTCTTAAAGACATGGCCAACTGAGTATATGTGTACTGTCTGTGAGTAGTTCACTGAAATTTTCTGCAATACACAAAAATTAAACAAATGTATATATATAACACAATTTTAAATGAAATTCCCTTTTTGCTTCTAAGAAGTCGATTCATATTTCAAAATTAATTCTTAAATTAATGAGCTATATATATTACAAGCAAATGTAAATTTTTTCACCGTATTTGTTGAATTTTAATTTATTTTAGTTGTTGGAATGCCGGCACAAATAAGGTAATAAATATACGGTTTTAAATTTATTATAATCAAATTACCAGAATAAGTCTGTTAATGAGATAAACATTTTTATAGCAATTTACAGGGTGTTAGGGGTTATTTTTGTAATGGTCTTAATGAAAACTTTCTTGTAACATATTTAGAAAATGCATAAGCCAACAACACTAAACAGTGAATGAATTTCAAAACTCCTCTATAACAGAGTTTACTATAAATAAACTTATTCAAGAGAAGAACCCCCCGTAACGAGTCACCCCATTGTTCTAGAGTGGATATACATATATAGGGTTATGAAAGTCTGTTGAATGTATTTCACAAGATTTATTTAAAAATATACACAAAAAGCAATGTTTATCTTATCATATAATAAAGGGGTTTAACAAAAGCGAACAAATCATTCATATCAATAAAACTAGCTTTAAGATTATTTTATATACTAATATGTTAACAAAATGGATGTGGAATATTCTCAAATTCCTTTCAATAATCTCATCAGTATTAAGTCAATTATTCGCTAATTTTTGTTTGTTCAATCGTCTACGGTTATTCGGTGTAGATAAGTGCAACTACTTATATGTACATTGCTAAAGAAATTAATCTAATGGGATTTTACTACAGGGGCCTGGATTGTTCGTTCGTCTATGAATATTTAAGATTTGCTCTGGTGCAAAGCAATCGCCACATGTCGTACCTGTTAACAGAAACATTGCTTACAAGAAAAAGTATGCATTCTTATGTAAGCTTCGTAAAAAAGCACCCTTCATAAAATATAGAACAATTTTATATTTAAACTTGCTAGAAAATAATCGGAGCCTATGACGCACAGAGGAGTATTTTGGTTGAAAACCTGACCAAAATTATTTAACGTGTTTATTGAATTAAAATTTTGGGGTTTTTTTTATAGATTTAGGTTTAAAATAGCAAAAGGAAAAAAAATACGGATTTTGGGTGGCCGTTTGTCCCCCTATGCCCGTCCGTATGTCTTTTCATGTATTATTGTAATCAAAGTACAGTTCGTAGCTTTCAACAGAATTTGATGAAATTTTTTGCATGCTCATTTTTGGTACCAAAGACAAAGCGAATCAATATAGGTCCAGTTTTTCGCATACCTCCCATACAAATATAGTATGTTCTCGGAAACAACTGAAATGACGATAAGTCTCTGGTTAACAGAGATATAGTGACAAAATTTGGCACAGCTGAGTTTTACATAAACATCAACATAATATCCCGAATTTTGTGACAATCGGTCAACATTAGGCCACAGCTCCCATATAACCCCGTCTTCCGGAAACCACTTAAAAGTGGAGATGTAATAGCGATAGCGACCAAACTCGGCACATTATTTTCATTATTTTTAAATATATTAATTACTTATAATTTATATTGTATAATAGTCTTTAATATAACAAAATTAAAATAGATAAATTCGTTATTAGTTAATTTATATTTCATCATCTATGTCAGGAAGAAGTAGTTCAATAGTATCTGATTAAAAACTCTTTCTATTCTTTCCAGTTTTTGCCGGACTACAGCTTATAAAAGGATCGCTGTTCAAAAATAGGCTATTTAGAACATCCCTGTTTGATTCCTTTCTGCTGAATTTTCTTGAATAACGCTCACGGTATAATCTGAATTGCTTATTTCTGGCCTCGACAGCTTCTTCTGACAATTGTCCAATAGGCAAAATGGAATGATCTATTACGGTACTGCCATGAATAAGAATTTTGTACAGTGTTGGAGTCATAGGGTGCCATTCGTAGTGCTGTACATAGATTTTGGCAGTCTCATATGCATATGCCTCATATTTCTTAATATTGATGCGGTGTTCACTAGTTATCGCTTCCAATATAATGTTAAGGCGTTTAAGTAATCCTTCATTTAAGCCAGTGATTTGCGAAACAGTTTCTGGATCTGAGAAGAATCTTCGTGATGCGTTACCATAATTAGTGGTACCATACCCTGGTTTTGGAACATTTACAAGTAGGCCCATTTAGTCCTTTAGATTTTTTTTTGGATAACTGCCTTCCTATCTTTTACAATAGTTTTGTCTTCATCGCTCTTTGCTTACCATTTTTGCATTGGATATTGATAGTTCAAAATTTGAAGCTTCAGGATTTTGTGGAAGATTTTTCTGCAGTGCATTAAAGTCTTTCGAAGTTTGGCCGCAAATGTAACACCTCATTGTTGATTTTGTATCCATTGGAAACGAATGCGGATTGATCTACACAGCCTAGTTGAAGATGGTGGTGGATTTGTCCATATTGTTTTAGTTTTCCATTCGCATGTGTCATCAATTTAATCGGCACACAGGAGCTTTGGCTTATTTGAGCGTCGCTATCATCTTCATTTTCAAATTTTTGTTTGCACGATGATAGGTGTGATCCATCACAACCCCATTTGTGGATAAGTTCTAGGAAATTAAATTTCTCCTGATCCAGCTGTTGTAAAACCTCATCAAGATATAAACATAATATTGTAACTGTATGATAGAGAAGCGATTACAGCTCAACTTCCGCTGAAGTGTCACTAATGGTTTTGGCATCTTTATTAGGATAATAAAGATAGCATGGATATACTTTTTTGTTGGCGTCGTGTATAACTTCGTATTGGCTTTTGGTTAGTCCAGCATTCACAAATGTGGTGAATGTTTCTGTACATGGCTGACCTCTGAAGTTGTTAATGATTGATTAAAAATTTTAGCCTTTCTTGGAGATTTGTTACATCAACTAATAGTTTAGCCGCATCAATATTTCATGGATGCAGCAAATGCGATTTCCTCTGCTGAAAAGTTTTTATGAATTTCTTTCGTTTTTCTCCGTTTTGTTCTTTCACTGGCTTCATTAAATTCTTTTAGTGGTCGTTCAGAAGTCCTTTCGAGCTATTTGGAATACTTGCTCAGTAAACGGTCCTCCTTAGGCTGTACTGATTTCCAATATTCTTTAAAATGTTTTCTAAATTCCTTTAAGGAATTATTTATGGCTAACGTGCCCCTTCTGTTTGACATTTGGAAAATTTACACACATGACTAATTACATATATCTTGAAGCAAAACAAAACAAAAACAGTTAACAAGAATTTTTCGCTATAACTATATATATGTATATCTACATATACCTTATCTTTCCACCTACCTTTTAAATATCGTCTTTTTGAAAAAAGTGTTCAAAATATTTTTTAATTTTCGTAAATCTTTCATAATAGGTGATCCATTTCGAAGTTCCCCACTTTCTTAAAGAATAAAACACAGAAAATTCAAATTTAATGAATAATGTTTATTATCATTTGAAAGAACATTCTTTGGCATTTATTTTTTGAAGATTATGTCTATCAAATGTTGGCCGTTGCTACGTCGCAGATGGTCCATCCATTGAGTCCAATTTTCGATGACTCGTTCGAGCATTTCGACTGGTAACTGGCGAATGACACGCGTGATGTTGTCCTCCAAGGCCTGTATCGAAGCGATCTTGTCCGCATAAACTTTAGACTTTACATATCCCCACAGGAAAAAGTCTAACGGTATGATATCACACGATCTTGGTGGCCAGTCGACCGTCCCAAAACGTGAAATTATGTACTCACCGAAATGTTCTCTCAATAAATCCATTGATTGATGCGGTATGTGGTCTTGCTGAGACCAAATGTCGCCGAGATTACGAGTTTCAATTTCAGGCATAAAATAGTCGGTTATTATGTCCGAGTTGCTGCGAACGCCGCCGAATCGATTCTCCACGGTCTTCCTGTACACTCTCAGCTACGCCCGCTGCATTTTCTTCACAGCGTGCTGGACGTGGTCTATTCGGACGAATATTATCTAATAATAAATGCTGGGTCTCAAAATAGGTGATGGTGTTGCGAATAGTCGGCTCAGTAGGCCGATTATATTGACCATAAGTTGAGCGAAGTGTACGAAACACATTCCTCACAGAACGTGAATTTTCGTAATAAAGTTTACGATTTGTAAACGTTGTTCAAGTGTAAGTCTTTCCATTATGAAATGCCAAACAATACTAAATAAAAATAACATGACAGCATGACACGACTCACTCGTGATCTGTCAAAAAAGGAAAAAAGTATCTCTACTTAAATCACCCATTATAAACAAGTTATTGAAAAGCCTCAACTCCCTTAGTCACAAAAACATAAAAGAAAAAATACTTTCATTAAAAGTACAAAAACTCTGCTTGATGAGCAAAACTCTAAAAAAGGAGCATTTTCAAAAAAATCGTAAAAAAAATTCGCGCCGTCAGGAGCAAACTTTTTTCTTTGGTCTTATAGAAGACATTTCAGATTTTATAATGGTGTATAATATTTTTTAGGGAACATTTTCAACACTTTCAAAAACCTTTTGCTATTTTATTTTTTAAAGAAAAAACTACATAACATTATCTTGTATTAAATTTAAATGAATTCTATCATAAATATTTAAAATAATTTTTTCTTTAAATTTCAAAAATAACTACTAATAAGTTCCTTTAGATAAAAAATAATCAATATAATATCTTTATTCGTTTATATACAAGAAAATATCTTAAAACCTTCTAAAATCGAATAAAATCAACAAAAATGCCTGCCGACTTTAACAGTATCCTACAGCTACAAAACTGATTCACCAGTCTTCAAAATTCACATTATAATGCAAATTTCGTAGTCTATCGAGCTGTATACTTAAGTTTGGCCAGGTTTTCGGTATAAATACTCCATAGTGTGACGTCTTTTTCATTCAAATATATTTTACGTATTATTGAAATGTTTTTAAATTAATTACTAGTAGTGCAATTTTTGTTAAATAGTGACCATATGTTAAGTAAAATGCAAACAAATCAATTTACTTGCTATAATAATTATAAATGACAAACAAATGTATGTGTAACCCATTTATATATATATATATATATATATATATATATATATATGGATATGTATATATACATATATATATATATATATATATATATATATGTATATATGTATATATATATATATACATATATATATATATATATATATATATATATATATATGTATACATATGTAAGTATATATATAAGTATATATATATATATATATATATATATATATATATATACATATATATATATATATACTATATATATGTATACATATATAAAAATATATGAATATGTGCAAATAATGAAATTAAAAAAACGATATATATGATATTATATAGCAGTAGATTATATATATATGTACATACCAATAATACAATATACCCTATCTCCTTCTCAAATAGTAGGCAATTCTTTTTATTTTTAAATTTAATTTTGCTTAGTTTTTATACATAGAATATTGAATTTTAGTGTTTTTTAATTAAATATTTCAGCTAAATATTGTATATCTGTCCTATAATTAATTCTCTGAGTTGTTGGTGTGTTAATTATTAAATATTATACATTTAACTTAATTTTTGTTGTATCTACATATATCTCGTTACAATTTTCTGAAGCATTACTCAAAATTAATAGCAGCAGGTAAAGAATTTGCAGAGACAACATAGGAAAAAGAACACGAATTAGCTAGAAGAAGATTCTTTTGACAATTACCTAAATAAAATGGTATTAACTGGTAGCGATTAATTTATTTTAGTTGTCAAAGATGTTGAAAAGCTCCTAAAGAGTAATGGTAAGATTGACGAATATGTATCTTTATATAACATAGATTATCATATTTGATTTACAAAGTTTGTGGAAGAAATTAAAAAAAATTAAATCATATAAGAACAACTAATATAATATAATATAATATAATATAATATAATATAATATAATATAATATAATATAATATAATATAATATAATATAATATAATATAATATAATATAATATAATATAATATAATATAATATAATATAATATAATATAATATAATATAATATAATATAATATAATATAATATAATATAATATAATATAATATAATATAATATAATATAATATAATATAATATAATATAATATAATATAATATAATATAATATAATATAATATAATATAATATAATATAATATAATATAATATAATATAATATAATATAATATAATATAATATAATATAATATAATATAATATAATATAATATAATATAATATAATATAATATAATATAATATAATATAATATAATATAATATAATATAATATAATATAATATAATATAATATAATATAATATAATATAATATAATATAATATAATATAATATAATATAATATAATATAATATAATATAATATAATATAATATAATATAATATAATATAATATAATATAATATAATATAATATAATATAATATAATATAATATAATATATAATATAATATAATATAATATAATATAATATAATATAATATAATATAATATAATATAATATAATATAATATAATATAATATAATATAATATAATATAATATAATATAATATAATATAATATAATATAATATAATATAATATAATATAATATAATATAATATAATATAATATAATATAATATAATATAATATAATATAATATAATATAATATAATATAATATAATATAATATAATATAATATAATATAATATAATATAATATAATATAATATAATATAATATAATATAATATAATATAATATAATATAATATAATATAATATAATTTAATATAATATAATATAATATAATATAATATAATATAATATAATATAATATAATATAATATAATATAATATAATATAATATAATATAATATAATATAATATAATAATATAATATAATATAATATAATATAATATAATATAATATAATTTAATATAATATAATATAATATAATATAATATAATATAATATAATATAATATAATATTATATAATATTATATAATATAATATAATATAATATAATATAATATAATATAATATAATATAATATAATATAATATAATATAATATAATATAATATAATATAATATAATATAATATAATATAATATAATATAATATAATATAATATAATATAATATAATATAATATAATATAATATAATATAATATAATATAATATAATATAATATAATATAATATAATATAATATAATATAATATATATAATATAATATAATATAATATAATATAATATAATATAATATAATATAATATAATATAATATAATATAATATAATATAATATAATATAATATAATATAATATAATATAATATAATATAATATAATATTATATAATATTATATAATATAATATAATATAATATAATATAATATAATATAATATAATATAATATAATATAATATAATATAATATAATATAATATAATATAATATAATATAATATAATATAATATAATATAATATAATATAATATAATATAATATAATATAATATAATATAATATAATATAATATAATATAATATAATATAATATAATATAATATAATATAATATAATATAATATAATATAATATAATATAATATAATATAATATAATATAATATAATATAATATAATATAATATAATATAATATAATATAATATAATATAATATAATATAATATAATATAATATAATATAATATAATATAATATAATATAATATAATATAATATAATATAATATAATATAATATAATATAATATAATATAATATAATATAATATAATATAATATAATATAATATAATATAATATAATATAATATAATATAATATAATATAATATAATATAATATAATATAATATAATATAATATAATATAATATAATATAATATAATATAATATAATATAATATAATATAATATAATATAATATAATATAATATAATATAATATAATATAATATAATATAATATAATATAATATAATATAATATAATATAATATAATATAATATATAATATAATATAATATAATATAATATAATATAATATAATATAATATAATATAATATAATATAATATAATATAATATAATATAATATAATATAATATAATATAATATAATATAATATAATATAATATATATAATATAATATAATATAATATAATATAATATAATATAATATAATATAATATAATATAATATAATATAATATAATATAATATAATATAATATAATATAATATAATATAATATAATATAATATAATATAATATAATATAATATAATATAATATAATATAATATAATATAATATAATATAATATAATATAATATTAATATAATATAATATAATATAATATAATATAATATAATATAATATAATATAATATAATATAATATAATATAATATAATATAATATAATATAATATAATATAATATAATATAATATAATATAATATAATATAATATAATATAATATAATATAATATAATATAATATAATATAATATAATATAATATAATATAATATAATATAATATAATATAATATAATATAATATAATATAATATAATATAATATAATATAATATAATATAATATAATATAATATAATATAATATAATATAATATAATATAATATAATATAATATAATATAATATAATATAATATAATATAATATAATATAATATAATATAATATAATATAATATAATATAATATAATATAATATAATATAATATAATATAATATAATATAATATAATATAATATAATATAATATAATATAATATAATATAATATAATATAATATAATATAATATAATATAATATAATATAATATAATATAATATAATATAATATAATATAATATAATATAATATAATATAATATAATATAATATAATATAATATAATATAATATAATATAATATAATATAATATAATATAATATAATATAATATAATATAATATAATATAATATAATATAATATAATATATATAT
>OX637537.1:7841661-7979794 GCA_951800035.1 Linnaemya tessellans | reverse complement strand
TATTAATTGCAACCGTTGTATTACCCTTGTCAGATTTAAGAATTAATATATCTCTATTTCTTTTTAAAGACTTTGAAAATGCATCAGTTTTAAGAACAGAAAGTAATTATAAACGAAGACTTTTGTTAGAAATGTTAGAAATTATTAATATACCTGTTAGAGAACGAACGAACTTTAAGATAGATACTGACAATTTAGCTCAAAACTATAGATATTTAATTCATAGAAATTAAGTTATTAGAATTATTTGTTTATGTTAAATTATATACACAATATATAAAATATTTTGACATATGCATGCATGTATAAATTTAAAATTGATAATAATAATTATGTTAAATTATTTGCGTTGTATGCATATGTTAAGATAATTTACCATAAGCTTTATGACGTATTATGTTTAAAAAATTTTTTATAAAAAAAAAAAAAAAACATTTTTATAATTTTGTTTACAATTAATTACGTAACATTAAAAGAATTGTAGTTAACACACAGATCGGTTTCATAATATTATTATATATAATTAAAATTTATAGTATTTATAAATTTTAGAGTTAGTATGTTTTAATATTTAAAATTTTACTAATATATAATATTTATTTAATTACACAACATTAAAAGAATTGTAGTTAATACACACACATCGGTTTTCATTATATTATTATATATAATTAAAATTTATAATAATTATACATTTTAGATTTAGTATGTTTTAATATTTAAAATTGTATTAATTTAAACTATTTACACATTTTAGAGTTAGTATTTTTTAATATTTAAAATTTTTTATTTATGTTGTTAAAAAAATTTTGTATATACTAATTGAAAAGAAAATTTTTGACAAAACTAAATAATTTCCTGAAGAAGCTAACCGATGGTTAGCGAAATATCGAATATCAAATATTAATATAAATTAACCTCAAGACTCAAACAAATATATATATATATATATATATATATATATATATATATATGACACCGCATAGTGAAAGGGACCTCAGGGTAAAAAAAATTAATTTTCACTTATTTTTTGATGTGGACAACATCTGAGCATCGAATGAGACCGATCCCTCCCAGAGATATGCGCGTTTTATGATGATGATGTACACCACCAAAGATCCACGTATTTGAATCTTTAAAATGGCTCTCCTGAACAAACCCGGTTTTTACCCTTAGGTTCCTTTCTATTTTGCGCGTCACACATATATATATATATATATATATATATATATATATATACATATGTATATACATATATATATATATATATATATATATATATATATATATATATATATATATACATATATAGTTACAGGAGAACACTACATATTTTGGAGAGTGTGTTTTGAATTCATTTAATCATCGACTGGGTATTCACTAGAAACAGAACAATCTACTTTATTACCTGATTCCATTACTTCATGTTCAGTATTTCAAGTTGGCCAATGTCTTCCGAATTGCAGGACAATAGTTTTAACTCTATTAAGTGTGGGAGTATTGGTCATGTAGGTATACATGTCAGATCAGATCACTCAATACAGATTTTTAAGTCGCAATCATTATGCATATATGTATTCATCCGATGCAGTATGTCTGGTATATGTCAGGAAACTAGTTCAATGAATGCCATAGTTCTGCTTCGTGATAAGGACTAATATTGAAAATATTGTTAATTTATCGATCAGTTAGTATAGTTTTTCTAAATATTTTGCCAGCACTAACGATCTACAGTAGTCTGATTCCAAATGTTATTTGTTAAACTGACACAGTGTAAGCAAGAAAAAATCTGAACAGCAGTCTTACAATATATTTCTTTATTATGATAATTATTCTCTTCTTTTTTGTCAACATAACCAAAGTTTTACTTAAAAGGTCTAGCTTGAAAACGGCCAATTATGTTAAGATTTTGTTTTTGTTTTATAAAGATCCCAACGTAGTTCAGTCCTACAGTGTAAGTTATAATTATTATTAAAATGTTAATACTATTTTTTAAGTACGTATGAATTAATTATTTCTTATTTAAAAATCGTAATCAAAAGTATGAAATCAATTGAATATTTAATAAAAGACCGTAAAGACAAATTTATACAAATAACTGCAAGATTAATTTATTTTAATCTTACATATATTATATATACATATGCATATTTATATGTCGTTTGTGTCTATATAAAAAATTTAAACTCAATCCAAAAAGTATGAAAGACAATCTTAAGCCAAATCCAACTTTAATTTTCAAGGATGACATTTGGTGTGGATCCAGATACACACATAGATTCATTAGAACAGGCTGAGCACGCAACTGTTGAGGGGACGTCAAAATGGTCGTGCAAATTAATAATTACAGGTACACAACAAAACTAAAATCATATATAAATAGCCATTTCGTTCTACATAACCTTTAAAAATTAATCTAAATCCACTTAACTAAGTCACAACCATATAGTAACATAATTTCTTCAAATAACTAAACAATGTAACTTTATAACAATGTAATATTTCTTCTTAACGCTCACATTTTGTGGCGGTTTTTATTCTCAAACTCTATCTGTTCTATCTAACCTTTTACCCTTTTTCTGTCCTATCTTGATCAAATGATCCACCTGTTAAAAATTTTTTCTTCTCCAAATAATATAATGTCTAAATATGACGATGGCAATATAAAATATATACATTATAATTACTTATTTATTTAGCTTCTTGTGTTTTCTTATCTTTAACATTAAAGCACCCACTTATAATCTTAAACCTTCAAGTGCAATTGAACTCTTGCAGAGGAAGTTAACTATGCTTTTATTTGTAATGATTTATATTAATAAAGTATTATATCTTCTACTGCCTTGTAAAAAGTCACCAAATACAATAAATCAAATATTTTTCTGCAGCACGTCTTTTATGCATAACTTCACACCCAGTATATATGGTATGTGTACGTATGTATACATTTTCTGATATCTAACATTTTCTTGTTTAAGTAAATTAAATGATCAACCTTTCAGTTTTTTATCTAAAAAAAATAAATAAAAAAACAGAACATTTCCATCAGGGGACCCAACCTTCCCCTTTATTGTATATAAGAATAGGATATTTCCGATATAGCTTTATTTCGTGCATTAGTGCACGAAAAAAACTGAAAACATGACATTTTCATTGGGGGAGCTCAGTTCTCCCTTCATTCTTATTTAAGCCACATGTGGTATTTCCACTATAGCTACAGAAGTGAACTTTGATAAGCAGATTCGGGATCTACGTTCCTCCCTTATTTACGGTCAAGCCCATCCAAATCATGGGGCACTTCCACTCTAGCTAGAGAGCTAAAATTCGGTAAGCAGATAGATTTGTTTATTAGTTAGATTTAAAATCTCTACAACATAATAGAAAAGAAAAACGAGAAATAAATGACGGACATTCAACTAAGCCACCTAATAAGTGGTGACAAACACAATACACATGAGCACTGATGATGAAAGGGTTGCGTCTTTCGAAAACAGCTGTTCTGCTCTGCTGTGTAAGTTGAATAAAACTGATGTTGACTTGCCTTTGTGCCTTGGAATATTTATCATGTCTTTCTGAGATTTAAATTAAAATTTCGAACAATTAGCCTATAGAATCTTAATTCAAATTTAATATAGCAATATAAAATGTTCGTTAAAATTCTTACGACGGACAATGAGTTTTGAAAACGAATGTATTACAACTTCAAGATGAAACAGCAGTGTCACCTAAGATGAAAAATCCTTCGAAGCCTACTAAGAGCACAAAGATATCGTGATATACGCGTCATCATATTACGTAGCAAAACAAAAGTTTTAAGAAGTAAACTTAGTAAAAGGCATCAAATCAAAAGGAGAACCAAGTTCTTGGAAAAAATTTTTTCTATATAGATTTTTCCAATATTACAAGGGTAAATCTACTAAAAATCATAATAATATTTTCAATTAGAAAACTAGGAAAAATGCTTTTAATGACCGAAATTTTTGGATAGGAACTTTAACTTACTTTTTAAATTTAAATTTTTTGTGTGAATAGTATATTTACACAATGATATCATGTCATTTTTCTCAAGTAATAGCTATGATAATTTTGTTAATCAAACAAGTGATAAGAGCCTTGGCCGAAAAAAATAAAATAATAAATCTTATTATGTATATTCCTTGGAAAACTTAAATACATTTTTATTATAACAATGATTATGTGAACTATTTTGTATCTTTAGTAGTTCTACATTTCTCATAAAGTTTATACTCTTTTGGATTTTTATATATAAAAATTTTTTTTTCTATGGCTGTGCATTTTATTTTTAAATATAGTTTTTATAAAAATACCTTAATAAATATGTTTGTTTAGAATAATAATTAAACACGAATTTTTTGAATTTTTCTTGTTTTTCAAGTTGCCCTTTTTATTCTTAAAAATAAATTTTTCCGCCACCATTTATTTTGAATATGCAACCAACTGATAATAATCTTCTCTAATACGATTACCTCATAAGATTCAAAAAAAGTAGATTAAGAAAACAATAAGAAATATTTTATACAAATATATCGAGCCATTGCCGCCAAAAAAGCTTAAGCGACATGCTCTTCGAAAATCGTTTTTTGACGATAATCGATTACTTACAATAATTTGGACCATATGCCAATATATCAAAGTCGTGTTAAATACCAATACTGAGATACAGCAAAAGAAATTCTATGTTAAGTGATTTTTTTTTAATTTGTTTTTTTGTAACGGCAAATGAACTTAGTTCATCGTAATTTTATTAGTATTGTAGAATTAGTTTATCCTACTCGCCTTATATAGGTTTTTGTAAATGTTTCCTTCCCTGATACATAATAAGTAAGTAACGGCAAAGTGTCGGTTAAGCAAACATTTTCTTTATCAAAAAGAACAAAAGTAGTGCTAAACTGATTTCTCACTACATCGAGAATATCTTAACATGTCTTAACCTCCACAAACATTCATTGTATTGTAGGAAATTCATTAAAACTACTAACATTAAATATTACAATATTACCAATATTGAGGTTTTACTTCCATTTAAACCAGGGATAATTAAAAAATACCTCTCCTGTAAAATTTCCTTTTTGTCGCTTAAGCTTTTTTGCGGTTATGTGACGATATTCAGAAAAAGTGCACAAAATGTATGTTTTATGTAAGAATTTATTTTGTTTTAAGTAGGACCAGCCCTAAGGGATGACTCCTACATATGCTGTGCATTGCAGCGGAACAAAAAGGGATGGAATGGTATTGAGAGGACAGAAGAAGAACGATGAGAATATATATTCACCGGCGAAATTTTTCTATAGTGGCGAGAAAGAGAATGCTATAATGGTCTCTTGAGCACATGACAGCGTCAACCACTTCTAGTAATTTTCAGCAACCAGTGCTGGGCATTCGTTACTGAAATAGGTCAACAACATCTAACGCAACCATCCACTAAACCAGATCAGAAAAAATCGACCCATACTCATGACTAATTCAACGAACAGCAAGCTCATATAATAGTTACTCAAAAAATTTTGCCATAGGCTCGCTACAATGATTCATCCAACGCTTTTAACAGGTGTTTTTTCACACAACTTATTCGTTTTAAAATCCCTTAAAAAGGGTTTCGGTTGAGGGGTTGATTATATCTGTGCATGGTGATTTGTCAAAACAGGCTGAATAAATGAGAACTAATTTTGCAGATGCAATTTCAACAAGATGGCCAACTTTCAAAGTTCGGAAGTCCCTGACCCTTTATTTACGGTACGGGTGCTGTTGGCTGAAGTTTAGAACACGAGACTATGAAGCGGAGGGTCCTGAGTTCAACCCCGAGCTGAGTTATGATTATTGTGTTGAATTATGAAAGCATACATAGCACTGGTCACTGAACATAATTGGCAGCGACTGACACGATGTACTAAAAAGCAGAATAACAGCAGCACCCTTCTTCGTCGGTCCTTTCTAGTTCCGGCGCAATGTACTGCATATGTAGGGGTCATCCCCTGAGTTCTGGTCCTTGATAAAAAAAAAATATCTTCTAATTTTTTTTACCTATTATTTAATGTCTACTTGTTGTAAGTCCTTGTTTTCTTGCCTGCAAAGCACATTAATGAGCTGAAATTATTCCTACTAATACAAATTAAATAAGTATTTTGCAAAAAAGTTTTGTTTCATAAAATTCTTAATTAGAAAATTAGAACTTTTGCCAAACGCAAGGACATCCTTATACAACTTTTAGCTAATAAAATTTACTCTGAATCAATATCCACTATACTTATGTTTTCTTTTTGACTTCTTAAATTAAACTCCCGACCAGTTAATACACATAAAGTCATATGTAGCAGAGAGCAATATATCCTGCAGGTATTAGGAGAAGAAATCTGACTAAGACAAATATATAGAAATAGGCTTAACATTAAAATAATGTCAATACTTACATAAATCAAAAAATAATTAAAATATATAAAGTCCTCTTGTTTACCTTTAATACTTCTAATAATCTAATATTAAGCAACTCATGTGCCGAGTGGCAAAAACTAACGCAACTGAATTGTAATATTTTAGAGTTTCTTCTGTAATTCCATCAGTACGAGTAACTATAAAATCAGAATCAAAAGCACTTGATGTTTTTAAAATGAGAATTCGGTGTGGTGTTCGACAAACAATTTTCAGCTATTAAAAGAAGCCTGCTTCACGTCACCTGATTTCCTTACTATTTATGCCACTAACATATGAATATGTAATACAACTCTTACTAAGGGCCGATGTTTCAAAGGCTATTTTGAAGTTATTCGACTGTTTATAGGGCGAAGGAGACAGCAGAGTAGCCAACTCTATTGATTCACTGGAGCGTCGCCGAAATGTGGAGTGCTATTCGCTGTTTTATCGTTACTATAACAGAATGTCCTCAAATGAAATCAGAGATCTCTTTTTCAAAGCTCCCACACCCAATTGTCTTCGATTTACCGAAAAAAATCGGACAACGCATTACAGAGAAAGCCCTTTCTTTGGGTGAACTGCCCTTATGTTGAATAAAGTTCGGAAGTCTTTCGTGTCATATTCAATGTGGAAAGGTTAAAATTTAATGTCTATAAACTCCCTTTACCCCGTTTTCCAAAGTCGATTCCTAGTTCCAGCACAATGAATGGCATAAATAGGTGTCACCCCCTGAGTACCAGTCCTAATAAAAATGAAAAAAAATTTTAAATACTTAGGTATTTTTAGGAATTTCCATTCTAAATCTGCCACGCAATACAAAATTATTGTAAAAATGTTGTTTAGTTAGAACAAAATAAAAATGATTCCCATTTGCAAAGAAAAACTAAAGCAAGCATTAACTCATTGAAATAGTTAAATCTAATTTCATTATTAATTGCATATCAATTTTTCTAGAACTGTAGCGCATGTTTGCTTTATGTAACGCTTTCCTATTCTTCTTTTATTTGAAGGAACTGCTAGCATTTATTCAGCTTTTGGTGCTGTTTTATTTTTCTATCGGTCATATTCCACGGATTTCCTTTAGGATTTAAATCGTGGCTTTGTCTGGTTTGTTAAGTTCATTAGTACATTGGTCTTGAATGGAGGAAAAAGACACCCACCTTTAACGGATCCCTTACAATACTTAGGGTCTTACTACTAATTAGAAGGTTGTCCAACGCATTTGTTTTTGGAGTAGGATCCAATGGGCTTTTGTAAAGCAAATAGTTTCAAAATATCATTGCTTAATAAGCAAAACAAATCTATTCATCTTTGCATCAGTTTTAAATTAACTAAAGACCTGTTGAATACTAACTACTGCATCAGTTTTGAGTTCATGAAAAGTTAGTTAAATACTTGTCGAGTAAAAAACAATTGCAGATACAAAGAGCATTTGGCTCACAACGCAGTTGTACAGGGTGTTTTTTATTGAGGTATAGAACTTCGAATTGAAATAAAACACAAGAAAATCGTTTTAATGTCCATCAATTTGGCTTTATTGGAAGGATAATTTTATGTCATTAATGTTTAAATATGATTTCGGGCATGTGGCCGCCGCGGCTGGCTCGAATAAAGCCAATTCTACAGGTCCAATTTTCAACCACTTTTTCGAGCATATGGGGCCGTATGTTGGCAATAGCGCCACGAATGTTGGCTTCCAAGTCCCCTAACGTTTCTGGTTTGTTGGCTTAGACGAGCGACTTCACATATCCTCAAAGAAAATAATCCAATGGTGTCAAATCACACGATCTTGGTGGCCAATTGACAGGTCCATTCCGCGAAATTATGCGCTCATCTAATGTTTCCTTCAATAAATCGATTGTGACGTGCGCTGTGTGGCATGTAGCGCCGTCTTGTTGGAACCACAACTCATCCACATTCATTTGCGCAAAATCTTCCATAAAGTTGATGGACAAAGCTCCAATTGCTGTGCACGGTGGCGAATCGATTCATTCGGGTCCTCTTCAACACTTTGCTCTACAGCGGCAATTGTTTCTTCGGTGCGCACTGTTCGACGTCTCTGCGGATGCGTATTATCACATAGAGTAAACGTAGTGCGAAAACGATCCATGGTTAACCGAATTAATTGCTCTGATGGACGATTATGTCGACCATAAAATGGACGGAGCTTGCGGTAAACTTCGCGAACTGAACCATTACTTTCGAAATAAATTTGCACGATTTGCAAGCGTTGTTCTTTTGTCAACCTGTTCATGATGAAATGGCAAACCAAACTAAATATTAATCACTTGACAGCTGACAAAATGGCCGCCAGTTAAAAAAGTGATGCCAACTTAAAGTTCTATACCTCAATAAAAAACACCCAATAAATAAGTTAGCACACATGCATACCGAACTGCATGCGTGCACAAAGAACATAAATGCATTAAATTTCATGTGTTTTTAGTAGCAACGTAAAAGTCTTACCTAAAGAAGACAAGCACGTAGCAGTTTATTAGCTATGTAAATATTAATTGTTTTTGTGATTCCGCTCTTAATAAAATGCCATAAAACATGAACGAATGTCTATCATGAATGAACACTGTTTCGTCCGAAATTTTTCCCTTTTACCGAAATATGTAATTGTGAAAAACTCCCCGTAAATGATTTCAAGCTAAAAGTAAATTTTCTTTCTTGTGAACTATTCTTCCCCTCAAGTTTTTTCACTTTTCCCTTTAATTTATTCACTTTATATTTGGTAGCGAATAGTGTAGAAAATGTGAATAGTTTTTGTTATAATTTACTCGTAATATAACTTAAGAAATTGTTGTTCCAATTGTAAACATGATGAACTCTTTCATTTGTTTTCTTGGGTTTCCAAATTATTTTAGTTTTAATAAATTCTGATTTTAACGTTAAACCCTGGTTTTACCATACCAAATGATTTTGTTAAAACCAACTTTAAGCCGCTTTAAAATTGGTTTTAAGTTGGTTTTATAAAATGCAACCTTGTTTTTGCCTATTTTTGGCTGTGCTAATTTGAATGCTGCCAAATTATTTATTGGAAACAGCTGGTATAAGTAGTTCCACAGTTTTAAAATAGTTATTTACAAAATGTAAAGTAATTTCTATTATATAATGTATAACTTTTTCTTCTTTCTTTCAAACAAAAACTTCTGTTGTCAATAATAGAGAACAATTACAGCAACAAATTTACACATATATATGAGCGATTTAATATATTTTGAACAAATTTATTGTACAGCCTGTATGTTATAACCACAATTTGCAGTGCGAATGAAAAATCAGCTATTTATGGTTTTAACGCTTTTCTTTCAATGTGAAATGACTATAAGGGTATTTTGGTCATAAAATTTTTGGCAGATTCTAAAATATTTTGATATGGGCAAGGTCATCACAATTTCGATACTTTGCAAATTGTATGTACAGTGGATCAAAAAAGTTCAGGAACACCATGATTTTTAAGAATTACTTTTTTTTCCTTAACTTGAAAAAATAATTTCGGTATCTTTTTATAAGCTAATTGTTTTATTGACCATTCATCACAAAAAACATTTTATGTTTTCTTATTCCTAAGATATAACGCTTTAGAAACTAAAAAATCACACAAATCGATATAAAAAAGTTTAGGCACACATGTAAAAAGTTTTAATATATCATTCGAATGAGTGGGTTTTGCCTATTTAATATTTTGTGGAACCTCCTTTGGCATAGATAATTGCTTCAAATCGCCGGGACATGCTTTTCTTAATGCAGATGTTTCATCAGGTGTAATATTTTCCCATTCTATGCTATGATGTAATGTGATGCTTTCGTATTTTCTCCAGTAAGTACCAAACGTGTTCGATAGAATTCGTATCTGGCGGCTGCGGAGGTGTTTTTAGTGAGGTGAGTTTAGTTGTGCAATGGTAGATTAGCCATTCCTGTACAAGATATACCAATTTTAACAACGAAATTTATTTGTTGGTGGTCAAGCAATGTCTAAATATATTTCATTGGTGGTTTACCAAATTATCAGTAGACTTTAACCACAGTTTTGAAAAGTTGAAAACCCCTTATCTTATGCACATACTTCTGAAAACCATCTGAGAATTCACATCTCGTAAATTACAAATTATTTTAAAAAATCACAAAAGAATAAGCATAGTAGGCCTTGAAACTCATACAAAACTAAACCAACAAATAAATTATATTCGATATGAATCTATTTTATTTTTCTACACCTTTATACAATTAGAAATCCATTGGATAACAAGAAAAGTATTTATAAGACAAAATGAAAAATAAAATCTAAATTAAACTGTTATGAAATTTTTATTTGACATATTGTCACAATTGTATTTTAAATAAAATTTATTTATAAACATATATGAATATAAGGGGCACGCTAAACTACAAAATTAAATAGAAATCTATAAAAAAACAGTCCATACATTTTTAATATATATAACAGCTTTTCGCTGCCAAACCTTAAGCCGAAACACATACATAAATCAGGACATACTCACAGTTGATCCTCATTTCAGTTTACACAATAGTCAAACTTTATATGAAAAAAATTGGTATACATGGAAAATGACAGTCGAATGCAATTTTTATATGTACGCTCACAAAACTAATGTACGGACTATGTATTCAACACACATATACATATAAAAGATAAGTGTACTGAGAACTTTCGTGAGGAATATTGGAACTTTAACTCATTTTCAAAAAGGGTCAAAAAATGGCATACATTTTGTTAAAATGATACAAAGGGATAAATTAAAAAAAGGGTCATAAAAAGTCTCATTGGCATGAAAAAGGGTCAAAAGTGATACTTTAGTATCTCAACGGCAACGCTGGATGGGACTACTTGGAGTACCGAACCTTATCCCGTTGGTTTAAGAAAGTGAAATATTACAAATACGCGCCCAGGTCAGCCATGGTTGCGAAAAAAGTTGGTTATATTGATAACATTTCCTTGTGTAACAAACTACACGTCAAGTCATGTAAATAGTATTCGGGACCCACTTTTATTACTTATTTCGACAAATTACTAATTGTCATCGATGAAAGCGCGAAGAGAAGAGAAGCAAACGAAAAAGCTCTGGAGAAGATAAATAAATTAAAATATTAAAGTGTTTTTAAAAATAGTAAAAAGACCATTTATCATTTAAATATTAAATAAACTTTAAAGAAACATAAAAATTTGTGCAAAATATATAATATTTGTTTCGAAATAAAACTCTAAATAAAAAGTCAGCGGCAGTCGTTTATTGAATTTGAATGATCATCTCATAAAATATGGCTGAATGCAATAAATGCAGATCAGCAATAAGGGGTGAAAGTGGAATAAGTTGCAGTGGAGTGTGTGGTAAAGTGTTCCATATCACAAAAAAATATGCAGGAATAGACCAATATTCTGTGAAAATCATGGATGAAAATAAATATGATCAGCAATAAGGGGTGAAAGTGGAATAAGTTGCAGTGGAGTGTGTGGCAAAGTGTTCCATATCACAAAAAAATGTGCAGGAATAGACCAATATTCTGTGAAAATCATGGATGAAAATAAATATGTCAGGTATATGTGCGATGATTGCATCCAATATATACAGAACATGGATTTAGTTCTGAAAGAAGTTCAAGATGGTGTTGAGAAAAGTAAACAACATTTAATAGACTATAAACATGAATTTAAAACAACACTAAAACAAAATGAAAATGAAATAAAGAAATTATTGGAGGCTATCGAGATACGATATGAAGATAGAATTAATAAACTAATTAAATTTCAAAAATCATGTGAAAAATATATGGAAGACGTTAAAAAAATATTTGGAAATGTAAACGAAATTGAAAGCAACAACAAAAAACTGTATCAAACAATCGAAGAAAAAAATCAAAATATGTACAAAGAGATCAAAAAAGTCATAAATGAAACATTCAAACAATCAACATATGCAGAAGCAGTTAAAAATAAAGGGTTACCAGATGTGAGCAAAAAGGTACAATTAATTGTAAAACCAAGGGAAAAGCAATCGGCGGATAAAACGAAGGAGGAGTTAAATAAAATAAATCCTTCTGATTTAAAAATAACAAACGTTATAAGTAGAAGAAATGGAACAATAGTGATACAGAGTGAAAATGGCGAAGAACGGGAAAAAATTAAGAACACAATTCAAGATAAAATATCGGGTCAATATGAAATCAAAGTTCCTAATACATTAGAGTACAGAATAAAAATTACAGGCATGACTTTTGAATATAATGAGTCTGAAATAATTGAGAGAATAAAAAGTCAAAATTCCTATTTGGAAAACTCAAATATTAAATATATTGAAAAATACAAAGTAAAAAGAAATAATAAAACAATATATAATGCAAAATTTAATGTTGATGGCGAATCATATAATAAAATTATTGAAGAAGGAAGAGTAAATATTGGTTGGGAAAAATGCAGAGCATATGATGGAACGGAAATCACACAATGTTTGAAATGTAGAGGATACAACCATTTGGCAAGGGAATGTAAGAACCAGGAGGTATGTTTAAAATGCCAGTGACAGCACAGAACTAAGGATTGTGAAACCCAAGACCGAATAATGAAATGCATCAATTGCATAAAAGTTAATAGCAAACTAAATATGGGATTGGATGAAAATCACTTTACTAATGATAGAGAATGCCCGGTATATCAAAACAAGCTAAAAAACAAAATGAGTGGGTGGCGCAGTCGGTAGGTGCAAAGTATATGTAGGAGGGATGTTCGATAATGCTTCACAACATCCCTCCCCCCTTAATGGAAGAAAACATCTATACAATGATGTTTTTCTAACGGAAGTTTCTTATTCTATGTACAATTTTTAAAGCTATTTTTTATGATATATATTTATGTGTATTTTTGGGTGGAGTTTTCTGTTCTTGGAGATGGTTTTCCACAATCTGGTTCAAGTTCTCGCTGCGATTTGGGAACTCGTTATTTATCTTGACCTTTAGTTGACGCCGGTTTCTGCATAACACTAATATCGCTACTATTCTCACTACCGCGACAATTGCTGCCAAGGAGTATCCGATGCTACTTGTAACGTTTTGATGGAATTGAATCTCCTTAATGGTTTCGATATTGCTTTTCTGGGCTACTTGTATTTTCTCCAGAGTGGGTTTAATTTTTGTTGTGATATTCCTGTTGTTCCCCACTAAGAGGAATTTCTGGGTTACATCCACTATTTTGCTGACGTAAACCTGCCCACCTATTGTTATACTGCAGTTGCAGAGACAGTTGGTGGACATTGAGGTTCTGTTAGCATTTATTACCACGATCGTACCCTCTTCTACCAATTCCACGGTTTCTTCTTCGTGCGAAATCAAACTACACTTACCACGGAAAATGCAGCTTTGTGGTGGTTTTAGGCTCTTAAAATCTTTCTCTCCGGTGTAGCTGAAGACTGTTTTATCGAGTTTTACAACGTACTCTCTGGGGGAATCAATTTGATGGTGACTGTCGTTTGGAACGGGTATTATCAATGATCTCTTTAGGCCGACTGTTTCGATGGGCAACTTGATTACGAACATTAGCGTGTTATGCTTGCGTAATGCCACTTCCATCTGCATTTGTTGTATGGTCTCAATATTTATTTTATTCTCTTCAATTTCCTCAATTGTCAGTAGGGCGGGGTTGAATATTTTCATCATTGCCAAAGCCACGGATTCTTGTATGATCTTCACTTGACTTTTCATATCAACTAATTTGAAAAGTTGGAAAATCGCGACGTCTCGGTAATGTTGACTTTCTGAGTGCAACTTGACCTGTGTCAAATCGTTCAGCGTCCTTCTGTTGTCATTTATTGCCTCAACCATTCTGTTGATGGAGGAATTGAATCTGTCGTTTATAGATATCTGATGGTTCGACCGTTTGCATCAACTACCTTGAAATGCTGATTTATCTGCTCTCGGTCCTCATCATCCAATGTTCCATACAGCCACTTCATCACCTTCCCTCCAATATTCAGCAATCCCCGTTTTACGCGGCCCGGCAAAAGTGTGTGTAGACCGTCTTCAATCTCTTTTATTTCCTTCAAAATTAGTTCCCGATAGAGATTGGGCAGAACTGTCGGCAAGTTACGATGAACCTCATTTACAGAGTCCGCTATTTGTTGGATGTTGATCTCGTGCAGAATATACTGGAACTTTGACGCCATTTCGACGCATCCCATATGTATCTCCATCAGGGATTCCAGTTTTTCCATCCCCATCTCCTCGTTAGTGATGCCTATTCTTACTCCGTCTTATCTTGTCCTTCGTCTGTAACCTCCTTTGCTAATACTTGTTTTTCAATTTATAAAAAGAAATGTTTCTTTTTTTTAACTTTTAATTTTGGGGTTTTTGTTTTGTTGAGATAATATTTTTTTTTGTATCATTAAAGTGCATCAAATATTTGAGTTTTGTTTCTATTAATAAACAAGGAGCTCTACTCCTTGTACATTTTCTTTGTTTTTATTAATTTTAGTTTTTTTCTTATTTGCTTTTTTCTATTTTGTATATTTTTTATTTTAATATTGTTTTTCTAAAGTTTATGCTGTGTAGGTTTTTATTTAACATATAAGCAATATTTTTATTTTTGGTTTTTTTAACGTAACCTAAATTTCAAAAATATTCATGTTTTGTTTGAAGATATTTTTTATGTTATTCAATCGATTTTTTTATTTAATTTCTACAAATACATTTAAGTATATATGTATGTGGTTTTGCATAGTAATAATGAAATAGTAATGCTTTGTTTTAAGATATATATTAATAGATGTTTTTTTTATATTTTGAATTTACGGATAAAATGTATGCAATTTTTTATTTTAAATAATGTTTTTTATTGCAACTTTAATATAAAAAAAATATTTGACATGGTTTTTGTCTCTTGTCAATAACTTACAACCGCTTAATTGCATTTGTTGCTTCATTTGCTTTTTATTAACTGACCTATCACAAGAAAGACATTGACGGAATCATATTACGGAAAAATATTATGTGTACATGTATTAATTGTTATTATATATTTTTTTCTTGTTTACTCTGCCTGTAAACATTTTTTTCAGTAGCTATATTCATTGGAGTATTCGTAAATAACTTCGCTGTAGTTGCAAAATGGTGTCCCATGTTCGAACACTTTATGGAAAATTAGGTAAACATTAAAGGTTATTGCACTCTGATATATGGAGGAAACGTATTTATTATATTTTTGGTTTATCTTCTACAAAACGTCTTATTAAACTGATTGTTCCCTATTTCTCGGTCTCTGTGTGGCCTTACTAAATTTTTATGATATGTCTTCCCATTATTTCTTATTTTTAGTTTTATGTTTACTGGTGTTGGTGCATCTATAATCTCATATGGTCCTAACCATAGAGGTGAAAATTTATTTTTACGGGCTTGGTTCTTTAGCCAAACCCTTTGTCCTATTTCATACGCTCTGTATTTTGCACTCTTGTCATAATATTGTTTTGCCCTTAACTTTGCCTTCTCTTGATTTATTTTTACAATTTCGTGTGAACGTTGGATCTGGTATTTTAGAATCTTGTTATAATCCTTCGTGTTGTATAGGAATACAGGGGGCGTTTTCAAACTCATCGGTATCTCAAACTCAAACCCGAATAGAACTCTTGTCGGCGTTTGCTTTGTCATTGTATGTTTGCTGTTGTTGTATACATGCATTGCGTGATTGAGCCATTCGTCCCAGTTGGTACCATCTAGATTGACAAAATGTCTCAAAAATTCGGCTAAAGGTCGGTGAGCTCTTTCCAAGGCACCATTTGCCTGTGGGTGGTAAGGAGTGGTTAGCAGTTTCTTTATTCCCAGGAGCTTGCATGTTTCTTTGAACAATTTCGATGTGAAGTTAGACCCGTTATCCGTTACTAACACCTTGGGAATAAAGTATCTCGAAATTATTTCATTAAAAAAAACTCGAGCTATTGTTGAGGCCTCTGCATCAGCTACTGCGGTGCACGCGAAAAATTTTGAAAAATCATCCTGGAAGGTGACAATATACTTGTTTCCTCTGGCGGATTCTGGCAACGGTCCTACAAGGTCCAAAAAAATTTTTCAAAGGGTCTATTTGATGTGCTTGTTATAACTAATGGCATCTTTTCGACTTTTGAGCATTTGTTTTTCTGGCATAGAGTGCACGTTGCTACATAGGTTTTGATTTGCTGCTACAAACCGGCCCACTTGTATTGATTCCTGATGCGGGAGTAAGTTTTGTATGTCCCTTGGTGTCCACCCAAAGGTGTATCATGAAACGCTTTTATTACCTTGTTAATATCTTCCACATTTGTCAAATAGACTGCCGTATCCTCTTGTTCCACGTCTTCACTCCTATTCACTTCATCCACAATCTCTTCATTATTTCCCTTTTTATATGCGTTTGCCTCTCGTGCCTTTGCCCTGGTAATTGCTCCTACACTCATTTTTTCCACTGGGAGACGACTAAGTGCGTCAGCGTTTACGGCTTATACCGTATCTCGAAGTCATATTCTAAAAGTTTGAGTCTCAGTCGACCCAATCTGCCTTCTTGATCCTTCAAATTGGCTATTCCTTTCAGAGGCTTATGATCTGTAAAAATTGTAAAATGTCTACCAAGCAAATAGGGCCTAAAAATCTTAGATGCCCACACGATGGCAAGGAACTCCTTCTCTATGGTAGAGTATCGTTTCTCCGTATCACTTAGCACTCTGCTTGCGAAGTATATGGGTAAATCACAATCTGGCTCTCCTTGAGAAAGTATGGCTCCTAATGCCTCATTGCTAGCATCTGTAGTCAGAATAAATGGTTTTGTGAAATCAGGATACTGCAACAGTGGAGGACTTGTTACTGCAGCTTTTAATTTCTCCATTGCTTGTTGACACTCCTTTGTCCATTCAAATTTTGCGTTCTTCCTTAATAGTTTGTTCAATGGCAATGCAATTTCTTGGTATAAACTTTCTATAATATTTGATAAACCCCAAAAATGATTGTAGCTCCTTGACGTTTCTGGGGGGCGGTATATCTTTTACTGCTTTTGTCTTATGGGGGTCCGGTAATACTCCGTTTTCCGAACATTGATGTCCTAGATAAACTACCTCTCTTTGCAGGAAATTACATTTTTCAGGGTGCAGCTTAAGGTTGTGTTTCCTTAAAACGTCCAGTACTCTTTTAAGTCTTAAGTGATGATTCTCTAGATTTCTCCCGTAGATTACTATAGCGTCCAGATATACGAAACAGTCGATTCCCTGTAGACCCGTTAATATTGAATTCATTATCCTCTGAAACGTGGCTGGTGCCCCTGTCAATCGGAAAGTCATACGATTGAACTCGAAATGTCCCATGTTGGTGTTGAACGCGGTTTTTTGCTTATCATTAGGGCTCATCAGAACTTGGTGGTACCCGCTTGCCAGGTCTAGGGTAGAGAAGTATCGGCTGTAGCCAAGTTGGTCTAGGATCCCATCAATTCTTGGTATGGGGAAAACCTGTTTTATTGTAGCCTCATTCAATTTCCTGAAATCCACTACCAAACGCCATTTTTTCTCTCCGTCCTTACCTGTCTTTTTGGGTACTAGGAGTATTGGAGAGTTCCAAGGGGATATACTAGGGGAGATAATTCCATCTTCGATGATTTGGCCTACTTGTCTATTAATTTCATTTCGGTGGGCCTCAGGTAACCTATACTGTTTAGTATTGATTGGGGGCTGAGTAGGGTCAGTTGGTATTATATGCTTAAGTACATTCGTGAATGTAAGATTGTCCCCGGGTAGGTGAAATACATCGTCGTATGATCTTAAAATGGTTTCCATTGACACTCTCTCTTCCGAGTTCAGATCTGGCTTCAGACGAACCGTGTCTAATAGCAATCGGGTTCTATCTCTGTTGTGCGTGGAATCTACTGTATTTATCGCTGCTGTCGGCGTTATCCGGAAGTTTAAAGGGTTGTCCCAACTCAAAATTACTTTTTCCTTTATACTCACTGCAAAGTCATTGGTGTTCAGAATTGGAACAAATGCTGTTCCCTCTCTGATCGACGTTAGAGTTTCACCCACAAATACGCCTGGTGAAATTTCTACTTTGTTTACTATTATGTCTCCGCTAGCATTTTTAACTGCTACTGCTACAATTCCCTGAGATCGTCCTTTCACAAAAACATTATATGCTATATATAACTGGGGATTTTCCGAAACTAGTGGTAAGGAAGCTATTTCTTTCTGGTTCTCAAAAAATTTTATATTCTTGGTAATTGTATCGGTAATCGACTTATTCCACATCATATCTCTGCCCAATAAACCATCTGCGGGCAATATGGTACCCTTCGGTACTACGTGCATTTTCAAACGTAATCTGTCTTCGTATTTATGGTTCACCATTACAGTTCCTTTGGTACTTATGCTTCCCCCAAATGCTCCTGACAACGTCTTCCGCTCATTTTTGTTGATTTCCACTGTTGCTGCCAAAGCTTCATTTTTTACTAGTGTGGTGTCTGCTCCTGAGTCCACCAATAATAATAGTTTCTCCTCTTTTGCTTCTTTGCAGGGGAAACTTATATATGCATCGTTTATATCGTATTTTTCATTACTAGCATTATCCCTTTTCAGACTCAGTTCCCTTCGGGACTCTGAGTGATATGTGTGGCGGTTTGCCACGTTTTGTTTCTTGCTCACTTTCTCTTTTATACTAGTCCACGTCATCATTATAAATTGTAACATTATTGCCATATAATATACTGATTTTCTTAAAATTTTTCTACTGGTGTCACAAGCTTTGTATGCTGAATTTATGTACCCTGCACCACTTATCATTTTTGTATGAGCCTCTTTCTTTCGACGCGATCTTTTGGGTGTACTTACTGCTTTTTCCTTGATATTCATTTTAATCTACGGATGCTGATTATCTTCCTCCTCTGTCACATTTATGCTGTTTATGTCTAAATTTATGATGCTGAAATTCTCATGTTTTTCAGCTTTATCGCCTACCGGTTGTGTTTTCCTACATGTTTTTTCATCAGTATGTTTTTCATATATTCTTTTTCTGCGGGTTTTGGCATTCCAGTCAATTAGTTGTGACTGGGCCGATACCCGTTTCCCGAATCCTGTCTGCCGTTTGTGTACCTGTTTCTATTGCCAGTAGTATTATCATTTTTATTCTTGTTGCTACCATTGTTGTCTCTGTTTTCGGGGCAATTGTAGGAAATGTGTCCCTGTCGACCGCATCTATAACAACGTTGCTGCTCGTTTTTGTTAATTTGATTTTGCCTTATATTTTGAGTTTCTTGCCTTGCATAATTTTGAGTATTGAATCTGGGATTATGTGGTTGTGGGTTTCTTCTAAAGTTGTATTCTGCACGTTCTTGTCGTCTGGCTTGAGTATAACATTCATTCAACACATGTCCTGGTTTATTGCAGAAACTGCAGTACCTTGAAGAACTCATAGAGGTAAGATGTACATTATTATTGGGCATTGGCTGGTTATATGTTTGTTGGTTCAAAGACAGTTGTCGTACTTCTTTCAACAATTGTTGCACCGTCTCAAATAAGGGTTCCTCGGCTTGCACTGTCATAACATTTGGATATCTCGTATTAGTGCCTAAGAGATTTTGAGCATTCTTGGTAATTTTTAGTAGATCAGCCAACTTGTCATTTTCATGCCCGATGAACTTTGCCACTAACTTGGGATTTCGTAAACCCCTTATGTAGCTTCTTACCGCTGATTGATTACAATAGTCTGTCATAGAGTTTTGATGACACACATCTTGCCATTGTGTCGCAATAAGCTCTGTTGCATTTCTAAGTAGTCCATCCAATCTTTCTCCAAATTCATATGCACTCTCTGTTGAACTTTGCTTATTGTTAAAGATCAATTCTTGTATTTCCGTTAGCGTCTTAGTTTTTATAAATTTCTCTTTAATAGCCATGCACAGTGATTCTATTGTAGTGAATTCCTTATTGTGGAAATACGAGTAAGCATTTCCAAAGAGCCTAGTTTTAATGCATTTGATTATGTCAACAACATTACCCGGTTCACCTAGTTTATCCTTTGCTATCATACATCCTTCAATAAATTTATTTGTCTCAGTTGTAAGTTCGGGCCCCTCCGTTCCATAGAATATCGGCACGACATGAGATATATTTTTTAAAAGTTCCGTAAAAGTTGTCATATTGGTTGTATTTGAAGAATTGTTGACTAAAAGTGTTTTCGTAGTTCCCCCCTGCAATCCTTGTATTTTTAATTTTAGCGTCTCAATTTGCTGAGTTTTTTCCTCAACAACTTTCCTGTTCTCAACGAATTTCTGCAGCTGTTCTGGAGTCAACCTCGTGTTAACGTGCTGCGCGAGCTCTTTAAACGCTTGGTTTTCTTGCTCGCTGTCTTGAATTTGTTGTTCGGCTTCTTCTATGGTTTTCTTCAAGCTTTCGTTCTGCTGCTTCAAGATCTTGTTCACTTGGACGTATTCTTCTATTTCTTTAGATATAATTGAATTTTTCTGATGTTCCTGTAACACTTGTAACTCTTCTAATAAAATATCAATCTTTTCGAACTCAATTATATTTCCCTGGCTTCGCACCTTATGTTTTACTAACTCTATATACTCCTTTTTATTATTGATATACTTAATTAAATTCCACACTCGCTCCGAAATTTCTCTAGTTTCTACCTGCGTTTTTTTTTCAATTCTAATTTTAAATCCTCTATATATAAATTTCTTCCTACCTAACTAATAAAAAAACTATGCCATTTATATATATATATATATATATATATATATATATATATATATATTCCTATTACTCTAATTTAAATACCCATACTAAAAAAAATCATTTTGCTGTATAATGACTCTAGCAAGGATGGTCATTCGTAGCTTTTACACTTTTTTACACCAATAATAATAATACTGACACACGAAACAACGAATTCCTTCAACAAATACCAAGCACCTATTGAATTGAATTGAGCTAAAATAGCTTTCCAATATCAGAATATGTACTTATTCTCCGTTGAATGATATTAAACAAACAATACTCTGCGAATACCGACTGCGCCAAATGTTGTAGTGTAGTTTTAAAAGGCAATAGTTACTTCTTTTTACCTGGAGGGTCCCGTGGGATTCGCAGGTTCTTTATTAGAGCTTGGTTTACTACAACTGTCTTTAACTAACTTAGAACTAGCTATTTATACTTTCTTAAAATTAACTATAAAATAATATATTGCAATTAAGCTATTTTCTATTGACCTAAATAATACAACAGTATTGCACCATTCGTTAACGCAAACAGTATTTAAGTTGAACGTACATTACAGCTGTGCCAACGAATTAGTGCAAAATATATGTAGGAGGGATGTTCGATAATACTTCACAACATATTGGACTATTAGCATAACAATTAAAGAAAGTTAGCATAATGTATACGAATATACAAGGCCTTAGTAATAACTATAACCAACTTGAAATTATTGCTGCAGAAGAAGCACCTGAATTTATTATCTTATCGGAAACCCATATAACTGAAGAACATGAGGAACAAGAAATACAACTGCAAGGATACAAATATACTAATGTGACATCTGCATCTTCTATAACTGGAGGTGTCATAATATATTACAAGAGTCATTGGGTTATTACTAAATTAACAGAAAAGGTAGATAATATGAAGTACTGGATATTAGTTTGCAGAGCAACTTTTGGAAACTATAGCTATATTGTTGGGGCAATTTATAGATCACCTAGCCATAGTGAATCTAAGTTTTGTAATGTATTTTAAGAAACAATTGAGGAAATATATGATAATTATTTAAATAACTGTGATATTTTAATAGCTGGCGATTTTAATATAGATTGGATGAGAAACTACACATACAAAAATAGAATTAAGAGCATGCTCCACGACAACGGTCTAAAACAATTAGTAAATGAATGTGTAACAGGAAACTCTAAAACGATGATCGATTTTGTAATAACGAATAACTTCAATGCGGCAGTGAATAATAATGAAAAAATAAGATCTCAGACCACGAAATTATAAACATAAGAATCCCAAATATAAATAACCAAATACAAAAGAAGATAAAAGTAATTGAAATAAATTATGTATGAATTTTTATTAGTCGAACTTTCTTATGTAAATTGTTAATTTTATCAACGGGCTTAAGTCTTGCAGATTCGAACTTAAGCCCGTTGATAAAATTAACAATTTACATAAGAAAGTTCGACTAATAAAAATTCGTACATAATTTAAAACATTGCGGGGGCACGCGCACTTGTTCATTGCAAATTGACAACTAAATTCAATTACTTGAACATAAATAACAAAGAAGCTTTAGTTATCAGCAGCCAATGGCTCTGGAAAAAGCGAAAGAGATACATGGAATATTGGGAATATTAATCGTCAGGGTTGGGGAATTTCGTACTAACCAAAAATGTAATAACTTAAAAATATGAATGTGATAACTTCTCATATTCAATTTTCGTTAACATATTGGTTAAATAGTTGATATTCCTACTAAGTAGCACCACTTGCAAAAGTGGAAAAATTGAACAAAGAACGCTGATGAGATGGCGTAGCGGCCTCGAAATCAGTACTGATCCGTTCTGCTGGTTTGATGATTATTGAAAAATATTCTTAATATTCCAATCTTAATATCAATTAATAAAAATAGAATTTGAACAAATTCATTTATTAATAAAATAATAGTAATTGAAATATTTAAATATAATAAAGAAACTTTTAATACACAATTATATAATAACCTAAAATACGATAACGCCAATGAGATGGATGAGAATGTAGAGATATTTGATAGATGCTTGAAAGATACTGCAAAAAATGCACGTTTAAGAAACAGATTTGTGAAGAAAAAACGGTTTATAATTGGTTTACAGATGAACTACGGTTAATGAAAAGAGAAAAAATAATGAGATATCTGCGGGCTAAAACAGAAAACAACGATCAGAGATGGGCAGATTATAAAATAATCAGAAATAAATATAAACAACAAATTGAAAACAATAAAAATAATTATATAAACAACAAAATTAGTAACTCCACGGATCAGAAACAAATGTGGAGAGAAATCAAAAACTTGGTACTTAATGCTAACAGAAGCACGATCAAATCTGTGATATTTGATAATATAGAATACAATGAAGACTATGATATTGCTAATAAATTCAACTCGTACTTTATATCCAGCATTAGCAACATACGGGAATCAATAGATAATGTGCAATATGTGAACCGAATAACATTCAATGTAACTATTTTTTTTACATTTCGTATAATAAGTAATTTGGAGCTATATAACTTAGTAAAACAAATGAAAAATAAAAATGATTATGATAAAATATCGAATAAGATAATAATTGATAACTGGAGTGCAATCGGTAGTGTATTATTAAAAATAGTAAACACATCGGTGGAGACAGGCTGTTTTCCAGGCAATTGGAAAAAAACAATGGTAACACCAATTAGAAAAATTGCAAATACAAAGAAGTGCGAGGAATATCGACCTATTAACACTTTGAAAACTTGTGAAAAGATACTGGAAACAGTTGTGAAGGTTCAATTGGAGATATATATATAGAGGAACATGATATACTATCCAAATATCAATCAGGTTTCCGTAAAAAACACTCTTGTGAGACAACAGTTAACTATGTCATTAATAAATGGAAAGAACTAAAAAATTATAAGAAAATGATTGCAATTTTTCTGGATTTCAAAAGAGCGTTTGAAACGATTGATAGAACAGTAATGTTGAAAAAGCTAAATATGTATGGAATAAGAGGAAAAGAGCTGAATTGGTTTAGATCATACTTGGAGAACAGAAAACAAACAACGATGGTAAATAATTCAGTATCGGAGGAAATAACAAATGACTTTGGAGTGCCACAAGGCTCCATATTAGGCGCACTGATGTTTATTATATATATTAATGACTTGCCAAATATATTAGAAAGATGTAAAATAGTCCTATACGCGGATGACACCTTACTATATACCATTGCACCCCAAGAGGAGGAATGTCGGGAGAATATGAGATATAACATAGATAAAATAAATAACTGGCTAAAAATGAATAAAATTAAACTCAATGAAAATACAACAAAGATAATTGAAATTAACATCAATTCGAACCAAACATTTGAAATAAATAATTCGGTAATAGAAAAAGTAGAGCATATAAAATATCTCGGGTTTATAATTGATAATAAATTAAAATTTAATGAACATATTAATCATATATGCAAAAAAATCAGTTTTCTGGGAAGAATCAGAAACAAAATATCGAAAACTACTGCAATTAATATATATAATACCATAATAAAACCACACTTCGGGTACGGGTCTACTATATTATATATGTACATGCAGCAACACACTCCACTTAGCACGAATGCAGAAACTTCAAAATAAGGCGATGAGACTAATATTAAAATGTGATAGATATACGAACATAAATACAATGCTGACTACACTGAAATGGTTGAACGTGAAACAAAGACTTCAATTCAACACGCTCAGATTTTTTAAGAAGATGAAACAAGGTGATGCACCTAGATACTTTTGTGAGCAAATAAGATATGTAGGAGAAAGTCAACCGTATGGACTAAGGAATGTTAACGACTTTCGAGTAGACATGGTTATGTCAACACAGATGCAAAGATCACTTTTTTACAAGGGCTTACAACTATATAATTCAATACCAAATAATATGAAAAATTAAAATGATGAAAATGTATTTAGGAAAAAATGTATTAATTTTGTAAGATTTAATGATAATATATAATGTTAAGAAATTTAAATCATGTATATTGTAAAAGTATTTATAATACTAATAATAATAATAATAATAATAATAATAATAATAATAAATAATCGATAATTCAAACAAATATGCGAAATAGTTAAATGTCTCCAATCACATTGAAATCGATGAAAAATTATTTCCTTCCTATTTGGCAATTTTGTTATTGGCCGGAGTATAAAAGTAATAATGCCTATAAAAACGATTTTCAATAAAATGTATGCACATCTCACAATATTTACACAAAATGGCCTCTCTCATGAGTATTACGGGTGACTTATAAATATTTCAATAAGTTATGCCGGAAAAATTTGTTTATGCACAAAATAGCCCAGAACTAATAAGAAACTTTTGCGATAAATGGTCTGAAAGACCTTTCACATTTGATAATTCTAGCGGCTGCGTTACCGTGGATGAACAATTGGATTTCATGGTTGCACATAACAATGGGAAAGCCTTAATTCCTACATATATGTATGTTGGCATAAAAATAATCTACATTTGCTTTTGCCCCTGATGCGACTTTGGTCAGTTACATAAGTCAGGAAGACAAATGTACAATTGCCATGAGCACAAGTCATCATGAACACAAAGTATGCGATGGAAAATAACATCATTTTATAACTCCTCGATAAGAGGAGTTGATGCCGTTGACAAAATATTGAGTAGTTATAGTTGTAACCGCAAAAATAATCACTGGACGATGGCTGTCGTTGATATACCTGGCTTGAATACAAATGATGACGCTAACTGGCTAGTAACTCCAAAAAGAATACAAAGTTAAAGTGTTTTATTAATGGCAGTATCACTATCAAAACTTTATATGTAAAAGCGTGGGAAGCTTCCTAGAAGTAAACTTTCTAAAAACAAGATGGATCATCAAAAAAACCTAAATTTGAAGATTTTAAGATTCGAAAATTTGTAAATTACAAATTATTTTCAAAAAACACAAATTGTAAATTTGTAATTTACAAATTGTAAATTCTCAGATGGTTGACGATTTGGTAAAGCACCAATGTTTTTACAAAACTCTGCTTGAAAAATCTATAGAAACACATAACTCCAAATTTATAAATAGTTGGGGGATTCACACTGTAGTCATAAAGTCATAAGTCATAAAAAATAGCACGAAAAATATGACTAGTGTGAACAACCCGTCATAACTTAGTATGCTATTTCAAACATCGATCAGCTTATAAGATAACAACAGATTTGTAATTAGCAGAAGAAAATTAATAGAATTAAAGATGAATCAACTAAAAACTCCATTTCTATCGCCATTAGCACATCCAAAAAAACCTAAAATTGAAGCTTTTAAGATTCGACAATTTGTAAATTCAAATTATTTTCAAAAAAAACACAAATTGTAAATTTGTAATTTACAAATTGTAAATTCTCAGATGGTTGATGATTTGGTAAAGCAATCATCACCACATCAAACAAATTTCATTTAAAATAGAGTTGTGACAATACGTCAAATAAAATATTTCATAACAACATTTTTTTTATTTTCTTTCGAAGTTATGAGCATATGACGTGTCAAATAAGTTAACATTGTCTCATGGTTACATTTTTAATCACTTTTAAATATATCATACCAAAATTAAAAGTTTAACACCTTAAGTAATTTACACTGCTCATCAGCAAAATCCTCCTTTTTTTTCATTTGCCCGGGTATCACCTCCTGTCGCTTTTTATTCTTCATAGGGGCCTTACAATATATGTACGTAATGAAGTTGTGTACCAATGCCAGCAACCATTAGGCATGTCTGACGCAGAATTTAGCTGTCTTTGGGTTAAATTCAAAGTCGGTACACACTTTTTACATTTCGGGTTTCTGTATAGAAGTCCAAACGCGGAATGAGATGCTACCATACATGGCTTCGATACTTTTTCCGACTCCATATCGAAGATTCTTGATAGTTGTCCGAGCAGTGAAATTGTTGTTGCTGGTGATATGTTTTCTTGACAACGATGTCGATTCCATGGCGAAAATGGTTGAAAACACAATTCTACTGGGGATGAAAGCTTTTATTCCCTGTAAGCAAATTTCGGTTAAATCTAGGGCGAAGTCTTGGTTTAACCAGGCATGTAAAGATGCGTTGCGATCCAAAAACAAAAATGCCTATACTGATTTGCTACGCAAGAAGGCAAGATCTTCGTGTGCCAAAGTGTTAAGACGCGAAAAGGCTTTATACGAGCAGCGTATTCGGACTAGAATTCTCACTGCCCCCAGGGGTAGTAAGAGTTTTTGGTCATTCGTCAAAAGTGTTAAGGAAAGTGCTAGTTCTTCAATTCCGACTCTTTTGAGGAATGACCAAATATTTACTGACCCGGTTGATAAAGCTAATATATTGGCTGAGATATTTGCAAGTAACTCTCACTTGCCTGATAGCTCTCAACCACTCCCCGCGCTCGAGAGAGTATCCGTAACTATGCCTAAGATATTTTTTCGAGCGCGTGTAGTTAAAAGGGTTCTTGCGGAACTCAGCACAAGGAAGTCTCCTGGGCCGGATGGAATCCCTGCACTGGTCCTGAAGCACTGCTCTTCGACGTTAGCACGGCCATTAGCCAAACTTTTCAGTACACTATACCACTCCGGTAAATTTCCAATGTGCTGGAAGGTTGCTAATGTAACGCCAATCCCCAAAAAGGGAGTGGCTAATAACCCTGAAAATTACCGCCCGATTGCAATATGTTCTGCTATATCGAAGGTAATGAAAACTATGCTTGACTTCCATCTTGTAAAATATTTAGAGTCCAACAGTTTACTAAACCACCGCCAGTATGGTTTCCGCATAGGCCGCTCTTCGGGTGACCTATTGGTCCTTCTTTCGGAAAACTGGTGTACTTCCATACACCGTTTTGGCGAAAGTAAAGTGGTGGCTCTAGATATTTCTAAGTCATTCGATAGAGTGTGGCATGGAGCACTCCTGTCCAAACTTATTGCATTTGGTGTCGGAGACACCTTCTCCTACTCTGTTTCTAATTTTTCTTAACGATCTATTTTCCCAAACTTCCTGTCCTATTATCCTTTCGCATTCTTATTCATTTAACTGCAGGCCGTTAACGTCTGAAATCGAGACAAGGAGGCAGTTTATGAATGACGTTCTGAATAGTGACCTCGCGAAGATTTCCGAATGGAGTCAGGCGAAGAGGGTCGATTTTAATGCCCGTAAGACCCAGTGTTGTATGCTTACGCATCGACGTGCGTATGACCATGCTGCTTCATCTGTTTCTATGGGTAGTGTAAGTATTATGGAGCCAGGGGCTCTAGATGTTCTGGGCATGAAAGTGCAGTGTGATGTTAGATGGACGGAACATGTCTTTCAGGTCGCAAAAGAAGCATTCAAGTGCCTTGGCTTCTTAAGACGGTGCAAGAGATACTTCACCCCTTCTGATCTTCTTAATATTTACACCACTTACATCCGACCGAAGATGGAATACAACTCTCATGTTTGGTCAAAGTCTATTTTGAAGTTACTCGATCGCGTACAGCAGAGGGCGATGAAACTCATCGGAGACAGTAGGGTAGCCAACTCAATTGACTCTCTTGAGCATCGTCGCAATGTGTGGTGCGTATCGTTGTTCTATCGTTACTATAATGGCAGGTGCTCTGGTGAAATTAGGGAACTTGTTCCTGAAACCCATTCTTTCTTGCGCTCAACGCGTTTTTCATCAAGAGCGCATGCGTTTGTGGTCGATATTCCAACGAATCGCACTACGCATTACAAAGAAAATTCGTTTTTTGGCCGAACAGTCCGTATGTGGAACAAACTACCCGCAGATGTTTTCCCCTCCATTTACGAACGCTTTGCGTCGTAATTTAGGTTGGCCTGTAAAGCGAAATGCTATCGTTATATGTGAGGTTGGTTGCATTACAATATTCGGTACCTACAATAAAATCCAAATTTTTTAATTCCATTTTTAAACTGAAAATATTACGAATTTTGCACGAAAAAAATTTTTTTTCTCAATTAATTTCTAAATAATACCAAAACGATAAGAGATAGAAAAAATTATATACGACTAAAATAAATGCAATTTTGTTACGCATCTTTTGGTGTTTTACTTTTAAAAATCGAATGAGTCGTTTTCGAGTTGGGGGAAATATTTCTTCGTACCTGACTAATTTAGTCCACATAGTTTTATTTGAAGGAGGATTTTGCTGCTGAGCAGTGTAATTTGAATAGCCTTTTAGTAAATTATAATATATTATAATTATAATTATATTCAACTGTTGAATATTCCAAATAGTGAGCCACATAGATGAAATTGTGAATCGTTTTTATAATCCTTTGTTCGAATATTTTAACGAATCTGTTCCTAAATTCCCTCCCTGCTCAATGGGTGGACCGCCCATCTATAAACAATTTTCTTCACCAAAAAATTAATGCTTAAAAAATTCAAAACTTTCGGCTCTAGTTTTTACTTCAGTAAATATTCAGTTCTTCGTTCCTGTTATATTTAGTTAAATTAACAAACCCTTTTTGTGGAAGCAAACCAAAATTTAAATAAAAAGTCCCGTCGAGTTAATTCAGTAAAATTATGTTTTAGTCGTATACAAGGAATATATAAAATTTGTAGCGATAAAAGTGACCTTTACTAGTTGATGAAAGTTATTAGAATAGCAAAAACTAATAATTATTCATATGACAGTATAACAATTAGGGTGGTATGTATTTGGCTTGCGATCAGTGTTGCAAATTGTTAACAGTACACAATATAGACAGTTCAATACACAGATGTACAACAACCACGTCAACATTTTAAAATCAAATTTTCGACGTGATCTGAGATCTTTCTTCAAGTTCGTAAACTCTAAAAGAAAGTAATCTATCATTTCAAAATTAATAATAAATTTGAACTCTGAGCCTAGAGTGCGGTGCGCATTTTTTAACTGTGAGTGGGTTTGATGGCGTTCCAAACTTTGTTTTAATCAAGCGCTTCTTGACTTTACCTGTACCATGATTTATCATTTGATATATTTATCATTAAAGTATGGGTATTTTCGCAAAAAATGGAAATACCTTACATTGTGCCTTTATTTAAGTCTGGTAGTAAGTCAAATATCTGTTATTACTGGAGTATTGGCAAGCTGAGTGATATACATTAACGTTTTGAAAAATGCAGCACGAACTTCCTCACACACCATCTTTATTCACTTCTTACACCACTTCAGCATGGACCGAAAAAAATTTTCGGTTATGATTAATATTTTGCACTTGACATCACTGGTTGATGGAGCATTTATAAATTTTAATCAAACCGATGTCGTCTACACAAATTTTAGCAAAGAATTTGACGAAATAAACCACTACGTTTTATTAATAAAACTGGATAAATTGGATTTTAATACTAATTACTTAAGCTGGTTAAGATCGTATCTATGTTGCCAAATTCAATCTGCAACTTCAAGGAAAATTTCGATAAGTTCCGGTGTACCACAGGACAATCATCAATGTTTCAATTTTATTTCTACTATTCATCAATGATATGCCAGAAGCTATAAAATAGTGCAACATTTTAATGTATGCCGAAGAAATTAAATTATTTTTTGGCTTAAAATAGAGCTTCGATTATATTTATCTTCAAAACGTTTTGGATAATTTCTGCTCATGGTGCATTTTATGGAATTATATATAAATAAATGCAAGCATTTGGCCTTTTCTAGATGGCCTCTAGTTTCACATTCGTATTTTCTGATTAACTGTCAATTAGAGTGAAGGCCTACATATTTGGATCTTGGAATCTTAGTGGATCCGAAGCTAAACTTCATTCAACACATCATGATAACTGTAAACAAATCCCGTGGAGTATTAGTATTTATTAAAATACCATCAAACGAATTTAATGAGCCGCTTATTACTGAACGTTTATTTACCTGGTTTGTAAGACTTATCTTGGAATATGGATTAATTATATGGGAGCCGCATCATAATGTGCATATTGACCTCATAGAATCAGTTCAAAAGTAATTTCTGCTGTTCTGTTTGAGGGACGTCTAATGCGCTTCTGTTGCCCTACTTAACAAGATTATCTGAGATTAATTTGCCAACTCTTAAAAACAGGAGAACTATGCTCAATATATCAATCAGTGGAAATGTACACTGGGAGTTTTTGTTAAGCAAGTTACATTTTAACATTCTTCAACGCTCTTTACGTTCTTATGACCTACTGTACAACATGTACAGTGTACATTAGAGCGTTTCGCCTTACAGGCAAAAAAAGTTCGCCGTACACCACCGAATATAAAGCATTGTTGCAAGGCGGTTTCGAAAAAAAAATTTGTTTTTTTGCCGAAAGTAGGGTCGCCAAAATACATTTTTAATTATATCTTCTACATTTTCAGTAGGATCTCAATGAATGATACATCGATGTTTTTGTCTCGAGAAGAGCAATGTTTTGCTTTAATAGTCATCGACCTCAAATATCCTTTTGTAGTATTTACCCACCAGATCTCAGTTCCTGCCATCCTAATGTACCACCCTATTATCAGAAAATTAAAGATCGCAAAAAATCATTAAACTTTTGCTAAGAAAGTTTTTCAATAATTCCAACAGAACTATTAAAAAAAAGAGATATATATATTTTTTTTGCCGTACGTAGGGGTAGCATTTCTAAATTTTTTGTCATATTGTCGATATTTACAGTCGGATCTTAAAGTGAGATATATCGATGTTTTTCTCTCGCCTTTTTTTCTTCAGTAATCATTGTACTTACCCATCATATCCCAAATAGAACTTACCCATATTATCCTAACTTATACAAAAAGGATAAAAAAAATAAATTTAAAATCAAAAAATTTTAATCAATCATATTTTGAAATAATCCAAGTTGGCTACATTTTTGACGGCTCTCGAGTTCAGAAAAAATGCATGGCGGCTCAGTCAATTCAAGTTAGGTTCAATTTATCATATTGAAATATAAGTCACTCTCGAAGTTTATGATATTATGAACTTGTGGACTTACTGGATACTTGGTGCCGTAGTTGGAGAATGCAAGGAGAAACTCCTAAACAGCTTATGGGCCAACTTCCACGTAGCCAAACAATTCCCGCGCGGTCTTTTCTTCATTCCGCTATTGACTACGCTAGCCTGTTAAAACTTGATATGGTCGCCGAGAAAAATCATATAAACGCCTTAACTCTAACTCACTTTTTAATTAGAGAGCCCTTAAACTGTGTACCACAGCCCACAATATTAGATTTGCCAGTTTCAAGATTATCACGCTTACAATTTATACACCAAATGACTGAAAGTTTTTGGAAGCGATGGACAAACGAATATTTGCAACGATATAAATCTACGTCCAAATGGAAGCATCCGTAAAATTCTTTGCAAAAGGATTCTCTCGCTATTATTTCAGATGAAAGATACCTAAATGACCCTTAGGTCGCATTCTCGATATTCACCATGGTCATGATCTGCTCATACGAGTTGGCACGGTTAAGACAGTATCACCAGTTTTGAAGCGTCCTTATGTAAAATTTTTCTACTGCAAAGACGATAATACTAATCATCATCAAACAGAAACTATCAAAACATAATCAAAAGTTGTCTAAATTTTTATATTTTAACTATCAAAATATTTAAAATCTTTTGAATAATTATTGTTATCTAAACTTTCAGATATTAAAAACGTTCGTTCCCTTCGGCTACGAGGCAGGCGGAATATTTGAGAATTTTTTTTCTTCTGTTTCAAGTGTCAAACGATGCTCTTTAATTTTTTTCTTACAATTCGATTTTGTCTCTGTTTTGTGCAGCTATATCGTTCAGTTATCTATCAATCGATCTTAGTTACACATGTTCGTATATAAGTTAAATAAAAGTGAATTTAATTTCAAAAATTTCTGGGCCGATTTTTAAGAATAATAGTGTAAAGGCTGGACCATTTAAACTAAGAAATGCAATGAAACAAAAATGGTTTGCTATTTTGCCAAATTTATTTTTTTGTTGCGAAGAAAAATTCTTCCGGTTAAGGATGGAGCATTATTTCATTTATGTGGCTGCCGCGGTTAGCTTCACAGTACCCATTCGTTCTCACGAATTTTGAAACACTTTTTCGAGTGTATTGGGTCGTATCTCGGCAATTGCACCACGGATGTTGGCATTCAAATGCTAAATTGTCTCTGGTTTGTAGGCATAGCACTTGTATTTAACGGCGTCCACAGAAAATAGTTAAACGATGTCAAATCGCAGCTTTTTGGCGGAAAATTTACATTACATTTTCGCCCAATTAAACGATCATCGAACGTAACTCGATGGTGGCATGAAATTTGTGGCAAGTTGTACCATCCTATTGAAACCAAACATCGCTCACATCAATACCATGAAGAGTTGTAAAAAAAGCGGTCACCATGATGTGATAGGTGTATCCATTGACCGTAATGGTTGCGCCGTCCTCACTTTCAAAGAAATATGAGCCAATGATGCCTCCGCTCCACAAGCCGCATCAGTCACTTGTAATAGGTGTGTTGTGAAGTTAATCCACATATTCAACAGAACGATAGTTTGAACTTCTTGTATTGTATTGTATGTAAGAATTTTTAAAATCTCCAGTTATTATTGACTGAATTATAACTGGTTACCCTTTATTAGTCAGTGTTAGTCTACTCTGGCTTTTTAAAATTCTTAATTTCGATAACTGGTACGGTGACAGCCGTGTTGGGCATATTGAGTAGAGATCCAGAAGCAAGCTGAATGCCAGAGAAGATAGAGTTAAATAAGTATCTTGTGAAATTGTTTGATATTGTAATTATATTTTAATCACAACCATGTTTATTTAGATGGGACAGACCTACCTATAAAAAGATATAGATTTCATAAATAGAAAAGCTCGAGTTTTAGTATATCTCTACAGTTCGTAGTAAGTCCGATCTTATCTTTCGTTCGTATACAACAGTATCAGAATAGAGGAAGCCGAAAGGTTTTTGTGTCGGATAGCTCTACACCATAAATTTACCGAGGAATATAACGCCTGAGTATCTAAGTGATTAGTTTTGAATACCCTGTCTAGGCCAAGTGGTAAGGTCAGTCAAGAATATTTGTCAGCAAAGTAAAAATTGAAAAGCGGTACCTTTGTTGGCCTTTAGCGGCCTTTGTTGGGTCAACATCCCGTCGAAAGGCTCACGCCTTACGTAAGGCTATTCACGTATACTGAAGTGGACTACATCGTACCTTTCACTGTCTCATCGTAGTACAAAAAGGTGGGTAGCTCTTTTCACTTGCCCTACAGTGACAGCTATACATTTGGAGATGACAAAAGACTTATCAACGGATGCAATTATACTATGCATCAGAAACTATTACATTCGCAGGGGTGTGTCGGTCCGTATAAGGAGTTACCGTGGACGAATTTCGGAGACTCTTCAAATCTAGATGAGACAAGGATGCCAGATAAATGTACGAAAAGGGTAATCGAACTCTCGTCCATTGACCTCTTACGCCAAACCATTTTTTACTGGGCATCCCAAATATTGTACATACTCCTAATATTGGAGAAAAATAATAATAGTAATGGCATAAATTGCAACAATTGAAGGAGACGTTTTGGAAAAGGTGGGTGCTAGAATACTGACCCGCCGTAGAAAGTGTTATCGTACTGTAAAAGTCCTGCTAGTTGGATATATCGTAGTCATATGTGACGATAACGAGGCACATGGTGAGTGGAAAAGGGGCATCGTTAAAGAAATATTTACGGTGACGGACGGGGAAGTGCGCTCATCAGTGGGGAAGACTTCCTTCATCTAAGTTAGCTGTTCTCGATGTTATTGTGAAGTTGATCAACAGATTCAGCAGAACGTTAGATTGAATTTCTTGTGTTGTATTGTATGAAAGATCCTTTGAAATCGATAGTTATTATTGACTAAATTAAATATTGGTTACCTTTTATTACTTAAATTTCCTACTCTCTCTGTCACGATAATCGCTAAAGCAGTAAACGCGTTTTACGGTGCTTTGCAATATTGAGTAGCAAGCTAGAGGCAAGCCAAACGCCTAAGAAGATATAGTTAAGTATAATGTGAACTTGCTTGATGTTGTAATTATATTTTAATTATAACCATGTTTATTTAGATAATAAAACTCTCCTCGAAAAGACCAGTAAAAACAATATGTGCATTTCATTGCTGTTGCTCTCAAAAGTTTGTATGGCGAGCCATGTTGGTTTAACCATGGTTGGGACGCTGTCCGTGTAAACATAAGACTCTTTTCACACAAAGAAAGTTTGTTTTGAAAAGATCGTCTCAATTTTCCTTTATAACTAAATATATATGTATGTACGTATTACATATTGGCAATTGAAAACATTCATGGCTATTACATTATCACACAAATGGTACAAAATGTAAATAAAAAAATTATCAAAAACATTTACAACTTCCGTCATTGTTCGCTACCAAAAAGTACGCTCACGCTTTTCGAATATACATATAAGTAAAAGAGTTTAACAACTGAATACCAATGAAAAACATGTTGATTTAGATACATGTTTATTAAGTAAAACAGTTACCGAAAGCTAAATTTACACTTGCCAAATATATGTTATATATTAAGTCATGGTGACCACGACTGTTGTCTAGCGACTAATACGTATTTGCTTCCGTGACAGCATTATCAATTGTACCTACAGGATGGGTTCCATACAAGCCATTTATATATCATAGGGTATATTCTGAACCCAAACACTGTGCGAATTCGTCCAAAGTTCAAAATGTATTTACATATGTATGTAAATACGTTATCGGCGGTATTTATGGTGGTTACCTTGTTTTCGCTAATATTTTCTTTCGTACCTTTAGTCTGCTTGCAGAAGTGCAATTTTTATTTCTGAACAAAGGAAATTATGTCGACAGAATAACACCACAGAGAATGTGTGTAGAATAAACGAGCTCGGACTTAATTTTAAAACATTCATGAAAAAAGGTTGTTATATATACCTCGAAAAATTGTGATTTTTACAGTTTTGTGCTGTGTAAAATAACGTTTTTGTACATTTTTGATAATTGTTTAATAATTTCAATAACTGCGTATCTATATATAAAAATCAATCCGTGTCTGTCTGTTTGTTTGTTTGTGGAATTGTTATTTATAGACGCCTTAACTAGCCAGCTGATTTTTCTGAAACTTTTACAGTACATTACGGGATATCTTGAGGGAAAATAGGCTAATTTTATTTTTGATATCTCAAGTGGGTGTAGCACACAGTGGGATTTCTTCATACATCATCCCATGGCATTTCATGGCAAAAAGTATAACGAGAGATCGTAGAACGCTGAAATTTTGCACAAATCCTCAGTCAAGAAATATTTTAAATTCTATCACATTTCGCCCATATAACCTGAAAATATTTTTCCTCCCCAAGTGTATATTTCTTCACCAAAAGTTACGAAACTTGGCAAAAGTTATCAGTATTATGAAGTTGAAATATTTGGAAAGTTTAATGGAAATCTGCCACGGACATCGCACACTGCCCATATAACCCGAAAATATTTTTTAGTTCTAAATATTTGTTCCTTTACGTTATTAAACTTGGCACAAGTAATCAGTATTATGAAGTTAAAATATCTGGAAAGTTTCGTGGAAATCCGCCATGCCAATCGCCCACCGCTCCCGCCCATTTAACCCGAAAATATTTTTTAGTTTCTGCACCAACAACTATGAGGCTTTGCATTTGGAAAGTTTTATGGATATTTGCCATACCCATCGTCCCCTGCCCATATAACTCGAAAATATTTTTTAGTCCCAAATTTTTGTTTCTACATAAAATGTTACGAAACTGTGCACAAGTTGTCAGTGTTTTGAGATCGAAATATTTAAAAAGTTACATGGAAATCTACCACGCCTACGCCTTTTGTCCATATAATCCGCAAATAATTTTTATATAATTTGTTGTTTCTTGACCAAATATTACGAAACTTAGCGCAATTTGTCAGTGTTATTGAATTGAAATATCTGAAAAGTGTCATGAAAATTTGCCACGTCCATCGCCTCCCGTCCATATAACCTAAACGTATTGGTTATGTTTAGCCTGAATTTAAGTGCGCCAGGCCTGACTTATCAGGAAAGTTAAGGCGTCCATAAATAACAATTCCACAAACAAACAGACAGAAAAAATGTATATTAAACATTTAATAAATAATATCAAGCTTGTGGTCGTTTTTTATAAAATATTATTTTTATAATTTTTATTCAATATTTCGATAACAGCTTGTTAACATCTTCAGGAAATAAAAATGATTAAAATTTTTAATTATAATTATATTTCACTTAATAGAAAAAATTTAACATTGAAGACAATTTTATATTGAAGAGAATTTAATAAGGCTTTAATCGTTTCTATAAAATCGTGTAATATGCAAATCACTTTATTTTGCGCGAACAACATAATAGGTTCCAATTATTCCGTTTATTGATAGCATTCAAAAATATAGTCATGTCGTAAAGCAGCATATCCATTACACAATGTTATTGTATAGGATATGTGTAATATTGATTCCATTTGGCCCTATATTATGCTATAATTGGCACAATAGTTTGAAATAAAATATGGCAAAACTTTCTGACAATAAAAAATTAACAATGTTTTAAAAAAATTTTACTGTTATGAAATCTTTTTATTTGACACATTGTTGTCACAATACTATTATATATAAATGAAATTTTTTTGTTGGTGGTTAAGCAATGTCTAAATGCATTTCATTGGTGCTTCACCAAATCGTCAGTAGACTTTAACCACAGTTTTGAAGAGTTAAAAACCTCTTATCTTATGCATATACTTCCGAAAACCATCTGAGAATTCACAATTTGTAAATTACAAATTATTTTCAAAAATAAGAGGTTTTTAATCTTTCAAAACTGTGGTTAAAGTCTACTGACGATTTGGTAAAGCACCAATGAAATGCATATAGACATTGCTTAACCACCAACAAATAAATTTCATTTATATATAATAGTATTGTGACAACAATGTGTCAAATAAAAAGATTTCATAACAGTTTGATTTAGATCTTATTTTTCATTTTGCCTTATAAATACTTTTCTTGTTATCCAATGGATTTCTGATTGTACAAAGGTGTAGAAAAATAAAATAGATTCATATCAAATATACTTTATTTGTTGGTTTAGTTTTGTATGAGTTTCAAGGCCTACTATTCTTGTTCTGTTGTTATTTTTGAAAATAATTTGTAATTTACCAATTGTGAATTCTCAGATGGTTTTCGGAAGTATATGCATAAGATAAGAGGTTTTTAACTTTTCAAAACTGTGGTTAAAGTCTACTGACGATTTGGTAAAGCACCAATGAAATGCATATAGACATTGCTTAACCACCAACAAATAAATTTCATTTATAAAAAAATTTTACGGTATATTGAACTATTTTTAGTTGCAGATACAACATAAATCAAAAGTCCTTGGATTTTTCTAAATATGTTGTGTCGGATACGAATACGACATACACATTCGCGATATTATTTAGATGGTATGAGAGAACACTTTTCTTGAAATAACTAAACAAAATTATTAATTTAGTTATTTTTACTTTGAGATATGACTATTCAATAACCGATATGTAAGCCAACAAACACGAGAAATATAGTTAATAAAACATGCTAGCATCATGTATTTTATTTGTATATTGTTTTTGAGATTTTTAAAGCTACAAGCAAAAAGTTGTACGGCAACGCTTTCAATTTTTTTAATAGTTCATCCATGTAAGAAGGGTACATGTAATATAATATTGCAACATAACCTTTTTAAGATGCATTAAAGAGTACGTGCATTAATAAGCGTGAAGAGGATGTGATATCGAAAAAATTATATACAAGAAAACATCAAGAGGAAAAATTCTTTAAAATTTACTTCCTAGTGAGAGGTTTTGAATGATGCGTTAATATTCAAATAGCTACGAACATTTTTAAGCTTTAAGTGAGAAGAAACTGAAACAATTAAAATTTTTTACATAAACAATTAGATAAAAATAGAAAAGCAAGTGTAAAATGGATCGTCCTATCATCTCTGCATATGTTGCCGCTCAGCAGCGTTGCCACAACTTTTTCAAAAAAAAACTGCAACTTTAGAAAAAAAAACTGGTTTTCACGTAAAAAAACTGCACATAAAAAATTCACAAAAATATATAGTTTTTTTTCATATTTTTTTATTAAAACAAAAACATAACACAACAAATTAAATATGATTTACATCTACATATAACAAAGCATTTCATTTTAATAAAAAATATATAGGTACATAGGGTTTAAATAAACAAAAAGAGTTCATTATTATTCAGATATAATACTGCCTGTTCCAGAATCTCGACAAGTCGATGTCGTTCTCATATTTATATTGAAACCAATAATTAAAAATTTAAATTTGTTTGTATGTACATAGAAAAACACAAGGCATATCTATCTAACAGGTACAACCATTTCTACAAAAATAGAACACATATTGTAGAAACTACCTTAACAGTTGAAAAAATCGTTAAACGACACTACTAAGTTTGACGTTTTATCAGGTTAGGCAAGTGAACTCGTGCTCCCACCTGCAATATATGTACACCTTGGTAAAATTCAACTTGCTTTGTGGTCAGGGGTGCAAAAAGATGTATGTGATAATTACATACTCGTATAAAAAAGTATAGTTAAACCTTGCCACTGTTATATTAAGCAAATGGGGTAAAATTATGGTTTCAGAAATTGGAATTAAAATAACAAAATTAAGAGTAAAAAAAGTAAAATGTAAAAACTGCAAAAACTGCACAATTTACAGAAAAACTGGTTTTTAAAGAAAAAAACTGCAAAACTGCTCAATGCTTAGAAAAACTGTCAAATGCAGATAAATCTGCACATTTGGCAACGCTGCCGCTCAGTCTCATTAAAGTACAATAAAAATACAACAGTCAGTTGCCGTTTATGGTAAATTTTTTATAAGCCAACTGAGCAACTGTTGTATTTTACATTGAACTAAAGAAATCTATCCCAACAACAAGAAATGTAAAAAATATCTAAATGTAAAATGTCATATGCCTAACAATAATTTGAACGTTCCAAACAACATTTCGGGAAACTTAAAGTAAATTTAATATTAAACTATATATTGCAATGTTATGTGCGCTATTAAATTTTGGTAACATGCATAAATTTTTTGCCTACTTGATTCTCCAGAAAAAAATATATTACATTATTCAGTACATTGAGTTAAATATATACCAGTAGTCAAAAAACATCAGTTTTGTCTACGAACCTAGAAACTATATTTTGGCTTAAATCGAACGTTTGTGTTCATATCTAATGTCATTTACATCAACAGTTGTGGCAAAACTGCTAATCTATTCCATAAATCCTAATATACAGGAGTATTATCGAAAAAAATAAATATTTTGTTAATGTTATTTTAAAAATTGTGTTTTTTATTCATGTACTTTTGCTACATAAAATCTCATCTCAATGATGATAAGTATTTTATTTATTTAAGACCCAATTAAAATTAAACTCTTAAAGCCAACTCAATGTGTTCGCTATCATATAGCAAATAGCCTTTATGTAATGCCGAAGTTCTATTATGAAAAGAATTCTTCTTCTACAAATAATAGGAGTACCCCCTAAACGTGAACTATAATTTTATGTTATAATCAAAAATTAAATACTCCTGGGTTCTTAATTTGTTGTAGAAGCATTATGTTATAATGCTTAATGACTAGTTAAGTGAACTACCTGCACCGTTATACGGGCTTCTTATGAAAACCACTTACGACAAAAGTATTTTCAAATACCAAAATTTTGTTCTGAAAAATCACATATCACTAAAGTGATTTCGAATTACAAAAAAGGTGTTATGTTGATTTTAAAACGGTCAACAAAGTTCCTGATAATTTCAAATATCTTACGTATATTTTAGAGTATTTAATAGGTAACTTTATAAATTTTTTTTAGTAAATTGCTATATATATATATTTTTTATAGATTTATGTTGTTCATTTAATAAGTGTATTATATATGAAAATTTTTTAAATACATTCTTTTTTATGTTTAAAAGAAAAGAGCTTTCGACAATGTATTGATGGTAGCCAGAGGGATAGATATTTCTGATTGCATTATATACATACATATATACTCTATTCCCAAATTTACTTTTCGTTTCGTGTAAATAAAATGTGTGTTTGGAAAATGTTCCAAACAAAAATGGAGAACATAGTAAGAGTTTGGGATCGCTTAAGCTACTTTCACACAGCCTGTACGTTCTCTCTCAAAATCACAAATTTACAGACAACTTATAATATTTGATTTCATGCGTACATGTTTAATTACATCAGACATAACTTCTATTTATATATCCTCTATACAGTTTGTACAAACATCTGATGTTAAATGATTTGTCAGATCTCTAAATAGCTTCGTAAGTGAAAAAAAGTAATCCTTTGTGGGAGAGAAAATTAAGGTATTGTAAACAAATTATATGTCCTCAGCATGTAAAGAACTTTCAAAATCACTATTTTCTATTTTTGTTTCTATACCATATTTTTTTCAGAAAGGCATAATAAAATTTCTTTTGTGGAGGATATTATAATTAAATAACTTATTCATAATTTTAAATACATAGACTAGAAATTTTAAATACATTTTATTATATACTGACATTTCTTTCTGTATATGGCGTATTTTTTCTATATTGTAATCATTGTGTAAAGGGTCAAAAGGGCGCAAGCTAGTTGAAAGTGTTACAAAGAGGTCAAAAAAAAAATGGTAAGGCTTGACACTTGTTGGCACAACGGCAACGCTGGTCCTTTAAATATGACAATAAACTGTATAAATATGACAATAAATTATTTCGTTATAGTAGTTAATAGGAAGCACATCATAAGTAAATTCCTAAAATATTTTATTTAAATCTAATCATTAGAGCATTTATGAACGTTGGCTACACAGCACTTTTTTCCTCATGTCCATTAGATTAAATAAATCTCGCATATGGCGCTTCTTTATACATTTTTCTCTGAATTTTTTACCTCTGTCAGTTATATATTTCAAAACACGCACCGGGCATTTTTATTTATAAATAAATGTATATTAAAATTTTAAGCCTTTGTTTGTGCTTTCCAAACTTTCGAAAAATTCAAAGATTTTGTGATCTGCAGAAGAACACAAAATGTCAAAAGTGATTTGCAGCCATGTGATTTTCAAAACATACCTGACAGCTAGCATAATTCGCTACACCCGTTTCTAGCTCCATATATTGTTCTGATCATTTTCCCAGTTTTCATACTACCAAGTGTATGAAACATGGTTTAAACATTGGTTAGTCCTGTCTTCACATGATAATACAAAGTTTGTTTTTTGCTAATTTTTCGACCTATTTTTTATATAATACAATATTTTTTAAGATTAAGGTCTTTATGATAGATATATATATATATATATATATATATATATACATACATATATATATATATATATATATATATATATATATATATATATATACATATATATATATATATATATATATATATATATATTTATTTTTCAATATCTCGTTAACCTTTGGTTAACTTCTTCAGGAAATTGTTATTATTTTTTCAAAGAAAACATAAAAAATAACAACAATTTCCTGAAGAAGTTAACCAAAGGTTTACGAAATATTGAAATATATATATATATATATATATATATATATATATATATATATATATATATATATATATATATATATATATATATATATGTATATCATAAAGAACTTAAGCTTAAAAAATATTGATAATACAAAGTATTAGTATTTTGTACAGTCAACGTACGAGAGTTATGAAATTCAGTTTTTTATGAAAAGAAAACAAAAGTCTGTTATGGGTATTTTTCATATATACAAATATAGTATAATTAAAATAAGAGCAGAGATGTGAAAAATAGTTGAGTTAAAAACAGGAAACGCGCAAATTGCACATAAAAAGAACTTTTTAAAAATCTAAATACTATCCAAAATATTATATTATAAACAAAAATATTTATGAAAATAAAATACAAAACTAATTTGTATTATGGTGGTTCGAATTGAATAGCCGATGGGTGGAGTTCTACAATATTTGCAAAAACAACATGAACGTATCCGGAGTTTATTTTGATTGCTTTTGTAACTGTCACATAAAAATGTTAATGCAGAGTGGAGACGATACTAAATCCCGTACATATTATAAGTCAGTACTATTTTAATATGCACGTGATGCCAAATCGTTCTGATTCATTCATGATATAAAGCGAATCTTGAGACAAGTAGCAACAGAACTGCATTTTGAAAATAAACTGCTCATGAAAAATTTTACTATAAATGTTATACAGTCATTATAATGATTAAAATGAGTTACGGCTGGGAAACGATAATCAGATTCAATCTGTTTTATTTTAGACATTCCTTTTTATATAAAAAACTTTGGAAAATATATGATAACGTCAAAAATTTAAATCAAGCTATTGTTATTCGGCTTTCGCTTATATTCCTCAAAAAGTTCATTTGACTTTAAACGTTATACTTTTTTCGAATCCGCTTCAAAAATTTACAATAGTTGATGTTGACTGAAGTAGTTAACACGAGACTATGAAGTGGAAGATCGCAAGTTTGAATCCGTGCTCAGTCAATCGTGTCGACTTCTTCAAGTGGTGACTGGTTGTTGGCGACCGTTTCAGTGGCGAAGGCATAGAACTGGTCACTGATGTACTAAAGACTAGAGTAACAGCCGAGTGTTGCCAATGAAGGAAAATTCAACATGATTTTAATTTTTTATTTTGACATTTCAACATAAGCTAGAATAAAATAAACAAAAATAATAATTAGGTATGATGGAACAAAAAATTCAGAAAAATGCGACATGAAGAAAATAATAAAACGATAACAGGGGTTTTAAAGCAATAATATGTTAACATCAGGTTGATACAGTTCTCGGATTCTATTTCCTAATAAATTTTGTTTAAATAAGAACTGCTATCACATTCAACTAAGGCACCTAATAAGTGGTGACAAACACAATACACATGAGCACTGATGACGAAAGTGTTGCGGCTTTCGAAAACAGCTGTACTGCTCTGCTGTGTAAGTTGAATAACAAAAAACTGATGTTAACTTTCCATTGTGCGTTGGAATATTTATCATGTCTCTCTGAGATTTAAAACAAATTTCGAACAATTAGCCTATAAATCTTAATTCAATTTAATATAGCAATATAAATGTTCGTTAAAATACTTACTACATAAAAATAATAATTATTCATATACTTATGTATGTACATACGTAAAAGTAAATAAATAGTTTTTAATTAAATATGAACACTTACTTGTGTATATATAACATTCATATATCTGCAATATTTTTGTACTAATGATATAGTATAACAAAAAAAATATTTGTACATATGCTTTTGTTAGATTTTTATATCTAAAAGCATTTACATATTTACATTTCGAAAGGGAAGTTCTAAAAATTGCATTCAAAGTTTTGGCAGCTCAGCTGATTTCGCGTAACATGTTAATATTAAACATGTTCAGTTCATCTATAATTTAATAATCAATCGACTTACAAACAAACAACGCTAACACGTTATTGAATTTTATTATCAAAATTCATGTTCGGTTACGAAAATACATCTTGCACTTCTTGTGGTCAGCTGCGAAGTTATTTTCTGGTTGAATTGATACGCGAAGAAGAAAAACTGCCGTATTTGGTGTGATGAGCAGCCAGAAGCATTACAAGAACTACCAAAGCATCCAGAAAAATGCAGTGTTTGATGTCGATTATAGACCGGTGATATCATTGGACCGTATTTTTCTAAAGCCAATGAAGGCATTAACGTTATTGCGAATGACAAGCGCTACCGTGCGATGATTACACATGTCAGACAGCAAAATAAGCCAAAATTTGTACCCAGCGTATGAAATATTTGAGGCGGAGCAGAGTTGAGTATTTGAGCCAAAAAGGCAAAATTGAATTTAAAGAAATCTTAAGAGCTAAGTACGCAGCTCGAGAGACAACAACATTTTGCCTCGTATTGTAAATTTTGAAGACTTTAAGTCGTTATTTGTAGCGCTGAGACGCTGCTAAGGTCAAGAAAGTGAAGAAAATTACATGGGTTTTAATATCTGCTGAAAATAATCGAGTTTTCAGCAGATCTCGTCGTTTTGAGTTCTTTCGTAGCCCTATTACTGAGAAGGCGGTGCTACGTCTGTATGTATATGTGTATGTAAGTATGTGACCCGCTCATAATTTTTGAACCGCTGAACCGAATCTAACCCAACTAATCGCGTTTCAAAGGGTTCCTTCAAATATTTTTACATATTCGGATGTATCAAACAACCTACAAAAAATTTGTTTTTCAAAAGTTGTGTTTTTAGAATAACTTTTAAACGGCTTTGCCGATCGAGTCCAAAAACTAATCAGCTCTCGACAATCAAATGATCGTGAAATTACTTGTTCGAAAAAAAATCTAAAACAGATATTCTTTAAATAAAACTTTGAATTTATATATGTATATATGTATATATATATATATATATATATATATATATATATATATATACATATATATATACACACATATATATATATATATATATATATATATATTGTAACGACACTCTTTAGCTAGTGGCTGGGGTAAGCTCAGCGGAGTCCAGTGTCGTGCCACATAAATAAATTATAAACAGGATTAGAGCTATTCGTTCCAATTCTTTATTTACACTATAACTTACAGTAGTTAACTCTATCTGTATATACCTAGTGGTTAGTATCAATCCTGTAGTTGCTCTAGTTTACTGTGCCTACCCACACTAAATACTGTTTCAAACCTGTGGTTGGATTCGCGTTGGATCAGCAACCTGGGTTCCAACAGCAACCTCCAAACACACACTAAATACAATTTCTAACTACAGTTTCAGACTGTGGTTGGATTCACGTTGGTTCAGCAACCTGGGTTCCAACAGCAACCTCCAAACACACACTAAATACAATTTCTAACTACAATTTCAAACTGTGGTTGGATTCGCGTTGGATCAGCAACCTGGATTCCAACAGCAACCTCCGAACACAAACTAACTACAGTTTCTAACTACGGGCTCAAACTGTGGTTGGATTCGCGTTGGATCAGCAACCTGGGTTCCAACAGCAACCTCCGAACACAAACTAACTATAGGCTCAAACTGTGGTTGGATTCGCGTTGGATCAGCAACCTGGGTTCCAACAGCAACCTCCGAACACAAACTACTACAGTTTCTAACTACAGGCTGAGTTTACTGCCTAGGAGAGGTATTGAATCAGCAACCTGGGTTTCAATACCTTTCCTTGCTACGATTTGGTATGATTAAATATTAGACTAGTATCCTGAGTACTAACATTTGTTCTTACCAACACGCGCGCCGCACGCAAACTGCCAAACTCTTCGCGATGACTCGCCTTTTATACCTTTGTGTGTTAAGCCCAACAATACACAATCACACGTACACAGGCTGTGCATGTGCTTATTCATTGTGTGCTGTTTGTTCGATCGCGGTTGACCATGTGTGATGGCATGTAACAATGTTGGGCAACAACAGGGATAGAACCGAGTCACGTATATTCAACACTAATAATAATAATTATAATGATACTCAACTACAGGTAATAATTCCTTTAATACTAATTCATAAATAATAATAACAATTCAGTGATAAAACAATAATTTAAATAAAGAAAATAGCGAAAATAATAATACTTCAGTATATATAAAAAAAAATGAACAAAGTAAATGATTATAATTATAATGTGACAGCGGGGGGGAGGTATAGTTGGTTGTGGGCCAAAACGAGCTACGTCGTACGACTTTGGCCGTCACAATACCTCTCTTCTTCCGGCGGGGGTTGGGTTTGGTGGCGGCTATGGATCGAGGAGCAGTATGCGAACGATTCCGGCTCGTGATATGAGTATTCGATATCGCTGCTCCCCCGCTATCACCACCCATCTGAGGGTAGTCATGGCTGGAGTCCGATGGAGCCCCTCTTTCACCTTCGCCTGTACTTCCGCAGGGGGCTGATGCAGTGGGATTTCGACCGACACACCCGTATTAACTGTGCGTTGACCATTTTCTCCGGAGGGTGGCGCGCGGTTTTCTGCGGCGGCGCCGCCTGGACTTGCCTTTGCAGTAGGTGTGCGGGGGGCTGCTTGTAGCATAGTCGGCTCCCGAGCACGTGGGGGACTGTCGTCGTAAGCTGCGTGCTTAAGCCAGCCTCGCCCTGGGGTGTTTGGACCTTTTGGTTCTGGATAAAGTGGTGGCGATTTTGGGGCGCTTGTGCTGTCCGTTACGGTATCCGGATCTCCACCGACAGTCTGGTCGTCTTGCGGATATGTTATCTCGGACGGTGGATTTGTTTCCTTGACAAGAACCCGCGCACGCCAGACCCTCTCATAACAGCGCATTCCCCACTTTCGGAATTGTTGGTCTTCTACCATGAATGTATGCAGAACTGGCTTGGGGGTTGGTGTCGGTGGTCGAAAATTCTCGCTCTCCCAATCGAGTGAAGATGGGGAGCTCGGTGGTAACGGAGACGGTGGCGTTTGCGCCCGCACCTCAAGGGACCTTTCTTCCCACCCATACAGGGCTCGCCGGAATTCTTCTGCCATTTCGTCATCCCATTCGATATCTTCAAGAAGGATATCTTCGAACCCCTCTAGCTCGGGGGGCCCTTCCATGTCGGTATCGCTGTCCAGGTTGATGGTGATGTCTGGTTGGGTGAGTAAGTGGGGCGGCTGCGAGAAGTTTCGCTGTGGCGGTGGCTGTGGTGTGCAGGCTGCGGGCCATTCCTCGGTGAAAGTGGGCGGTGACGGATAGTTTGTTTGCAGTGGAGGTGGTGGCGGACATTCTTCGTGATTGAGAGATGGTGGTGGTGGACACTCCTCATCGGTCAAAGGTGGTGGTCGCGGACATTCGTCAACTGGGGTTGGCGGTGGTGGAGGACGACTTCCAACCGTATCGGGGCCTGGGGCTCGTTGCTGTTGCTGTCGGAGTTGTGCTGTCATTTGGCCAAGGAACTCGACCTTAGTGTTACGGCCGGTTCCTCGTGACCTCGTCTTGGGAGGTGCACGCACATCAGCTGATGGTACCCGGTCGCGGTTACGCCTGCTCCGACTGGTACAGGGTGTCTCCTGGTCGTCGAGAAAAATTGTTCGCCTCCCTCGTGCTTGCTCCTGCTCTAGATTCCGTCGAAATTTTGCTTTGGACTTTTCAAACCTTTCGTTCTTCCGGCTCATCTCGGCTGTCTTCTTAGTAGGATGTTGTGTATTTTTATGTTATTTTGTTTATACCTCTCCGTTCACGATCAGCTACCTACGATGACTGAGAGAAAAATGTTGAATTAGTACTGTGTAGATGCACATTGGTTGGTATTAGTATGCTAGTCTTCTACAAAGGGTTTTAGTTCATGCAGATGTGCCGTGCGTGTTTCACCCCCCTCGACCCGATTCAGTCTGACTATCACGGGCGACACAAATCCCACAACGGTGTATGGGCCACCAAATTTTGGGGCCAACTTCGCTGCAAAATTGTCTATCGCCTTTGAGAGGGGATGTTGCCGCACTAGGACCTGGTCTCCAATTTTCGGTTGCCACTGGCGGCGGCGTAAGTTGTAGTGATGACTTTGCTTCTGTGATGCTTCGGCCATATTTCTACGCACGATAGTGAAGATTTCCTTCAATTCACTGGCTCGCTCCTCCGGACTCGTGTTTCGTGACCCCGTGCCTATGGTTACTTGGTCATATAGGGCTTTTGGAAGCCTTGGCTCTCGACCCTGCGTTAGGAAGGCTGGGCTATAACCTGTGGTCTCAGAGACGCTGCTATTGATGGCCAGCATAATTTCTGGAAGGAGATCATCCCAACAAGGACATAACACCTTGTTTCGAATACTGGGCGATGATTGTTTTGATAGTTCGGTTGGCGCGCTCTGTTGGATTTTCTTGAGGTGTATATGGGGCGGTGAACTGCTGACACACTCCAATCTCTGCCAGATACTTTTGAACGATCCGGGCCGTGAATTGGGTGGCATTGTCACTATGGAAAATCTTAGGTACCCCAAATCTGGCCATGACTCTTTCCCGCAAGGCTTTGACTACTCCCTCGGCTGTGGCTTTCCTCATGGGGACAAGTTCACACCACTTGGAGAATTTGTCAAACAACACTAATATCATGGTATTGCCATGCTGCGTTCTGGGCAATGGGCCAATGAAGTCTGCGCACAAAAATGCCCAGGGCTCCTCGGGGATTTGGGTCAACATCTTTCCGACCGGTTTTTGTTGGGAGACTTTGTATCGTTGACACTCCTCGCATCGCCGCACGTGCCTACATATGTCTCGGGCCATTCCTGGCCAGTAGTAGCGACTGGCGACTTTATGAAGCGTTTTCCTGACTCCTAGGTTGATCATGGGCTTCTTCCAGTACTCTAGGCCGTAGGTGTTTTGCCACACATAACTTCCAGGGGTTGCGTCGTCGTTGTTTACTTCCCTCCGAGTGTGCCGGTATAATTGTCCGTTGACGATGGAGTAGTCGGAGAACTCTTCTGGTCGTTGTCGGACTGCCTCCATTTTTCGCTTGAGCCAACCACAGTTGGTTTCTGTTGGGAGTGTTTGGGCCAGATTTACTTCTTCCAGAGGTTGTCGTGATAGCGCGTCGGCTACGACATTTTGCTTACCCCTTCGATAACAGATATTGAATTTGTATTGCTGAAGTTCCAGTGCCCACCTTGCCAATCTGCCCACAGGGTTATTTATGGAGTTTAGCCATTTCAGTGACAAGTACTGCCGCATTTTTCTGATTCCCCAGACTATGGCCAGACACTCCTTTTCTGTAGCCGAATAGTTTTTTTCTGCGGGATTTAGATGTCTGCTGGCGTAGGCGATAACGCGTTCCGCATCGTCTACTTCCTGGGTTAGCACGACTCCTAACCCAAAGTCGCTAGCGTCAGTTTGCAATGTGAATGGCCGGGTGAAGTCAGGGCAGGCGAGAATGGGCGCGCTAGTCAATTTTACTTTCAGCGTTTCGAAGGCCTCTTGCTGTTCAGGGCCCCAGTACCAATGCTTACCCTTTTTCAGCAACTGGGTCAGGGGTTGAGAGATCAACGCGAAGTTCGACACAAATCTTCTGTACCAGGACGTTATCCCTAAGAACCGGCGTACCTCCTTAATGTTGGTGGGTGTGGCCATTCGGGCTACCGCAGCTGTCTTATCGGGGTCAGTCTTTATGCCGTCCCTAGTGACGATATGCCCCAAGTACTTCGTCTCTGCCTTGAAAAACTCACACTTTTCCACATTGATCCGAAGGTTGGCTGCTCTGAGGCGGCGGAATACCTCTTTTAGGTTTTTCATGTGCTCTTCGAGAGTAGCCCCAATGACGATAATGTCGTCTAGGTAAGCGAAGGCGCAAGGCTCCATTTCGGGCCCTATAACGCTGTCTAAGGCGCGTTGGAAGGTCGCTGGCGCTGAGTGCAAGCCGAAAGGCATTACACGCCATTGGAACAGGCCACGACCCGAGACAGCAAACGCGGTGTATTTCTTGCTCTCTGGATCCATAGGAATCAGCCAATACCCATCCTTTAAGTCGAGGATGCTGATGAACTGCGCGTTTTGGAGTCGGTCTAATATCGTGTCAATGCGCGGAAGCGGATATGCGTCTGGTACAGATCGAGAATTGAGTTGGCGATAGTCCATGCAGGTACGCCAGGTGCCGTTCTTCTTCCTAACCAAGGTAATTGGAAAGCTGAAAGGGCTGCGAGAAGGCTCAATGTAACCATTTTCTATTAATTTATTTACCTCTGTATCAATTATAGCCTGCATTGCGGGGTTGCGGGGCGCGTATCGTATTTTAACCGGTCGCTCGTCTTTCATCACGATCTGGTGCACCGCAGCGGAGGACAAACCAGTGATATTTTGGAACTTGGGCAACTCGGTGTCAAGAAACTGTTTAATTCTTGTATGCGGGCTAAGTGCCCTTGTACTATTTAAGACCACTTGGCGCCGGCGTGCTGGCCTGGATGTGATAAAACTTACCCTTTTATCAGCGACCGCTACATGGGACCTTGCTCCCGCCGTGAGTCCCGCACAGGTTACGGTGGTGTCGAACGCCTTCAAGAAATCCACTCCCAAGATCACGGGTTCTGTTGCTTCATCCATTAGAAGGAAGTCATGCTCGGCGGTGTGGTTACCCAAGGTTACATGACACCGTACTGCTTCCGAGATGCTGGTTTTGGAGCCGTCAGCCAAAATAACGTCAATTTCTACGTCAAAATATTTCGGTTGAGCGAATAGTTTGGTTACCAAACCCGGTGTTATAAAACTGCGTGTTGCTCCCGTATCAACAACGGCGGCGAGCCTGTGGTTTTCAATCTGAAGGCTGGCTTTTAGTTTGTCCTCTTCCCAGGCAAGATATGTGGTTCCCGCTCCTTTCGTTTGCCTAGCACAATGTTCTAGCGGTGGCGGTGTTTTTTGTTTTCGTGTGGAACTATTCATTGTGCGATGTTGTTCCCCGCGGCTGTGGGTCGAAGAGGACGGTATACTCTCCAAGTCGGCGGCCAGGGCGATGAGGTCATCTATCGTAGCGAAATCTTTTCTGCGGATATACCATTGATAGTCCGCATGGGCGTTGCGGAAGATTCGCTCCAGTTTCTGTTCTTCTGACAGCCCTGCGTGCCGCATCAGATCTTGTAATGCTAGCAGGTAATCTTTGAAGGCCTCACGTGGCCTCTGTACCCTTTTTCAGATCTCATCCTCGAGTTTCTCAAAATACCGAGGAGGCAGGAAAAAATTATAGAAGTCTTGTTTGAAGTCCGACCACCGTTCCCACTGTTTGTTGTTATTTCTGTACCAGACGAGCGCGCGGTCGCGGAGAAGCTCAGACATGACTCGAACTATATGATTTATCTTGATCCCATATAGGTTTGCTAGTTCTTCGACCCGTTCTGTGAAGCCTAGAGGGTCCTTACCACCGTCGTAGCGCAGGCCCCACTTCCGTACGAGCTCTATGTCGGCCAGGCGTGTGTCCGATGATGATGGTACCGGGGAAGAAGGCCTCAACGCTGGTTCTTCGGGGAGGCTAGCAGCGGTTGTTATCTTACCACCTTCGGTGTCTGCCAGGGGTGTGCGGATACTCATCGTGGCTTCGTGTCGGCCCTGCCATTCGAGAAGTTGTTTGGCCCGCTCCTCGTCGTGGTTGAGTGTCAGGTATTTCGCCAAACGTTTTCGGAGTTCTTCCACGGTGCCCCCTGTATTCTGCTCGCATTGTGTTAGGTACCCAATCAGTTCCTCCTTCTTTAGAGAATAGACCCACGTAGTTTTCAGCATGGTGTAACTATAATCTATGTTTTAAATATTTAGTTACGACTGCAAATATATATATATATATATATATATATATATATATATATATATATATATATATAAAAAAATTTCTGTCTTCTTTTTTTTTTTTTTCTTTTATATTTTATAATAGTTAAATTTTTCCTATACCAAGGATAATTAATTAATTAATAAAACGATTTTTTTTTCTTGAAAATATAAAAAAAATTGTTTTGGTGTGGACAAATGTCCCTGCTCGGGCGCCAATGTAACGACACTCTTTAGCTGGTGGCTGGGGTAAGCTCAGCGGAGTCCAGTGTCGTGCCACATAAATAAATTATAAACAGGATTAGAGCTATTCGTTCCAATTCTTTATTTACACTATAACTTACAGTAGTTAACTCTATCTGTATATACCTAGTGGTTAGTATCAATCCTGTAGTTGCTCTAGTTTACTGTGCCTACCCACACTAAATACTGTTTCAAACCTGTGGTTGGATTCGCGTTGGATCAGCAACCTGTGTTCCAACAGCAACCTCCAAACACACACTAAATACAATTTCTAACTACAATTTCAAACTGTGGTTGGATTCGCGTTGGATCAGCAACCTGGATTCCAACAGCAACCTCCGAACACAAACTAACTACAGTTTCTAACTACGGGCTCAAACTGTGGTTGGATTCGCGTTGGATCAGCAACCTGGGTTCCAACAGCAACCTCCGAACACAAACTAACTATAGGCTCAAACTGTGGTTGGATTCGCGTTGGATCAGCAACCTGGGTTCCAACAGCAACCTCCGAACACAAACTACTACAGTTTCTAACTACAGGCTGAGTTTATTGCCTAGGAGAGGTATTGAATCAGCAACCTGGGTTTCAATACCTTTCCTTGCTACGATTTGGTATGATTAAATATTAGACTAGTATCCTGAGTACTAACATTTGTTCTTACCAACACGCGCGCCGCACGCAAACTGCCAAACTCTTCGCGATGACTCGCCTTTTATACCTTTGTGTGTTAAGCCCAACAATACACAATCACACGTACACAGGCTGTGCATGTGCTTATTCATTGTGTGCTGTTTGTTCGATCGCGGTTGACCATGTGTGATGGCATGTAACAATGTTGGGCAACAACAGGGATAGAACCGAGTCACGTATATTCAACACTAATAATAATAATTATAATGATACTCAACTACAGGTAATAGTTCCTTTAATACTAATTCATAAATAATAATAACAATTCAGTGATAAAACAATAATTTAAATAAAGAAAATAGCGAAAATAATAATACTTCAGTATATATAAAAAAAAATGAACAAAGTAAATGATTATAATTATAATGTGACAGCGGGGGGGAGGTATAGTTGGTTGTGAGCCAAAACGAGCTACGTCGTACGACTTTGGCCGTCACAATATATATATTTATATATATATATATATATATATATATATATATATATATATATGTTCAAACTAAGCTAGTCGCGTTTCAAAGGTTTCTGTTAAAACTTGAATTGTAACCAGTTCGAACCAGTGGATTTAGAGAAATATCAAAAATAAACTTAAAATTTTTTATAAAGTGGGTGTTTTTTAGAATAACTTTTAAATGGCTTTTCCGATTGAGTCCAAAAACTATTCAGCTCTTAACAATCAAAAACCACGTCAAGTGAAGGTATCATCGCTTTACGCGGTCGTGAGATATCGTGAACCAAATATGTGAAAAAAATTAATTTTTCCGAAGTTAGGTATATGTAGATCAGTGGTGGGCAACGTCTATGTATTGGTAAATTGTGTATGTGTTGAGCTTAAGAGCTACCCACCAAACCCAAAGCCAAGCGTTTGAAAGATAATGGTGCATTATAAATATGATTGGAACAATGTGCAATAGCTGGAACTCTTGTGGATCGGTGAGGGGTAGCTCGATGCTGAAGATTACGTGGTCCCCTGCTATGATTCCGTTGACCTGGATAAGCTTGTATACGTCCAGTAAGTTATTTTGGTGAATTGGCAACTGCATGTGTGCCAGCATATTCTTGATTTCTTCGTTGAGTTGTTGAGAAGTGAGTAAAAGGGGGTTAATTTTGTCATGATGGCTATCGACTAGCACGTCCATGATTGAGGAGTGTATCCGTTGTATATTGCTAGTGACTATGAGCATCTGCACTGACAGCATCAGGATGCGTTGCTCGACCTTAACATTATGGAGTTCATTGCCAATTTCGTCGAATTGAATCTGTAATGATGGTGGAGTCGATTAACGATGTTTGATTCTTTAGAAGCCTGTCGTTCCTTTTTCTTTGACATTTGTTTTTCGTAGTTCGAGTCTAATACGCCAAATAGTGAGTTGGCTATGTTCCCAACTATATCAATTGCTCCTCTTTTGTTTCTTTTTATGGTGAACAGATTGAAATCTGCCTGCAAGTCGTCCTTTACATGATCAAAGTAGTCCCTCAACGTGTTGCAGGTTGCGTTGTTTAACGTACTGTTGCATAGAGTTTGGAGTATCGTTGTCGCATCGCTTAAAATGTTTATTTGATGTTGATATGGTTCAAGGTCAAGGTACACGATCATCTTCCAGGTGGCAGACTTGAGCTTTACAAGCCCTATCTGTTCAAAGTGAATGACAGGTTTATTGTTGAACGTTATGTTGATTTGATTTCTAAGCGCTATTGGGAAGAGAAACAATGTTAAAATAGTCACCATCAAGGTTGAGTTTAGGCGTGACCGTTTTGTTGGCATTGCTTCATCGGTTGATGACCGAGTTGGTTTGAATTTGGTTGACGTTCTACTTAGAGGTAACGAAGCCGGGCTTGTGCTTCGATGCGATTGTTCATCCTTATTTTCTGGAAATAGTGGAGCCAATCGGTGGATAGGTCGTTTGAACGTTCCCTTTGCTGTTTTTATATCGCATACCCTTACCAAACCATCATCACCCTTGTAAACCTTTATTATTCCCAGGGGCCACTGTAAAACTGGAAGATTATCTTCTTTAACTACGACCATTGTGTTTGATTGAATCTCATTGATTGGGCCTTTCCACTTGTGCCGCTGTTGTAACTCGTTAAGGTACTCCTGGGACCACCGTTGCCAAAAAATTGTGTTTAACTTGTGATACGAGTTGCCATCTATTTAGTAACCTTCCTTGAGGAATCTTTGACCTTACGTCAACGCTTGATGTCAGTTCTTCGCCAATCAAAAAATGACCCGGAGTGATAGCATTTAGATCATTGGCATCTGATGATATTGGAATGAAGGGTCGGGAATTTAATATGGCCTCAATTTCTATAACCACAGTCTCCAGCTCTTTGTATGTGAGCGATGCAGCTGAGACATTTTTCATTAAGATGTGCTTTGCAGATTTTACTGCCGCCTCCCATAGTCCGCCGAAATGTGGTGACCTTGGTGGGATAAACTGAAAGTCGATTTCCTTTGTGCTGCATACTTCGAGGATTGATTCTTGAGCTGCTTTTGCATATAGAACGTCATTAAGCTCTTTGAGCTGGTTCCGGGCGCCAACAAAATTTGTTCCGTTGTCACAATACAATGTTTTGCAATGGCCTCGTCTCGATATGAATCTTTTCAGTGCCCCAATAAAGGCTTCTGTTGTTAGTTCAGGGACAAGTTCTAAATGCACTGCCTTAGTGACAAAACAGCAAAAGACTGCGAGATATGCCCTTTGGGGTCGCTTTCCTCTTGTCTTAGAATGTACAAAAAAATGGGCCCAATAATCCACTCCCGAATTCAGGAATGGCCGAGCTGGTTGTACCCGATGTTTTGGAAGGTTTCCCATAAATTGGTTATACATAGTTGGTCTTGCCTTTGTACATCGTACGCACCGTTGGACAATTGCTCTTGTGATGCTTTTCCCTTTCAATGGCCAAAACCGCTGTCGTACTTCTGCCAGTAGTGCTTGAGGACCACAGTGATAGTGTTCCCTATGTATTTTCTCTATCAAAAGTTTTACAAGCGTATCTTGGCTTGGTAAAATCATTTGATGCATCGCATCGAATTGCTGTGTCGAGGAACTTAGTCGTCCACCCACTTTTATGATCCCTTCTTCGTCCAGAAATGGAGTTAAAGAGCTAAGGGGATCCGTCCTGGGTGCAAAATTGTCCCTTATCAATGCCCATTTAAGGTCATCGAAGTCGGCAGCTTGTATGTGACGTACAATTACCTTAAGTGCGGCATCGAGTTCCACTGGTGAAAGCTGTATATGTTCTGATCGAGATTCCCTTGGTCGTCTTGTGTTCTTCGCAAATCGTAGCATATATCCTATGACCCTTTGTATATGTGTGAAGGAATTTTTTGAAGGTATTGTATAAATCCATGCGTTTTCCTCGAATGACTGTTGAGTTGTTAGACGGTTGCTGTACGGTTGTAAGCAGTTGTTGATTCCGGTTTGATGGGTGTTGGCCATTGCGCTTTGTTTTGATAGAGAAATAAGGGTCCATACAACCACATGTTACACGATGATAACTCACGGGGCCTTATGCCTCCTGATAAGACATCAGCAGGATTTTGTTTGGATGGGACGTGGTACCATAGCTCTGGAATCGTTACCCGAAGAATTTTTACAATGCGGTGGGCCACGTATACTGGTAGTTTCCCTGGATGATTGTGTAGCGAAGCAAGCACGATCTGGGAATCAGTCCAGAAAAAAGATTTTTTATTCTCCCAGTTCAGATTAGCCTTTACTCTCGCTGTAAGCTCAGCTGCCAACAGTGCTGCACATAATTCTAAACGCGGTATTGTTTGTTGTTTTGTCGGAGCTACGCGTGATTTTGAACACAGAAGATTGACCCTCACTGTTGCCTCTCCTTGCACGACTCTTACATATACTGCAGCACCATAAGCCCTTTCTGATGCGTCTGCGAATGCATGTATTTCAATTGTTCTGGTTCCTTGATTGCTGAATATATGTCTCGGAAATTTTATCATCTTCAGTGTCAGTAGGTCTTTTCTATAGGAATTCCATTCCTTTTCGACTTCCGTAGGAAGGTTGTCATCCCAGTCGAGTTTTGTTTGCCATGTTTCTTGAAGTTGGATTTTACCAATTACTAACACTGGACCAATCAGCCCTAACGGATCATATATATGTGCCAAATCGGAGCTCATGGTACGTTTTGTTGTATGTTTGTGTTCTTGAACATTGACCTTGATACAAAACACATCCGATTTCGGGAGCCATAGAAGTCCCAAAGTTTTAGTTGATTGAGTTTCCTTTGACTCAAAGTTGAGATCAACCTCCTGATCTTCAGTTGCAATTCCATGCAACAAGGTTTTGTTGTTCGAACACCATTTTTTGAGCTTCATTCCTGCTCCTGCTAAAATGGTTATTAATTGCTTTTGTATCATTAAGGCTTCATGAATTGAATCAGCTCCTATTAAGCCATCGTCCACATAAAATCTCTTGGCAGAGATGACGCTCCATAAGGAAATTGTCCCTTAAAGTCATCTGCTAGTTTGACAAGACAGCGTGTTGCTAGGTATGGTGCAGCCCTGGTGCCATATGTTACTGTGTTCAGTTGATATACATTAAGTGGCTGGTTGTCATTTTCTCTCCAGAGGATTAGCTGTAAATTTCGATCTTCGTGGTTAACCCATATCACTTTTTCAACATCAGTTTTAAGAACGTACTTGTGCATTCTAAATCGTAGTAAAATAGCAAAGAGGTCGCTCGGAACAGTAGGACCATTATGCATTATGTCATTTAGAGATAGTCCCAATGATCTGTGGACCGATGCGTTGAAGACGACCCTTAATTTGGTTGATGAGCTTTCTGGTCGTAGTACGCAATGATGTGGTATAAAATAATGAGGGGAGCTGATTTCTTCGGGTTTCATTCTTGTCATATCACCTAATGCTTCATATTCTCTCATAAATGAGACATATTGATCCTTTAGCGTTGGTTTGGCTTCGGAGCGCCGCTCGATTGATTCAAATCTTTCCTGTGCTATGCCTCTGGATTCCGTCAGTACCGAAGGATGATCCTTTAAAGAGAGTTTTATTACAAATCTGCCATCTTCCACTCGAAATGTGTATTGAAGAAAATGCGCCTCACAGTGTAGTTCATCTTCTGCCAGCTTGGTTTCACTGTCTGATGGTTCCTCAGCCTCCCAAAATCGGCTTCTTCTAGTTCCCTTGTGGTACATATTCCGCAGACTGCGCTATCGATGAAGTTTGATTCGACCTTACCAGCTATTACCCATCCTAGGACTGAATTTTGCAGAATCGGAAGATTTTTTGCCAATTTAATTTGTCCATCTCTAAGTAGTTCGAACATGATTTCTGCTCCCAGCAAACAGTCAATTCGACTTGGTTGATTGAATTCTGGGTCAGCTAAGTGAATATTCTGCGGAATTTCCCAAGTCTCAATGCTGAAATGATGAACTGGCTGGTCAGAGACAATTTTTGGGACAATGTGGGCGTCTACTTCTGCAACATAATTGTTTATTGTTGACTGAAACCGAATGCTTGTCTGATGGCGCATCTTGGTTTTGTTCACTCCAATGCCTTCCACGCTCAAGCACACTTGTCTGGATCCGCCGCCCAGTTTTTTCCATACACGGTCTGTTACTACGTTCACTTGTGAGCCGCAGTCCAGGATGGCTCGACAATATGCTGCCCATTTGCAGATGCTAGGTTTATGCGTGCAGTTCCCAGTAAGATATAATGGGGATTCTTGACTGCATGATTCGTCAGGAGGCTGACCTTGTTAGATACTTGGTCATGAGCTACCTCCACTCGTGAAGGACCTAATCGATGTGGTGTTGACTTGTCTTGTGTCGTAGATTTGTTGTAGGGTGCCTTTGCTTTGGTGTTATATAGCAATGTGTTATGATTTTTTGTACATTTGTTACAATGTCGTGACTTGCATTCGTTAGCCTGATATCCTGGTTTTAGGCAGTTAACACATAGCTGGAAGTCCTTTACCCATTTCCATCTTTGGTTTAAATCGGCGTTGGTGAATTTTCTGCAGGCATAAATATTATGAGTCTCCCTCTTACAGATTTTGCAAATTTCCCTCGTTTTTGATGTTGTCATCGAAGCGCAAGTTCGCGTTGTTGATCTGTCACCCTTTCTTCGTGTCTCCAAGGACTGAAATCTTCGCTCCAAATACGTTAGTAGTTCATTAATGGTAATGAGGCGCCTATTGTCGTTTAAACCTTGCTCGAACGCAGTTTGGGTTTCTTCATCCATTTTGTGTAGCAAAAGATGGACCAAAATGGCGTCCCAATGTTGCACTGGTGTGTCTTGTGCCTTGAGACCATGACCACACTCCTTGGTAACATCATGAAGTGATTTTAATGATGACGCAGATTCTTTTTTGGTGGATGCCTGCGACATTAGCTTGCTCAGTAATGTGGATACTAAAAGCCTTTTGTTGTCGTATCTGTTGCTAATAAGCGACCAGGCCGCAGCATAATTGATTCCTACTGCGGGCAGGTGCTTGATTAGGTTTTTTGGTTCTCCTTGTAAAGAAGTTGTCAAGTAGTGCATCTTTTTCGCTTCACTTATGGGTGTGTTGTGAACTAGCTCTGAGAAGATATCCTTGAACTCAATCCAGCGTTGGTAGTTTCCATCAAAAGTAGGTAGTGTGATTCTGGGAAGCGTTATGTCGATGTCTCCTGGTGTTGTTGGCCGCCGATGAGGAATTGGTGGATCCAATTGCATGTGTTGCTGAAGCTCTATCATGGCTGCTTCTGCCCTTGCTTCGAGCTCATAAAATGTTTGTATAGTGTAGTCTTCGATCTTGTCATCATCAGTTGATGCCCACAGGCCTGTATTGTTAGTAGCTAGATCCACCATGAATTTTTCGATGATACTCGCCTTAATATTGTAGTATGACGAATGATGTTCATGCTGTCGTTGCGCAAATATTTCGTCAATATTTCGAGTGAGCGCCTTGATTCCGAAGGATTTTTCGGGTGATGCCGATTGTATAGTTAAACCTTGTTGCTGCTGGTTGCGTGACGTATGTGCTTCGCCACTTAATGTCAACAGCTTCGTCCCTTGTTCAAACAAGTTTGTATGCTTCACTATGATTTGAGTGATTTTGTAGTAGTATTCTTGTACAACACGTCAATCATTTACGTCAGTACCTGCCGTACGGCTCAAACTGACGGTGCTCTTAACACCGGGTGAAAAAATAAGTGTTACCAGCACCCCTCTTAGTGCCCAAGAACCACCCGAAGGTGACCTCGGGTCACCCAGGTGGCAATTTCTAGAACATGATTTGGTAAGTCCCATGATCTAACACCTTGCTTAAAGTGCCGATCCTACCCAGATGATCTTATATTTTTTGATTCACAACAACATATGGGTTTTGCTACTATCAGCCGGACCGAAGTCCAACCACATGGATTGAACATCAATCCTTATCTGACAAACCTTCCACCAAATTGGTGACAACAGCCACCACGTGTACTCCCGAGGGAGACCTCACCAATATCCAGCCGCAGTAAACTGCGAGGCTTGTACTGGATCCCGTGGTACCAGTTAACTACTGGTAAAGCCTCGAAAGTCAAACCAGTGTAGGTTCTATAAACTTTCTATCGACTTCGGTCTTTTTTCTACCCAAACCCAGGTGCCTGTTCACCTGCCAATTCTTACTCAAGCTCGTAGGCGGACCTACTTCTTTTAGATTCTTATATGCACATCCGTTTCTCTGTTTAGAGATTGGGCGGTAACATATAAGTTTTACGGGGTGACCTGCAAAAGTTATGCCTGAAAAACAGAATAACCCCTCGAAAGCCAACCATTATAGGTTTCAACTTTCTATTGACTTTTGAACTCTTAATTAGATCGAGGCGTCCTTGGACCTCCTTTCTTATTTCAAACTTACGTAGGGGGCATGGCAATCCCCTACTACTTTACCTGTTCTTACAGTAGCCAGCATGTTTCCTACTGAGACCTGTCCCTAACGTCCCATTCGGCAACGCACAGGTACTTATAAATTCTATGGGTTACCAACAAAAGTTCTGTTTGAGAAAATTGTGTAACCCCCGAGAGCAAAACCAGTCAAGGTTTTCAACTCTCTATTGACTTCGGTCCTCTTACGGTACCAGGCGTCCTTACCCTCCTTTCTTACACAGACTTACATAGGAACAATCCTTTACCAAAATTTAATGCGTCTCTTCGGGTGTGTTTCGGAGTGGATGTGGCTCCTACTACAGTGATCGTACTAGGACGATGTACTTTTCAGCAAAAGATGCACCTACTACTTTTTATATTCTTATATGCCCTCCCGTTGCACTGCAACTTCAGGGATTGGGCAGAGTACATATTAGTTTTATGGGCTATCAGCAAAAGCAGTGTCTGCAAAAACTGTATAACCCCCGAGAGCAAAACCAGTCAAGGTTTTCAGCTCTCTATTGACTTCGGCTCTCTTACGGTACCAGGCGTCCTTAACCTACTTTCTTACAACAGACTACATAGGAGTAACCTCAGCCAAATTTCTACTCGACCCATTTTCGGATATGCTTCAGAGCGGAGGGAACTCCTACACACAGGGATCGTACTAGGCGGTGTACTTTCTGGGGAGGTATACCTATTACTTTTTAATTTCTTATATTCCCTCCCACTGCACTGCAACTTCAGGGATTGGGCAGGTAACATATGAGATTTATGGGTTATCAGCAAAAGCACCGTCTGTAAAAACTGCATAACCCTTTCCGCGGATCTGTGCTGGAGCGAGGCCTGACATCATAGCCAAGCTCCCCAACGGCACCCCCGGGGGGAAGTATTCTTGTACAATGTAGTCGTCATCCAGGGGCTCGTCCTTCATTGCCCTGATTATTTCATGATTTTTGTGGAATTCATCTGCGAGCTCTGTCAAAGCCGCCAAACGTTTAACAAAATACTCAGGTGTTTTTCGATCCTTGGGATCCTTTGAAAAGTTCCTTGCGAGTGCTTCAATCTGCGCTCCCAAGTGGCGCTGGCTGCGTTGATGAAGAATCACGTCGGGGTCACCAAATGTTAATACTTGTTGTGTATAACAGAGTGTGAGTCGACGGCACTTGAACCGTGACTCCTGTTGAGAATTGAGAATTAAGTCTTAATGTAGATATGTGGGAATCGTCGGCACTTGAACCGAGATTCCTGTTGGGTAATAAAAAACAATAGAATTTTGTGAATAGCCGGCACTTGAACCGTTATTCTTATTGTTAAACTTTATTCTGCCTTCTTAATTAATTTTTTCATTGCTTATATACTATATAATAAAATGGTAATAAAACAACAACATAAATTGAATTAGCGAAATGTGTCAGCCGTCTTTCTGAGTTCAATGAAATATTTTTAGAGAAAAAATGCCTGTATGCAAAATAACTTGGACTAAACAAAATGTACCGTTTTTACAACTCAGCAAAAACCAAAATAATTCTACAATTATTTATTAAACAATTATTCTGAGTTGAATGAAATCTTTTTGGCTGGCCATGAAAAGGTGTATTGAATTACAATTTTAATAAACAAAAACTAAAGAAAATTATAAAATACTACTTTGAGTTGAACTAATTTGGCTGGCCATGAAAAGGTGTATTGAATTACAACTTTACGTTCAGTGACTTTTTTTTTTTTTTTTTTTTTTTTTTTTTTAGGAGTAGGACCAGCGCTCAGGGGATGACCCCTATATATGCAATGCATTGCGCCGGAACTGAAAACGAGGGGATAGTATTGAGGAGACAGATTAGGAAAGATGAGAAGATAGACAGTTTTTGTTTTTTTTTTTATTTTTTTTTTTTTTTTTTGTAGCTATTTCAACCTTTTTACTTCGCCGGCTAATTTTTGCTACAGGGCCGACGAAGGCGGGTGCTGTTACTCTGCTTTTTAGTACATGATAGTGTCAGTCTCTACCAATTATGTTCAATGATCAGTGACTATGCCTTCATCATTGAAACAGGCTGGCAACAACTAACACAAGCACGCACTAATGCTGATCAGAAGAATTCAACACAATATTTCATGACTCAGAGCGGGCTCGAACTCACGACCCTCTGTTTCATAGTCTCGTGTTCTACTACTTCAGCCAACAATTATTTATTAAATTATTGATGCCAAAACAAAAAAGGTTATTGTATGTGTTAACAAACTGTTTTGCCATTGTTCTATTTTAGTTGATCGATTTAGTTAAATAACGCATTTTAACGTTATTTTATTTGATAATATTTAAATATATTTAATTGGTTTTAAGCGTTATAAAAAACATTTTCAGTTTTTCCATAAACGCTAAATATTTGTAATGGAACGATTACGTATGTTCTTTTTGTGGTGCGTTTTAGTTGACAAATTTTTAAGATAACAAATTTTCCTCATTTTATGGCGCGCTATAGTTGAAGAAGTGTCAAAAATAAATACTTTTTGAAAATTAGTATGTAATTGTCGTACCAAATGCTTTAAACAAATTAGTAATGAAACTATGGATAAGACTTGGGACTACTTTTATTCCCTTGAAAACAAAAACTGCCAGGGTACATTTATCCAAACACTGATTGAAGTGAATATAGTAAAACGCAGAGCCAAAAAGAACAAAACAGAAAGGAATGTAGCCACGAAAACCTTTGTGAAAATAGTTTTCAAAGAAAAAGTAGTTTGTAAACAGGTTTTTTTTTAAAGATTTTTGGCAGCCCCGACAAGAGGGTACGTCGAATTTGCAAGATACTACTAACTAAAAGACAAACCACCTGAAGACAGACGTGGAGAAAAAAGTAATTGTAAAGCCATACCTGGGAATATTTTTGTCAGAATCCATAACCATATATCTAGATTTGAGATGAAAGAAACACAATATGGATCCATATAGAAAAATATTTAGATGCCCGTTTGAATGTTGTTAGAATGCATCAAATGTTTATTGATGAGAACCCAGATCTAAGGGATGTTGTGAAATGCCATTTTTATTATTCCTACTTTAAGGAAACCGTTGGTATTCATTTTGTAGACCACAAGTTGATATGTGCAGCCAATGTAAAGCTCAAAATTGAGAGACAAAAATTTTTATCACAGTGCTAAGCAAAATGTTGCGGCAGAGCTCATGGTTCATAAGAGACGTGCCAAAAGGTTTTATACCAGCATGAAAGTCCTAAAAAGATGAAGATAATGAAGCTGTTGCACTATGCTTCGACTATATGACACATATTCCTGTACAGGAGATATTTTATATGAGGCAGTTATGGGTAAATGTTTTCAGCATACACAATTTGAAAACAAACTCGTCTAAAATTTATATCTATCACGAAGGTAGGGCAAAAAAATCACCTGACGAAGTGTGTAGTTTCCTTTTGAACTACTTAAACACAGAGGTGCCGCGAACAGTAAGTTTGTCCATCAGGACAAAATAAAAATCACACAGTATTTAGATTCTTGATGAATTTGTGTGGTAATGGAAGATTTGATAATATTGTATATAACTTCCCAGATCGTGGACACTCGTATTCTCCCTGTGATCAAGATTTTGGTATTATAAGGCGTTCTATGAAAAACATTGACCGCATATACACTCCTGAGCAATATGCACAACTACTACTAAAGGCCCCTCCCGATATAAAATCTTTTAAAAAATTGTGGCCTCGTTCATACAAAAGAATTACATTTTCCGATGAAACTTCTGCTAGAACCTATCCAAAAGAAAAAAAGAGAGGTGTGCAATTTCAACCTACAAACAATTTTGTTATAACAAAAACCTGCCAGGAAAAGTAGTGGTGAAACGATTTGTAGATGGATCTGAACAATCAACATTCACTCTGTTAAAAACTCATTCTCCTCCTGCCTTACCTACAGAGTTGGCGTATCCTTCAGGAAAGGTCAGTAAAAATATTATAAAGTTGTCTTCGATACCATAAACCGTTTTCCAAATTTTTTTTGTGGCTAAGCTATTAATGCTATTTTCAATACAAAAAAACACTTGAAAATTAATATTGAAACAATTCGTTAAAAAATTATATGAATTTTTTGCAAAAAAATAGGTTTCTAAAACTGAAAGTATTTGTAAGTCGAATTTCTTAGATTTTTTGCTCATCAGGCAGAAAACCGTTTTGTAACTTCTAGAGACAAAATTAAGCAAGTTTACACAAGATTAAAATTTTTCCAAAAGTAAAGAAATCTGATGCTAGAACCATTGACGAGATATTAAATTTTTTGTTTAGAAAATTCTGAGAATTTCCCAAATAGCAAGGAGATGGGGACATATCGAACCATAACCGCAAAAAAAGCTTAAGCGACAAAAAGTAAATTTTACAGGAGAAGTATTTTTTAAATATTCCTGGTTTAAATGGAAATAGAACCTCAATCTTGGATACATGGGATTGTAGTTGATTGTAATATTTAATGTTAATAGTTCTAATGAATTTCCTCTAATATAATACATGTCTCTGAAGGTTAAGGTATTCTCGATGTAGTGAAAAATCAGTTATTATTATCCTTAGCAAGATGTTCGTTCTTTAACTATTTCATTGATATATATGAATGTTTGATACTATTTTTGCTTTATCTGAAAAAGAAAATTTTAGCTTAACCGACACTTTGCAGTTACAAAAAAATTCAAACAATTTAAAGGAAAAATGCAGTTAAGCTAAAATTTATTTTGTTGTATTTCCGTAACGGTAGTTAATGTGACTGTGCAAAATATAATATTTTGTCTCTCCTTTATATAAAATTATGTGGACTATATGGATTTTAATGCGCTGAGTTCAAATCTGTTTTCGGTTTTTTCCATCAGGTCGAGATTTTTTTTTATATAGGCGTGGCAAAATTTCCCCCCTAAATTAGTCAGGTATGTCTCCGTACCTTCACCCTAACACGAAAAAGAGTCATCAGATTTTAAAAGATGATACCAAAAGATGCGTAACAAAATTTCATTTATTTTAGTCGAATATAATTTTTCTCTATCTCTTACCGTTTTGGAATTATTCAGAAATTAATGGGAAAAAATTGTTTTTCGTGCAAAATTCGTAATTTTTTTCAGTTTAAAAATGGAATTAAAAAAAATTAAAGCAAATATTCAACGTTTTGCACATTTTTCTGAGAACTACATATCTTAAAAATAAAATAAGCTATAAACCATAAAAATCGGTTAAAACATTTGGATTTTATTGTTAATTTAGCGCAGGTATCCAATATTGATCAAAACGTGTAATGCAGCAAACAAAGCATCAATAATGCTGACGTCAGATTGGCAACTCTTTACTTGTATCTATTTTCGTACAACAAAAACAAACACAAGCAAAAAAGGTTACTACATTGTAATCTTGCAACAACGCCCCGCTTAAAACGCCCACTCTGCTTTCACCCATAGACAACTTCAAATTACAATAAAAATTTAAAATATTTAGAGTCCATATATTTTTTTGTTTAAAATAACACAAAATTTTTGTTACAAATTAATAATTTTTATTTCAGAAACATTGTTAAAATAAAAAAGGTGCTTAAGCTGTTCCGTTGATTCAGCTTTAGTTTTCTTTAATTAATATTTCTTTTTATATTAATATTATTAGTTTGAGTTTCTTGCCAAATCGACCAATAAAAATCTGCAGGCATCCCTTCCGATGGGTTTCCATAATAACGCTTCTGTATGTGTAACATATCTTGATGGAACCTTTCACCATGTTCGTCTGATACAGCACCAAGATTTTCCGGAAAAAAAATCTAGATGTGAGTCTAAAAAATGAATTTTAAGGGACATATTACACTTTAGAGCTTTGTAGGTAGAAAGTAGTTCTACGATGATTTCATGGTAGTTTTCAGCTTTTCTGTTTCCCAAAATATTGTGGCACACCTTTACAAAACCTGTCCATGCTTTTTCTTCCACATCGTTCAATTTCGTTCTAAATACCTCGTCCTTTATAATCTCTCGTATTTGTGGACCTACAAATATGCCTCCTTTTACTTTTGCATCGCTGATTCTAGGAAATTTGCTCTTAATGTATAGAAAGCCTCCACCGTCCTTGTTCATTGCTTTGACAAAATTTTTCATTAGGGCTAGCTTTAGGTGAAGACGAGGCAGAAGAATTTTTTCTTTTTTAATTAAAGGCTCGTCTGCTACATTTTTTCTCCGTCCTTGTTCATTGCTTTGACAAAAGAAGAATTGTTTCGTTTTGAATTAAAGGTTCCATTTGGGGTATTCACACTGTGTGCTATTTAGTCATATTGTCATATAGTCATAATATATTAGACCAGTTTAAAAAAGTTGTTGTTGTGCTGCATACAAGAAAGTCATAAAATAATAGCACTCCTTCAGGTATATTTTTGTTTTGTCATAAAATAGCTCTAGAGCGAGACGCCGCCTTTACTTCTATATGATTTACAACTAAATAACGGCTAAAAAGTTATTCATACCTATTTGTCTGTACATTACCACATTTTTATAACGTAAAGAGAACTAAATGACAAAAATTGAATATATACACGTGAAAAATTTTGCTCGTTTACGCTACATTTACACATGAAAGTACTTTCATGAAATTTCTGTATACGTATTATAAATAAAAATTTTAATGAAAAAACAACTTTCTTGAAAATTTCTTGTTCGTTTACACAGGAAAGTGAAAGTGCATTTTAAAAATGTCGTCGAAGTGAAAAGTTGCAAAAATTGCTTTGATAATTTAATTTTGCCTCCATTTGTATTGTTTTGTAGAGTTGCCAAAATAATCACATACCCAAATTTATAAGGCAATAGTTGGAAATAATTATTATTGTTATTTTTTTAATGAGATTACAAAAAGACATCAATTGTATTCTTTATGTATATTTGAAGAAAATTATTATAATTAATTTCATATACATGTGTATAGTTTGGTTGCGAGTTAATAGAAAAAACACTTTTTCTTTATGATGTCTCCTTATTACTGACTTTATTATATTTTAATTCATGCTTACAAGCTAACTTAACATATTACTTAAAAGCAAAGAATTCTGTTGACGCTGCAAATTCACACGATCGACAGAATTGTTCATCAAATTACCGTGTTTGTTGCATTAGGGATTTCTAATTGTTTTACCTGTAGCATCGCGTGACCCGAATTCTCCTCAGCCTTCTCGACTCTTAGAAGTGCTTGGACCGTTGTCAGTAGGATCATTATCACGATCTTCATTGTTGCTTTTCTGGAATAGATATTTACGTTTCACTTGGGTTTTGTAGACTTTTTTAAATTTATTGTCTCTAGACAGCAAGTAGTTGTCATCAATCCTGTAGTTTTCCACTTTCTTATACAGGGTGTTTTTTTAAAGGTTTAGAACTTCGAATTGAAATAAAACACAAGAAAATCATTTTAATGTCCATCAATTTGGCTTTATTGGAAGGATAATTTTATGCCATTAATGTTTAAATATGACTTCGGGCATGTGGCCGCCGCGGCTGGCTCGAATAAAGCCAATTCTACAGGTCCAATTTTCAACCACTTTTTCGAGTATGTTGGCAATGGTATGTTCTGTATGTTGGCAATAGCGCCACCAATGTTGGCTTCCAAGTCCCCTAACGTTCCTGGTTTGTTGGCGTAGACGAGCGACTTCACATATCCCCAAAGAAAATAATCCAATGGTGTCAAATCACACGATCTTGGTGGCCAAGTGACAGGTCCATTCCGCGAAATTATGCGCTCATCGAATGTTTCCTTCAATAAATCGATTGTGACGTGCGCTGTGTGGCATGTAGCGCCGTCTTGTTGGAACCACAAGTCATCCACATTCAAGCCATCCAATTCGGGAACAAAATAGTCGGTTATCATGGCTCTATACCGGTCTCCATTAACGGTAACTGACTCTCCAGCATTATTTCGGAAGAAGTATGGCCCAATGACTCCACCAGCCCATAGAGCACACCAAGCAGTCAGTTTTTGTGGATGTAATGGCGTCTCAAGGGTCTCATGTGGATTCTCTTCACTCCAAATGCGGCAATTTTGCTTGTTGACGAAGCCATTCAACCAAAAATGAGCCTCATCACTGAACAAAATTTTGCGATGAAAATCAGCATCGAGTTCAATCTCATTTTCAGCCCATACACCAAAATCACGACGCATTGCATGGTCTCGCGGCTTTAATTCTTGCACAAGCTGGATCTTGTAAGGTCGCAAGCCAAGATCTTTGCGCAAAATCTTCCATAAAGTTGATGGACAAAGCTCCAATTGCTGTGCACGGTGGCGAATCGATTCATTCGGGTCCTCTTCAACACTTTGCTCTACAGCGGCAATTGTTTCTTCGGTGCGCACTGTTCGACGTCTCTGCGGATGCGTATTATCACATAGAGTAAACGTAGTGCGAAAACGATCCATGGTTAACCGAATTAATTGCTCTGATGGACGATTATGTCGACCATAAAATGGACGGAGCTTGCGGTAAACTTCGCGAACTGAACCATTACTTTCGAAATAAATTTGCACGATTTGCAAGCGTTGTTCTTTTGTCAACCTGTTCATGATGAAATGGCAAACCAAACTAAATATTAATCACTTGACAGCTGACAAAATGGCCGCCAGTTAAAAAAGTGATGCCAACTTAAAGTTCTATACCTCAATAAAAAACACCCAATATCTAGGTTGTGTCTTGCTAACTCTATAATTTTTTACAAATTTATTTTCGAAATCTGAGCATTCAATATTTCCTTTCTTTTTGTTGATGGTGTTTATTCTCTCAATTTTTTCTTTGTTAAGTCTTTCTGAAATACATTATAAGCTTTCGTCTGATATAATATTATTGATAAAATCTATAGGTTTGATTTTCGTTACTGAATGAATCGTATTGTTATAGGCGATTATTGCCTTTGAAACTTTTTCCTGCAAGTTGTCTTTATTATTTTCGTCCGCATTAAACAACCTAATATGTTCGTTCAAAGTCAAATGCAATCTCTCGATGTCTGCATTGCCTGTTTTATTATATGTCGTTGTAAAGTGAACTTTAATACCACATTCCTTTAAAAACTCTTTAATCGCCACAACATCCAATTCATTGTCTGTAATTATTGTTTCCGGTTTACCCAAATACAGAATACGCATTTTCAAAGCCTCAACGATTAACAACCATGTTCTATCTGGGAGATGATGCGCCGTCGCATACTTAGTAAATTTATCAATTCCAGTCAGAAACATGACTCCTCTTTGTGGGTACCATATATCGACATGGATTATAGCGTTATGTTTATCAGGCGTCTCTGTTACGTTCAGCGAGTGCCTAATGGGATTTCTGTCATACTTTGCTTTATTACATATTTCGCAATTATTAATATACTTTTGTATAACTTTTTGTAAATTCCGACAGTAGAATTTCTTCTTTACTTCCGCGCAAATTTCGTTTATTCCTCTATGATTGTTTTCAAAATGTAATGTTTCTATTATTTGTAGAATCTCGCCTTCATCGGTTATATCCTTCAATAAAGTGTTTGTCCTCTGTATTGTTAAACTTATATCTAATAAAGTATTTTATGTACATATCTTGAAATTTCATAAAGAGATCGTTGTCAGTACAAAACACGACCAACAACGCCTTCTGTGGTAGTCTTTCGTTCATCGCCTCAAGAAGGTTTTCTTCTGATATTACTGTCCATGTTTCTCTTATTTTCCCTCTATACATAATTCTCTTGCTGAATGTTTTTCTTTCTGCTCTTTTCAGAATAAGTTGGTTCTTGAATACATTTAGGGGATTCTCAGTGATTTTTATGAAATCGACGCTATCAGTCACTGCACTGTGCACCGTATTCATGTCGCCTTCAAACAATTCATTCAAGATTATTTCATTATTCGCAACAATTCTACTGAGGCCATCAGCCACAACGTTATCTTTACGTTTTATGTAGCTAATGTCAAAGTCAAATTCGTTAAGCTTTATTTTCCAACGCTGCAATTTTGCATTGGGTTCTTTTAAATTACTAAGCCACACTCACGGTCTATGGTTCGTTTTTACCAAAAAATTTCTACCAAATAAGTAAGGCCGAAAATACTTCGTTGCCCAAACTATAGCCAAGAGTTCTTTCTCTATGGTGCTATAGTTTTTTTCATGGCCATTGAGGGATCGACTAGCATAACAGATAATTTTATCGTTCTGCATCAAAGCCGCCCCCAGAGCGTAATCACTAGCATCTGTGACCAATGTAAATTTCTTGGAGAAGTCAGGGTGTACCAAAATAGGATCCGACTCAATAAGAGTTTTAAATTTCTCGAGCGCGTCTTTATAATCTTTATCCTCTAGGTTAATTTTGGCTCCTTTCTTTAAGCACTTTACTAGAGGGAATGCTATCTTTGAGTAGTCTTTTATAAACCTCCTATAGTAACCCGTTATTTCCAAAAAAGATTTGATTTCTTTCTGAGTTCTTGGCAAGGGAATTTTGTATCTATGTAGCTTCTATTTTTCTCTGGTTTGGTTTTATGCCGTCACAAGTAACCAGATGTCCCAAGAACTCTGTTTCCTGTTTCAAGAAGCTGCACTTGCTTAACTGGATCTTCAAATTTGCCTTCTGCCAACATCGCAATACTTTAGTTAAAGACTCAAAATGCTCCTCTACACTCGTAGTGAACACCAGAATATCGTCTAAGTACACTAAACAGATTTTACCGATATATTCCCTCAAGACTTCATTCATTAACCTTTGAAAGGTTGAGGGTGCATTTCTCAAGCCGAAAGGCATTCGCAAAAATTCGTAATGCCCACTTGCGGTTGAGAAAGCTGTTTTGTGGATGTCTTTTTCATCCATTTCTATCTGACAAAAACCCTTTGTTAGGTCGAGAGTTGTTAAATATTGGCATCTTCCCAACTTGTCAAATATATCGTCAATATTTGGAATTGGGAATCTGTCTTCAATTGTTACACTGTTCAGTTTCCTATAGTCAATCACGGGACGCCACTTTTGAACATTTGACGCATTTGTCTTTTTCGGCACTATCCAAACAGGACTGTTATAAGGACTGGAAGATTCTCTTATAATTCCCTGTCTTAACATTTCTTCAATCTGTCTATTAATTTCATTTTTGTGTATATCCGGGTATCTGTATTATTTTTGAGTATACCGGAATTTCGTTTCGTGGATTTATTTTGTGTTTTATTTTATTTTAATTTATATTGAGCTTGAGGCTTATTTTTATAAAAACTATTTATTTATTTTATATTTATTTCAATATTTCGATATCCTCTGGATATCTTCTTCAGATATCAATTTTCATAATGTAGACAGGAAAGAAAAAAGTTTCAATTTTGAAATGTTTTTTAATATGTATGAAAAAATTTTTCATTAATTTTCAAATTTTTTATATAAAAACAAAAAACAACAAAAATATTTAAGTTTATATAATTTATAAAGAATTTTGTTATTGTTAAATTATTATAAATAATTTTATCCTGAAGAAGATATCCAGAGGATATCGAAATATTGAAATAAATATAAAATAAATAGTTTTTATAAAAATAAGCCTCAAGCTCAATATAAATTAAAATAAAATAAAATAATCAAAGGCTAAAAAAATAGAACAATATATTTTGTGTTTTATTTTGCTTGTAAAAGTTAAATTTTCATTTTCCTGTAGAACGCTTTATTGTGTATTTTAAGTATCGACAACAATTTGTTCCTATCCAGCGTATTTAAATGCGATAAGTCTAAGTCAGATATGGAATTTGTGTCGGTAAATACTTCGTTATTGAGGATTGCGACAACGTTCTTATTGTTAAACATAATTTACGTGCTGCTTTTGTTTTTATACATCTATTTCCATAATCTACAACACAATCAAGATCTGCCAAAATATTATTTCCTATTAACCCATCAAATTTGTCATTAAAATTGAACTTGAAAAATTCACAATTATAGTCTGAACTAAATTCATCAAATATGGGGAATTTGCAAAGTTTAGTTACTTTAAATTCATTTCTCATGGCTCTTAAACATTGACATCACGTTTCCATTTCGGATTACAAAGGTTTTCGTTAATTATACTGAATTCGGCTCCAGTATCAATAATGAAACGTAACGCCTTACTGGGCTTTACTATAGTTATATAGGGATGTTGTTTGGGTCTACCCCACGAAAATATACATTTGAATTTCCGATGTCCATCGGTTCATCATTTCTACGCGAATGACGCAAGTTCCTTGTTTGGTTCGACTGTCGTCCCAAATCGAATCCCTGTGTATTATTTGATCTATTGTTGCTTTGATAGTTACTTCTATTAGTATTACTAATATTAGCACAATTATTACCAAAATATCGGTTGTTAATACTGTTATACTTATTATAACGATTTGCATTGTAGTCAGGACTTCTATTTATAGAATATGTGTTTCTTATGTCATTGCTAAAATTTGTCCTATAGGGTGATCACGTGTTTTCATTCCTTTGTATGTACCCAAAGGCCGTATAATTTTGATGCCTGGCTTCTAAAATAATTTTTAAAGCCGCCTGTAAAGTCTGTGGGTTTCTAGCGAAAATTATAGTTTTTGTCGGTTCGGGCAAGTGGTCTTTAAACACTTCCAATGAAATTCTCTTTATTTCGTCCGCAGAAAAGCCCTTTTCAGCATGCGTCATTCTCCGGTTATGTAGCCTATTCCCAATATTGTTTATGCTGTGGTAATACTTCTCAATTGTTGCATCCAACCTCCAGGTGTTCAGTTTGTCTAATACCCTACTTGTTTCCCTTTCCCCATACTCATTTATAAGAATCTCCTTCAACACTTCCCAAGTTCCTACCACTCCATACCTACATATGTATTTTCCTCAAATACCGCAATAGATGGTAGCAAGGCTTCAACCTGCTTCAAAAAATCCCGCAGTTGGCTTTGTTCTTTCCCATCGAATGTTGGGATCTCTTTGATACAGTTCAGTACCAGATTAAATTGTTGCACTACATTATTTTCCATTTCAAAGAAAAAAAATACTATACTACGCCCTGTACAGAAACAAACAGGCCTGTTCTGTAAATCACGTGGTTTGAAATCGTGTGATTTTAGAAAATTATCTCCACTAATAGAAATATTTTTCCAGACATTTTTCAATATTGCTGTTATATATAGTTTCAAATATCATATCCAGAAGAAAACTTCCGTATCTAATTTTAAGAACGTTTTCAGGGCCATGATTTATTTTTGAATTCACGCGATTTCAACCCGACGTGATTTACAGAACAGGCCCGAAAATTGCAAATTGGTCTTTCTTTTCTTTTGTAATTCAAAAAGAAAAAAGTTAATTCTCCATTTATTAATAAAAATTTAGACTGGTCTATAAATTCTTTAACACTTAAGCACATAATATAAAAAGGTACGCACTATTTATTAAACAATGTATAAAAATAAATTAATTTTATTTACTCTGTTAATATCCTTGTGTCCGTTATTTTCTCTTCTTCAGGGTTATTGATCCTCCTTATTGTTGTCAATCTTTGCTGTTACCATTATGTTGCAAACTCATTTGTTGATACTCTGCCGTTGATTATAAACTTTGTTGTTGATATTATACTGCAAACTTCGTTGTTTTTGTTGATAGTCTGCGTATTAATTTTTGTTGTGTAGTTTTATCAAGTTATATGTGTATTATTGTATTTATATTTCCTTTAAAGTTGCTGATATTTGCTTGCCGTAATTTTCCTTATTAAACAATATTTTAGTTTTTCACTTTTTGTTATATTTTCTATTCCTTTCATTCTTATCTCTCCAATATTTTTATGTTTTTTGTTTTAATTTCATTTAATTTACTTCTATTCAGCTTTTTAATTTTTATATAATGTTTTTCTATTAATTTCATTCACTTGGATCCGTTTTTTTACTGTTAATTCTTAATAAGAGTAATTAAAAAAATGTATTTATTTATAGAAGATAACTTCTTCGTTTTCTTCTAATTTTTTGTTTATCCTCGTCGCCAGTTTGGTTGCGAGTTAATAGAAAAAACACTTTTTCTTTATGATGTCTCTTTATTAACTGACTTTATTATATTTTAATTCATGCTTACAAGCAAAGAATTCTGTTGACGGTGCAAATTCACACGATCGACAGAATTGTTCATCAAATTACCAACGACATGTGCACATCATGTACGTTGGGCATGAACACTTGTTTTAAGCATTCGGGTTGCAAGACATGTAGGAATGTGACGAATCTGCTTATTAGGCAGATTCGTTAAAAGCACAAATTGAATAAAGACAATTTAATAAAAAATTGAAATGAAAATTACAATTTAGTTTAGGGCAATTTGCTCCATATGACTATATACAAAATAACTTGGATTTGCAATTATTATTTTAACACAATCCTGCAACTTTATATAAGTCTGTGTAGTGGCAACAGTGTTTACCGCTCTGTCATTTCAGTTTCACAAAGTGTCAAGAAATTGCTTTCTAAAAAAATCGGGGAAAGCTGAATGGAAAGTAAAATAAGTTTGAATGTGTTAGTGAAAAAATGTGAGTGTATTGCGACTTTCATGCAATTACTTTCATGTGCAAATGCTAAATTAATTTACGTAGCTGGCACCCACTAAATGTTTTTCCGTTTGCCACCGCAAAAAAAAAAATATTCAGCTCATATAAAGGCAGCAGCTGTTTTAGTTTATACATATAGATTCATTTAGATATTCATATGCACCAGAAGACATATGTAATAATTTTAAATAGAAATGGAGTTTTTAGACTTTTTGGCATTTTCAAACAATTTTATTACAATTATCTTAATTATCTTTTGCTTTGATAACATCTAATTACAAATGTGTTGTTTTCTTATCAGCTGATCGATGTTTGAAATAACATACTTAGTTATCACACTAGTCATATGTTTCGTGCTATTATTTTATGACTTATGACTACAGTGTGAATACCCCAATTTTTTTAATTTGGATGCAAGAAGCTCAGACTTGTTTTTCGGAGTCCTAATTCATGAACTAAGCTATTCGGATCAGTTTGATTCGGAAAATAAAGTTTACTCGTTGGATTTCCGAATGACTGCGAAGAAACACCCATGGAGGGTGGCTTAATTGAATTCAGTTGTTGCAGAAAGCACACCTTCGTCGTTTGTAGTAGGAAATAGAGGTATATATTTACTTGTAAACTGTTAAACTGGACGTTTGACGCATGAAGTACGAGTATTTGGATATATAACTTTATTTTTGTGTTTTTTTCGTAAACCCGTGTTTTAGTCAGGCAAAAGTAGCAATCATTTTCATGATTTTGTGGTTCACTCCAAATAGCTGGCTTCATAAACGGCAAAGACTTATGACTTCCTTTTAACCAACCTCTTAAAGACCTTGCACAGCTATTACAACATATTTCCGGCAGCCAATTTTTATCTCTATTATCAATAGGAAACCCAAAATAACGGTGATAAGCATCTTTAATCTGGGAAGTTATTGTCTGCCGTTGAGAACTTAAAGTTAGATTGCCACATGCTTAACAAAATAAGTTTGGAAATTTGCTACAAATCGTTGCCATTTTGTAATATGAAAGCGTTTGTGGATTCTTTAATTGCTTTATTTCTTTACACAATAACAAAGCACACTACAAGATCTATTTATTGTTTTTTTTTTTTTTTTTTTTTTAGGAGTAGGACCAGCACTCAGGGGATGACCCCTATATATGCAATGCATTGCGCCGGAACTGAAAACGAGGGGATAGTATTGAGGAGACAGATTAGGAAAGATGAGAAGATAGACAGTTTTTTTTTTTTGTAGCTATTTCAACCTTTTTACTTCGTCGGCTAATTTTTGCTACAGGGCCGACGAAGGTGGGTGCTGTTACTCTGCTTTTTAGTAGATGATAGTGTCAGTCGCTGCCAATTATGTTCAGTGATCAGTGACTATGCCTTCATCATTGAAACTGGCTGGCAACAACTAACACAATCACGCACTAATGCTGTTTAGAAGAATTCAACACAATATTTCATGACTCAGAGCGGGCTCGAACTCACGACCCTCTGTTTCATAGTCTCGTGTTCTACTACTTCAGCCAACAGCACCCGATTTTAACCGCACGATATTCAAATTAAAACTGACTCACTTATTGTTCATCAACTTCTATATATACTTCTACAATAAATACTAGAATTTACCCTAATGTTTCGATTTCAAATCACAGGTAGATGAAAAATACTATTTATAATTTTTAATTCCAAGAGGTGCGCAAAATACCGTTTTACTTTAGTTACATTACCTGCCCACCTAACGAAATGCTATCATCGTATGTAAGGTTGGTTGCATTACAATATTGGGTACCTGCGGTAAATTGACAATAAAATCCGAATTTTTTAACCGATTTTTATGGTTTTATTTATTTTTGAGAATTTTATTTTGAAGATATGTAGATCTCACAAAAATGTGCAAAATGTTGACTATTTTCTTTATGTTTTTTTGAATTCCATTTTTAAACTAAAAAAATCACCAATTTTGCACGAAAAACAATTTTTTTCTCCATTAATTTCTGAATAATTCTAAAACGATAAGAGATAGAGAAAGTCGGATGACTCGTTTTCGAGTTAGGGTGTAATATGTCTCCGTAAATGACTAATTTAGGGGGAAAAATTTTCCACGCCTTAAAAAAAACAGTTCCGACCTGCTGGAAAAAAAACCGAAAACGGATGTTATCTTGGACCAGCACTCAGAGGATGACGCCTATATATGCAATGCATTGCACCGGAACTGAGAACGAACTGAGAAAGATGAGAAGATAGACAGTTGTTTTTGTAGCTATTTCAACCTTTTACTTGGCCGATAAATTTTTGCTACAGGGTCGACGAAGGTGGGTGCTGTTACTCTGCACACACTCTGATGGTGGCAGTCGCTGCCAATTATGTTCAGTGACCAGTGACTATGCCTTCATCATTGAAACAGGCTGGCAACAACTAACACAACCACGCACTAATGCTGATCAGAAGAATTCAACACAATATTTCATGACTCAGCGCGGGCTCGAACTCACGACCCTCCGCTTCATAGTCTCGTGTTCTACTACTTCAGCCAACAGCACCCACATCAAAATCCAGTCCACATAGTTTTATTTAAACGAGGATTTTGCTGCTGAGTAGTGTTATTGTAAATAATCGATTATCATCAAAAAACGATTTTCGAAGAACATGTCGGTAAAGCTTTTTTTTGGCGGTAGGGACTCGATATTAGCACTAAAGCGGTATTTGATCAATTTCAAAATTGTTTCAATATAAAAAAATTGTTTTTTTTATGTTGAATTTTCATACTATTGATCATGAGATATATGTTTGTGTAAAATAGTAGCCCGTTTTCCATAGTGAAAAAACGAAAAATATGTAAAACGACTAACGCCAAGAGGCCATCCTTGCAACTTTCCGCTAATTTTAACAGTTGAAAAATCATATTTTTCATTTTAGAAGTTCTATGAATTTTCAATGGGTCAGCCGACTCTCACGTGATTAGCGGTGATTGATGTAGTACTTCGAGTGCTATAACAAAATGGAGAACAGTAATTGGTCACATTTCGGAAGTTTTAAAAAATTCACTTTTCCCGAATCTTTTCGTTCATGACATCTCACGAACGCGTTAACACATTTTGACGCGACGTGGTTTTCGAATGTCAAGAGCTGATTAGTTTTTGGAAGTTTAAAAAAAGTTATTCTAAAACCCCAAATGTAAGTTTGAAAGAATTCTTTGGAACACGGCTAGTTTAATATTTTCTTTTATATATTTATTGCACTTTGTAAAACAAAAATTAACGAATTTTGCACGAAACAATTTCTTTTTTCGCTAAATAATACATATATCGTTCTATCGACTCAAATGAATATTTCATATTGTTACGTTTTTAGACCTTTTCGTAAAAACGCCTTTTACTTATCCTTCAAGGATTCGTTTAATTGCATCAAATTAAAAACACAGACAATTAACTTTAGAAATATAATGCGGCAACACTTTATTTACTACTTTATTAACACGAGTATTTGTACTACTAAACACTTAGCGATGTAAACACGTCTAGATTTAAAATCACACTGATCCCGCTGATTACTGGCAGCGACTTTATATAGCAAAATGACATCGTCTGGTAACTTCGCGAAGCATCTGGTCATGGTTGTTGTTGGTTGTGCTTTACTTAACATGTAGCTATATACGTGTGTTTGTTTATATGACAATGCTGTCTTGTGTGTTTTGTTTATTGTAACTATGTGTGGTTGTATGTATGAGTGTTCTGTGTGTTGCGTAGTTTTGTTTCTTCTTGTGCTATGTCGATATGGTTATGTGTATATTTGTGTGTATGTTGCTGTGTATATTTGTGTACATGTTTAGCTTTTATTAACAACGAGTACTTGCGTACAAGATCATTAAGAATAAATCATCATCCCTTAGCATTGATGTTGCTTGGTTTTTCGTTGTTGTTATTTACACTTATCGCACAGCCTCGAATGATCTTGTATATTCTCAACGATGTATCCGGAATATTCCATTTCCGTTAATTCAAATATTATCTGCTTTGTGTTGACCAGGGTTGTAACATTTTGACAACTAGAGATGATTTGGCAGTGCTGCCAAGTACATATAGCCACATTGTCGTTATATTTGAATCTATTTTTAAACTTTGTAACACTGCCGCCCACTTAAGCCTGTTCGACCCGAATAGGCATACAATCACCTCTTCCATAGCGCGCCAATCGTTCGAGATGTACTATCTTCATTTTCGACCTTGGGCTATTGTGCTTCTGTATCCGGTACACAACGTCATTCACTCTCTTAATCACTTTATACGGGCCATCCCAGTGAGTCTGTAATTTTGGGGACAATCCTTTTTTCCGTTGTGGGTTATAAAGTAGAATCAATTGACCTTCCATAAATCCCTCCGAATTTGCTGCGCGGTCATATCTAGCCTTCATCTTGTCACTGACCATCTTGATTCTATTACGCACGAAATCATGCAGTTCGTTTAAGTTCTCCTGCTCTTGGGATGAAGTGGCTCCTTCTTCTAAAGCTGGCTTAACACCAAATTCCAAGTCACCAGGCAGTTTTAATTCCGTCCCGAAGATAATTTTAGCTGGCGTTCTCGATGTGGAGTCGTGTACAGCTGACCCATATGCCATCAAAAATTTGGGAATGTGCTCGTCCCAATCCCTCTGATGGTTGCTTACCACTTTTCGCAGGTACTCTTCTAAGGTGCGATTGAACCTATCTACCATGCCATCAGACTGTGGATGCAACGGCGTTGTTCTGGTTTTCTTTATCCCATATAGTTCGCACATTTCCCTGAATATGGCAGACTCGAAATTCCTTCCTTGGTCGGAATGTAATTCTATTGGGACACCATAGCGACATACCCAGTTGTTGACGAATGCATTTACAACTGTCTTTGCTTCTTGGTTAGGTATAGCATATACCTCTGGCCATTTACTAAAATAGTCCATTACCACAAGAACATAACGATTTCCGGCTTCAGTGACGGGAAAAGGACCTGCTACATCCATTGCGATCCGCTCGAATGGTGCTCCTGAGTTGTATTGCTGTAGCTGTCCCCGGCTTCTTCTTACTGGGCCTTTGGCTGCTATGCACTGTGGGCAGTTTGCTATCCAGTCGGCTACGGCTTGTTGACATCCAACCCAATAAAAACGCTGCTTCAGTTTCTCAAGTGTTTTTGTTACTCCAAGATGACCGCCACTAGGTCCATTGTGAAATTCTTGCAGAACTTTACTTATCTTGGAGCATGGCACAACTATCAAATTTGAAGTTGTTTTGCCATCTACACTTTCCCATACGCGGTATAGGCACCCTTTTATTACCTTGAGGCTGTTCCACTGAGCCCAATAAGATTTGGCGAGTGGACTCTCAGCCGAAATTTCATTCCGCGACGGTCTTCTGTCCTCCTCTTTGGCTGCTATAATTTTCCACAGTATATTGTCGTCCCTCTGTGCCGCTGACCAGTCTTCATCACAGTCGATGTGCATTAGCCGAACATCAACAACGCCTTCCTTTTGTTCGGTTCTAACGCAATGTTTACACTCTAAACAGCAGGGTCTTCTTGAAAGAGCATCTGCATTGCTATGTTTTGTGCCCCTTCTATGCTCAATACTGAAGTCGTAGCTCTGCAGGCGCTCAATCCACCTTGCCAGTTGCCCTTCAGGACTTTTAAACTGCAATAACCATCTCAGTGCAGAATGGTCAGTCCTTAAGGTAAAGTGTTGACCATGCAGGTACTTATGGTAATGTTTAATGCATTCCAATACTGCCAGAAGCTCACGTCGTGTCACACAGTAGTTCCTCTCAGGTTTTGAGAGTACACGGCTATAGTATCCTATGACTTTCTCAGTGCCATTAACTACTTGGGATAGCACGCCCCCTATGCCATAGCCGCTCGCATCCAGTATCCAGCACAAATTTTTCTCCTGGTATGGGATACGCTAGTACTGGTGACGTACACAATAATCCTTTAAGTTTCTGGAATGCCTTTTCCTGTGGCTCACCCCAATGGTATGGTCTCGACTTCTTTGTCAGCTTCTTTGCTTGCTTGTATTTTATCTTCATCTGTTGAGATTCCGTCTGCTGTAACACGATGCCCCAAATACTTCACTTCTTTCTGGAACAATGCACATTTCTTCAGGCTGAGTTTCAATCCAGCTGATGATATCCGTTGAAGAACTTCTGCCATGTTTTTGAGGTGTTCACCAAAAGTTTTCCCCATCACGATTATGTCATCAAGATATACCAAGCATGTCTTCCAGTGGAGTCCATTCAGTACCTTCTCCATTAGGCGTTCAAATGTGGCCGGAGCATTGCAGAGACCAAATGGCATAACTTTGAACTGCCATAATCCGTTACCGACGCTGAAGGCAGTTTTCTCCTTGTCTTTCTCTGCAATCTCCACTTGCCAATATCCGCTTTGCAAGTCTAGCGTAGAGAACCATCTCGTACCAGCTAGCGTGTCCAAAGTGTCATCGATTCTGGGGAGCGGATAGCTGTCCTTCTGGGTAATGTCATTGAGCTTCCTGTAGTCTACGCAGAATCTAGTACTGCCATCTTTCTTTTTAACTAAGACTACTGGCGAACTCCAAGGACCAGAAGATGGATCAATTACGCCTTCATGCTCCATTTCTCTTACAAGCTCTTTGACTTCATCTCGCTTTGCTAGGGGTACACTTCTGGGTGGCTGTTTAATCGGCCTAGCTTCGCCTGTGTTAATTTCATGTTTAACCAATGCAGTTCTACCCTGGCTTTGGTTTCCCATGGCGAAGATACTGGCATGCCTTTTTAGCAACTGTTTGGCTTTATTTCTGTCTGTCGCTGACAGTCCTGCTACCCATTTTCCTACGTATTCTTAAAATTGTTCACGTTCTTTGGCGGACAAATTGGTAGGCTCTATCTTTCTCTCGCTGTTTATTATTGCCTCTGCTGGAGTACACCGGCCAATATCGCAATTTTCTTTGATGACTTTTTCATGGTCTGCCAAGTTAAGTACTTATAGGGACTATTCCTCCTTTACTAGTTTTTACTAGAGCTTTTGCTGTTATAAGCTCTCTCTTTAGATCTGCTGGTTCTACAACCCACAACCGATTGTCCTCACAATCTCCCTTCATACGCGCCCATATAACTGTTTCAGACTGCCGCGGTAACGTCTGACTCTCAATAGCAAATACTTTTCTTACTTGCGGCTTGCTGTCATACCCAACATCAAGGGGTATTTCCACATTACGCCAAATCATCAGCTGTTGCCCCATGTATAGATTAATGCCATGGTTAATCATGAAATCGGCTCCAATAATTACCTCATCGACAATATCGGCAACAATAAACACATGCCTCACGTTGATGTTGGCTATAGTCACCTTCACTTCAATCTTACCATAGACAGTGGCAGGCTCTCCAGTAGCTGTACGTAGCCGTATATTGCTTAAACGATCGCATTTCCCCTTTACTATATCGGGCCTTATTATTGACTGCGACGCCCCTGTGTCTATGGTAAGTACGTGCTTTTCCCCGTTGATGTGTCCAGACGCAGTAAGGTTGCTATTTTTCTGCTGCATCACTGATATGGAGATTGTGGGGCCCTCGTTTGTGGGAGCTAGCTCTTGCCCCTTAGCGCTAGCTCGTTTTAGTTTAACGGGGACTCTTGTGATGTTGTTTGGTTCAACCGTTTGCTGTTTCTTGGTGGCGAAACAGATCTACCTCTTTTCCTTGGTGCTTTGCAGCTGCGCTGAAAATTACCGATTTTTCCGCAGTTAAAACACTTAGGCTTTTCTTTGATAGCACTTTCCGCCAACAATTGTCGCATTGTTTCCTTAACACTAGCAACTAGGCTGTTATCCTCCTCAGACAAAACCTCCACATTCCGCACCTTGCATATCTGCGGTTTGAAAACCATCCTTGCAGTCTCTTGAGCCAGCGCAAATGAAACAGTCTCAGCGAAAGTGGATTTCTGCGTTGCGCACACAGCTAGTTTAACATCAGAGTCGCGAATGCCATTAACGAACGCCTCAGTTTTAAAGTGGTCCAGAAACGGGTGACTCTCGCCTGGATATGTGAGCTGCACTAAACGCTCGATTTCCATTGCGAAATCTTGTAGAGACTCGTTAGGCTTTTGAACTCTACATCGCAATTCCATTCTGTATAAATCGCGCTTGTGCTCACCACCATACTTGCGCTGCAATGCTGCCATTATTTCATTATAGTTGTTTCTGCTGCTTACTGGCACGGTCTCAAGTACCTCTGCGGCTGTACCCTTTAAGGACAAAATCAACTCTATGGCCTTTTCTTCAGCATCCCATCCATTTCTGCTAGCAACCGTCTCGAACTGGAATTTAAAGATGCCCAATGGTACGCTGCCGTCAAAGCATGGCGCTTTTATTCGCGCAGAAACCTCCGCAACTGCTCGTACTGGCCCACCACTACACTCAAGGTTATGCATTTTGTCCTCTAGAGCATGCAATTTCTCTTCAAACTCTTTTGCATGCTGTTCCAGGCCACCACTTTCTAGATGTTGGACTCTATCTGCCAGCTCTGAGAATTTATTCTCAATAGAATCCACCCTCCTATTAATAGCCTCAGAAACCTCTACCAGAGTATCGTTCGTGACTCTATTTGACTCCTGTATTTCGGCTACAAGCTTCTCAGTGCTGATTTCTGAGTTCTGTTTGATTGCAGTTATTTCGGCTACAAGCTTTTCACTGCTGATCCTTGATGCCTCCTGCATCTGCTGAGAGTTCTGTTTTATCTGGATCATCATAGCAGCGAACATTGAATTTATGTCCATGCTGCTGGTCGTGGCAGGAGGACATACCTCTACATCGTCTTTGTCCTCAAACTCGTATGTCCCGATATCCATGCCGCGATTCTTAAACTCATCTATCAGCCTCTTCTGCAGTTCAGCCTTGTTACCTGCTGTTGGCAATTCCCGCTTACTAAGCTCCTTTTTTAGCTGTTCAACTTTTAGCTCATCAAATTTCATAATTATTTTTTTTTTTTAATGTCCTTTTTTCCTTAAATTGCAATGTCCTTTTTAATTATTTTTGCAATTTCACTTCTGACACCAATTGTTACGTTTTTAGACCTTTTCGTAAAAACGCCTTTTACTTATCCTTCAAGGATTCGTTTAATTGCATCAAATTAAAAACACAGACAATTAACTTTAGAAATATAATGCGGCAACACTTTATTTACTACTTTATTAACACGAGTATTTGTACTACTAAACACTTAGCGATGTAAACACGTCTAGATTTAAAATCACACTGATCCCGCTGATTACTGGCAGCGACTTTATATAGCAAAATGACATCGTCTGGTAACTTCGCGAAGCATCTGGTCATGGTTGTTGTTGGTTGTGCTTTACTTAACATGTAGCTATATACGTGTGTTTGTTTATATGACAATGCTGTCTTGTGTGTTTTGTTTATTGTAACTATGTGTGGTTGTATGTATGAGTGTTCTGTGTGTTGCGTAGTTTTGTTTCTTCTTGTGCTATGTCGATATGTTTATGTGTATATTTGTGTGTATGTTGCTGTGTATATTTGTGTACATGTTTAGCTTTTATTAAGAGAGTTCGATCGCGACCGTGATGAGAGACGGACGTTTTGCGGAGATCAGAATACCTATTGAGTGTTACAACTTAGCTTTAACAATCGTGTTACAAGCATAGACTTGTTATTATTTATTTTCATTACAAACCTGAAAATAAATAAATCTAAGTGTATAAGCAGTATGAAATACTGAGTTTGAGCTTACTGCTGGAAAATCAAAAAGCAAAAAACATTGAAAATAACAAATTTATTAACAATATTAATAATGTTGAGAATAAAAGAAAAAGAATAATAGACAATATGGAATTGCCTTATTCTAAACAACAAAAACAAAATTACTATGCTATGCTAGATATTGACTCTCAGTGTGATGAAGAGCAACTAAACAAGTTTCAAAAACATGTGAAAGAAAGTAATGAAAAAGCAAAAAAACTGAAGTCAGCAATTGAACCTATAAGACAAATGCACAATGCAAATAAAAACACCGCAACTCAGAGTATAAATTCTAACACAGTGGTTAAAAACATTAACAAAAAGATACCCCCAATAAATATAATTGATATTGAAACTAATGACTTAATAGAATTCATAAAAAATGGGTTAAAAATAAAGGATTTTCAAATTAAACAATTCCGAAATAAAAAGCTATTATTCATGACTACCTTGAATGATTTCCTCAAAACGAAAGCCTTTTTAGAAAAGGCTAAAGCAAAATTTTTTACCTTTACGCCTAAAGGCATAAAAACAAAAACCTATTTATTAAAAGGTCTCGAAGCAGACCAATCTGCAGATGAGATACTAAAAGAACTACAAAAGTTTCAATGCGAAGATTTGAAATTTATAAAAGTAACTCAATTTTCAACCAAAACATCAATCGAAAAAGGTTATAAATTGCCAATATTTATGGTGCAAGTATCACCAGAAAGTAGTGTTTACAAGCTAAGAAATATTAAAACATTGTTTTATCGTTGTATAAAATGGGATATGTTAAAACGACCAGAAATTACACAATGCCGCAACTGCCAAGGGTTCTTTCATAGCGCCGCAAATTGTTTTCTTCCAACTAAATGCGTGAAATGCAGTTCGGATCATGAAAAAGGAAAGTGTCCACTTAGCGAAGTTAATGCTAACGAAAAAGAAAAGTTATACTGTGTACTATGCAAAAAATTCGGCCATCCAGCTTCGTATAAAGGGTGCGAGAAGTACAAAGAACTTCAGAGAAAACTTAGAGCTAAGAAAAATAATTTTATAGCTAATAATACACACAATAATCCCGAAACTAGTTATGCAAATATTCTAAAAGAAAACAATAACGTAAATATTGAATCTCAAAATTTGGGAAATACAAATAACTCATTCTTAATGGAATTAAAAAATATGATGCTAAATTTAACTAGCCAAATAAATAATTTGCAAAAACAACTAAACTTACAAACGTCTCGTATAGACACAATTTTTTCCATGGTTAGTGTGTAAAAAATGGCGAATGAACAAATAAATATTATAACTAAAACACTAAAAATAATTCAGATTAATGTAAATTCATTAATAAAGATAGATAGAAGATACAATCTTCAAGAATTTCTAAATTGTCATAATCCAGATATCGTACTATTAAATGAAACCAAACTAAATTCTAGGCATAAGCTAAACTTCAATAATTATAATATCATTCGAAAGGATAGGAAAAATGCTTTAATGGGTGGTGGGACAGCTATTTTAATAAAAAATGGTATCAAATATAACAACTATATAAGTAGTAGCTTAGACACATTAAACCATTTGGAAACATGCGTAATTAAAATACCTATGTCTGACAATAGTTCGATGTTTATTATATCGGTTTATTATCCAGCCGGAAATAATGATTATAATCTAAAAATAGAATTAAGCAGGCTATTTGAAGAGTTAGACCTTCAAAATATAAATAATTTTTATATTCTAGCGGGGGATTTAAATTGTAAACATAGTGATTGGGGAAATCCAGTTAATAACCCAAAAGGAAACAAGCTCAAAGAGTGGTTGGTAGATAATGAACTTAACTTTAGATGTAAACTTTATGCATCATGTTTGCCATCATATCCTCGTTCAAAGTCATATCTTGATATTTGTATTGCTGATTGCAGATTGAATATTCACGGCGAAAATAGTACTACCAACAGACTTAGTACTTTTGATTATGATAGCGATCATAACGCAGTCCAAATATGCGCTTCAATGAATCAAGAGCAACCGTTCTCATTTTTCACTGAACCGATAATTTACAAATACAATTATAAGATAACAAACTGAAAAAAATTTGAGAAAATTATTCTAAATAAGATAGAAGACGTACTTGAAATACCAAATACACGGAACCTTTCAAACAATGAAATAGATGATTACCTAGACCAAATAGATGATATTATATTGTGTGCTATAGAAAATGCTACACCAAAGATTAGGGAACAAAATTATTTTTCAAAAATTGAAAATGCAGTTTTGAGGAAACTCCATAAAGAAAAGAGCAGAATTCTTACTTTTATAAAACGGCACAACAGATTAGAAATTTCTTTGTCTGAATCTGCGCTAAATTTACTAAAAACTAAATTGAAATTGGTTAAGAAATTAATTAATGACAATATTTTAATAGCTCTTAATGAGCATATGAGACAAAAGTTTTCAAATATTGATACAAAAGATGCAGGAAATATGTTCAAAGAAATTAAAAAAAATTTTAAGAAGGGTAAATCTCTAGATCTTACAAATATTAAAATTCACGAAAACTCCGCGCATTACATTAGTAATGCAGGAATAGACCCAAATAGCTTGGAAAAAGATAATTCTGGTCAATTTATAGTGCGAGATCAGGAACAAATACTCAACACTATTGGTAGTTTTTTAGAAGAAGTACATTCATCCAAACAACTGAATACAGAAAATTCGTTACATGTCAGAATAGATAATTCAATCAAAAACTTCTTAGAAATAAAGAACAATATTGAATCAACTCAAACAACAATTACTAACTTTGATTTTGAAAGGAAATCTGATAATCTAAGTGTATCACAGGCAGAAAATTATTTCATTACTAGAGATAGCATAGTCTATATTTTTTCCAGTTTAAGAAGTAAAACATCATTTGGCATGGACAAAATACCAAATATAATATTAAGAAGAATTCCAAAAAAACTAATCTTTTGCTACTGTAACTTATTCAATAATATGTTGAATAACTCATATTTCCCAAAAACGTGGAAGGTAGCTAAAGTAGTTATATTACCTAAAGGTGATAAAGACGTAAGTCATCCAAAGAATTTGAGACCAATAAGTTTACTGCCAAATATTAGTAAAGTGTTCGAAATGTGCGTAAACAATAATATTAATAGTTTTTGTAACGAAAAACACTTAGTTAGCGATAAACAATTCGGATTCAAATATAAGCATTCTACGGTGAATGCCGTACATTTTCTAACGTCACACATTAACTGGAATTGGAACAGAGGGTTATGCACAGGGGCATGTCTTATTGACATGGAAAAAGCATTCGATAGTATCTGGATATCTGGATTAATATTTAAATTAATTGAATATAAATTCCCAATGCACCTGATTATACTAATTTATAATATGATATCAGACAAAACATTTGTTGTTTCACACAAAGATTATATTAGCACCAAAACCTTTAAAGTTATAAATGGTCTACAGCAGGGTACTGTAAATTCACCCATTCTGTTTAATCTATTTATTTTAGATCTTCTTGATAAAGTTGAAAACGTAATTTCTTTTGCTGATGATATTATTATATATCATGCTGATAAAACCATTGATCAAATCAATTGCAATTTACAAAAACTATTTGATGTCGTAGAGGAGTTTACAGTAAACTGGATGATGAAAATTAATATACAAAAATGTGAAACTATATTATTTAGACCTCCAGTAGGCAAATGTAATAATAATGTAAAAAGAAACTGGAAATTATTCGGAATTAAATCCAAAAAAAATATCACTAATATACCGAACAAACAAATTGTAAAATATTTAGGTATTTATTTGGATAAATTTTTATATTTTAATACACATGTAACTCAAACGCTAACAAAGGCAACGAAAGCATTTTTTATGTACAAGCGATTATTCTATTCCAAATATATCAACACTAAAGTAAAACTCACTATGTATAAGGCATTAATTAGACCAATTGTTACATATGGGTGCCAGATTTGGTTCAACATATCACCTTCTTACATGGAAAAAATTAGAGTCTTTGAGCGAAAATGCTTAAGATCTTGTACATCCTTATTTAGGTCGAAAACTAGTAATTATAAAAAATATGTCTCAAATAAAATTTTATACAATTCATCTAATATAATACGAATTGATAATTTTATAATATATTTAATAAGAAATCACATGCTAAGATGTATGTCTTGTATTGTAAATAATATCATTATGGCTTCGTATTACGTAAATGAAGAATATATAATAAATACTCTGAAAATCGGGTTTGTACCTCCTGAAGCATTTTTGTACCTAGATAAAATTAAATTCATACAAAATGAAAATGCAGTTCCAATATTCTATCACAATTTTAGAAGGGCAAATATTAAAGCTGTAGATTGCAGTATAGAACAAAATAATTTAAGATATGAAACAAGTATTTCCAATAATGATAAATATATTTGTCAAAGGCAAAGTATCAACAAATTTTGGTGGTTAAACGAATAAGCAATTTTTTTATTGCTTTCAATTCCTTGTTTTTACTTTTTATTGACCTTTTTACATATCAAAATATCAAAGTAATGTTTTTAAGAAAATTTTTCATTACAGAATATTAAATATATTCTTCATTCGAAGTAAAGAAATAATCAAAAACAAAAATCTATTTAAAATGTAAAATTATATTATAATTATTGTACTTGAGAGCTCTAGAAAGGGACTGTGTGTATATTGTAAATATTTATAATTACTAACTATTGTTTATTATAGTTTCGTGAAATTTTTTTTCAATAGTATAAATTAATAAACAAATTAAAAAAAAAAAAAAAAAGCTTTTATTAACAACGAGTACTTGCGTACAGGATCATTAAGAATAAATCATCATCCCTTAGCATTGATGTTGCTTGGTTTTTCGTTGTTGTTATTTACACTTATCGCACAGCCGCGAATGATCTTGTATATTCTCAACGATGTATCCGGAATATTCCATTTCCGTTAATTCAAATATTATCTGCTTTGTGTTGACCAGGGTTGTAACATTTTGACAACTAGAGATGATTTGGCAGTGCTGCCAAGTACATATAGCCACATTGTCGTTATATTTGAATCTATTTTTAAACTTTGTAACAATATATTTCTCTATATTTAAAGTTTTTTTAAATTAAATCCCAAAGCCCTTAAAAAAATCACGCTTCTTTTTGTATTATAGCAATATTTAGCAAGGTTGGATGAAAACCGAAACGGCTAAATGTTATTGGTACCGATATAATTATTTTATAAGTTTCGGTATCGGTATTACTGTTATATTAAGTTACTGCGTATAAAATACCGGTATACTGATATTACTGTGAAGCTTATTAATTCGGATTCAAAAAAGGAAATTTTTAAATTAAAAGCTTCATCTGAAAAGATGATTTTTTTCGACAAAATCGTGATCTTCTGTAAGTCGATCGCCAGCCTACTTAGCAAAGTGAAAACGCATTGCATGGTCAGCCATATTCATTCAGCGGAAAGATAAAACTAATTATCTGTCAAATCAGACATGAGCTAAGTGTTACCATTCACGAAATAAGCACTAGTTGAAAATAACGTCAGATTGCGGACCCTATAGTTATAAATAAAAAAAGGTAATTAAAAAAACCTAAACTCTAAACCAGTGTTGCCAAAAGTTTTTTTGAAAAATACCTACGCATACTAAAAAAATCCGATTTTTCCCTACACATTGAAAAAATTTTCCCTACAAAAATCCCTACCTTTAGTCATTAAAATATAAGAAAAAACAATAATTATAAAAAATTAGTTTTATTCGCATATTTATGTACCTATACATTAAAGCTTTAATAACAAAACTAAGTAATAAAACAAAAAATAATTGTACTTTTAATGATATTAGATTAAACAAACAAAAGTTTTTTTTTTAATTTAAAATGTATAGTCCTTTCGAACTAAATTGTTAAATTATAATTTTAATTAAATTCAGGTACAAAAACAAAAGGTAATTTTAAAATTAATGTAATTCTTTTCTTTAATTCAGGTACAAAAGCAACAAATTGTTTTAAAATCATTATACTAATTCTTTTGAACTGAATTTTCAAAAATGACTGTTAGTGCATTCGAAATTAATGCAGTCTTTTCCACTGCTTTGCAGAAATGACCTTATAATACAAATTGAACTTAAAGTTGTATGGCTCAATTTGTTTCGCTGTTTGGTTCGAACATCTGTTATTATTGAAAAATTCTCTCTTCATCGGCATTTGCATGGGGTAAAGCAAACAAAATCCGCACCAGTTTCGATAAATTTGGAAATACAATTTCGTCATTATAGTTTTTCCTTTTTATTATTTTTATCCCAAACTGTTCCAAATCCATGTTTAAAAATACTGTTACGTTTTTAGACCTTTTCGTAAAAACGCTTTTTACTTATTCTTCAAGGATTCGTTTAATTGCATCAAATTAAAAACACTGACAATTAATTTTAGAAATATAATTCGGCAACACTTTATTTACTACTTTATTAACACGAGTATTTGTACTACTAAAAACTTAGCGATGTTAACACGTCTAGATTTAAAATCACACTAATCCCGCTGATCTCTGGCAGCGACTTTATATAGCAAAGTGACGTCGTCTGGAAACTTCGTGAAGCATCTGGTCATGGTTGTGCTTTACTTAACATGTAGCTACATACGCGTGTTTGTATATATGACAATGCTGTCTTGTGTGTTTTGTTTATTGTAACTATGTGTGGTTGTATGTATGAGTTGTCTGTGGGTTTCGTAGGTTTGTTTCTTCTTGTGCTATGTGTGTATGTTGCTGTGTATATTTGTGAACATGTTTAGCTTTTATTAGCAGCGAATAGTTGCTTACAAGATCATTAAGAATAACATCATTGATGTTGCTAGGTTTTTCGTTGGTGTTATTTACACTTGTTATTGCACAGCCTCGAATGATCTTGTATATTCTCGACGATGTATCTGGAATATTCCATTTCCGTTAATTCAAATATTATCTGCATTGTGTTGACCAGGGCTGTAACATTTTGGCAACTTGAGATGAGTTGGCAAAGTTGAATCTATTTTTTAAACTTTGTAACACTGCCGCCCACTTAAGCCTGTTCGTCCCGACAATCACCTCTTCCATAGTGCGGCAATCGTTCGAGATGTACTATCTTTATTTTCGACCTTGGGCTATTGTGCTTCTGTATCCGGTACACAACGTCATTCACTCTCTTAATCACTTTCTACGGGCAATTTCAGTGAGTCCGCAATTTTGGAGACAATCCTTTCTTCCGTTATGGGTTATAAAGTAGAACCAATTGACCTTCCATAAATCCCTCCGAATTTGCTGCGCGGTCATATCTAGCCTTCATCTTGTCACTGACCATTTTGATTCTATTACGCACGAACTCATGCAGTTCGTTTAAGTGTTCCTGCTCTTGGGACGTAGTGGCTTCTTCTTCTACAGCTGGCTTAACACCAAATTCCAAGTCACCAGGCAGTTTTAATTCCGTCCCGAAGATAATTTTGGTTGGCGTTCTCGATGTTGAGTCGTGTACTGCTGACCTATATGCCATCAAAAATTTGGGAATGTGCTCGTCCCAATCCCTCTGATGGTTGCTTACCACTTTTCGCAGGTACTCTTCTAAGGTGCGATTGAACCTCTCTCCCATGCCATCAGACTGTGAATGCAACGGTGTCGTTCTGGTTTTCTTTATCCCATATAGTTCGCACATTTCCCTGAATAAGGCAGAATCGAAATTCCTTCCTTGGTCGGAATGTAATTCTATTGGGACAACATAGCGACATACCCAGTTGTTGACGAATGCATTTACAATTGTGTTTGCTTCTTGGTTAGGTATAGCATATACCTCTGGCCATTTACTGAAATAGTCCATTACCACAAGAACATAACGATTTCCGGCTTCAGTGACGGGGAAATGACCTGCTACATCCATTGCGATCCGCTCGAATGGTGCTCCTGAGTTGTATTGCTGTAGCTGTCCCCGGCTTCTTCTTACTGGGCCTTTGGCTGCCATGCACTGTGGGCAGTTTGCTATTCAGTCGGCTACGGCTTGTCGACATCCAACCCGATAAAACACTCAAGTGTTTTTGTTACTCCAAGATGACAGCCACGAGGTCCATTGTGAAAATCTTGCAAAACTTTACTTATCTTGGAGCATGGCACAACTATTAAATTTGAAGTCGTTTTGCCATCTACAATTTCCCATACGCGGTATAGGCACCCTTTTATTACCTTGAGGCTGTTCCACTGAGCCCAATAGGATTTGGCGAGTGGGCTCTCAGCCGAACTTTTATTCCGGGACGATCTTTTGTCCTCCTCTTTGGCTGCTATAATTTTCCCCAGTATACTGTCGTCCCTCTGTGCCGCTGACCAGTCATCATCAGAGTCGATGTGCATTAGCCGAACATCAATAACGCCTTCCTTTTGTTCGGTTCTAACGCAATGTTTACACTCTAAACAGCAGGGTCTTCTTGAAAGAGCATCCGCATTGTTATGTTTTGTGCCCCTTCTATGCTCAATACTGAAATCGTAGCTCTGCAGGCGCTCAATCCACCTTGCCAGTTGCCCTTCAGGATTTTTGAACTGCAATAGCCATCTCAGTGCATAATGGTCGGTCCTTAATGTAAAGTGTTGACCATACAGGTACTTATGGTAATGTTTAATGCATTCCATTACTGCCAGAAGCTCACGTCGTGTCACACAGTAGTTCCTCTCAGATTTTGAGAGTACACGGCTATAGTATCCTATGACTTTCTCAGTGCCATTAACTAATTGGGATAGTACGCCTCCTATCCCATAGCCGCTCTCATCAGTATCCAGCACAAATTTTTCTCCAGTTATGGGATACGCTAGTACTGCTGACGTACACAACAATCCTTTTAGTTTCTGGAATGCCTTTTCCTGCGGCTCACCCCAATGGAATGGTCTCGACTTCTTTGTCAGCTCATGCAGGCTTGCAGCTACACTGGCAAAATTTGGCACAAAGCGTCTGTAGTATGTGCAAAGGCCCAAAAAGCTGCGCAATTCATGAAGATTTTTAGGTTGATGCCTGTCTCTTACTGCTTGTATTTTATCTTCATCTGTTGAGATTCCGTCTGCTGTAACACGATGCCCCAAATACTTTACTTCTTTCTGGAACAATGCACATTTCTTCAGGCTGAGTTTCAATCCAGCTGATGATATCCGTTGAAGAACTTCTGCCATGTTTTTGAGGTGCTCATCAAATTTTTCCCCATCACGATTATGTCATCCAGATATACCAAGCATGTCTTCCAGTGGAGTCCTTTCAGTACCTTCTCCATTAGGCGTTCAAATGTTGGCATTGCAGAGACCAAATGGCATAACTTTGAAGTGCCATAATCCGTTACTGACGCTGAAGGCAGTTTTCTCCTTGTCTTTCTCTGCAATCTCCACTTGCCAATATCCGCCTCGCAAGTCTAGCGTAGAGAACCATCTCGTACCAGCTAGCGTGTCCAAAGTGTCATCGATTCTGGCGAGCGGATATCTGTCCTTCTTGGTTATGTCATTGAGCTTCCTGTACTCTACGCAGAATCTAGTACTGCCATCTTTCTTTTTAACTAAGACTACTGGCGAACTCCAAGGACCAGAAGATGGCTCAATTACGCCTTCACGCTCCATTTCTCTTACAAGATCTTTGACTCTTGCTTTGCTAGGGGTACACTTCTGGGTGGCTGTTTAATCGGCCTAGCTTCGCCTGTGTTAATTTCATGTTTAACCAATGCAGTTCTACCCTGGCTTTGGTTTTCCATGGCGAAGATACTGGCATGCCTTTTTAGCAACTGTTTGGCTTTATTTCTATCTGTCGCTGACAGTTCCGCTACCCATTTTCCTACGTATTCCTCAAATTGTTCACGTTCTTTTGCGGACAAATTGGTAGGCTCTATCTTCCTTTCGCAGTTTATTATTGCCTCTGCTGGAGTACACTGCCCAATATCGCAATTTTCTTTGATGACTTTTTCTTGGTCGGCCAAGTTAAGTACTCCTATAGGGACTATTCCTCCTTTACTAGTTTTTACTAGAGCTTTTGCTGTTATAAGCTCTCTCTTTAGATCTGCTGGTTCTACAACCCACAACCGATTGTCCTCACAATCTCCCTTCATACGCGCCCATATAACTGTTTCAGACTGCCGCGGTAACGTCTGACTCTCAATAGCAAATACTTTTCTTACTTGCGGCTTGCTGTCATACCCAACATCAAGGGGTATTTCCACATTACGCCAAATCATCAGCTGTTGCCCCATGTATAGATTAATGCCATGGTTAATCATGAAATCGGCTCCAATAATTACCTCATCGACAATATCGGCAACAATAAACACATGCCTCACGTTGATGTTGGCTATAGTCACCTTCACTTCAATCTTACCATAGACAGTGGCAGGCTCTCCAGTAGCTGTACGTAGCCGTATATTGCTTAAACGATCGCATTTCCCCTTTACTATATCGGGCCTTATTATTGACTGCGACGCCCCTGTGTCTATGGTAAGTACGTGCTTTTCTCCGTTGATGTGTCCAGACGCAGTAAGGTTGCTATTTTTCTGCTGCATCACTGATATGAAGATTGTGGGGCCCTCGTTTGTGGGAGCTAGCTCTTGCCCTTTAGTGCTAGCTCGTTTTAGTTTAACGGGGACTCTTGTGCTGTTGTTTGGTTCACCCGTTTACTATTTCTTGGTGGCGAAACAGATCTACCTCTTTTTCTTGGTGCTTTGCAGTTGCGCTGAAAATGACCAATTTTTCCGCAATTAAAGCATTTAGGCTTTTCTTTGGTCCAAAACCAAACCAAAACATCTGGTTTATTTACAATACGTTTTTAAGCGATTTTCGGTAAAAATACATTTTAAGCGTTTTGGACAAATAAAAAAATTTTTTAAAAAATTCATTTTTTTCCATTTATTTCATAAATCATGCAATATGAGAATAAATACCTACATTTTAGCTAATATAAAAAATTTGTCCGACTTCCCCTACGCTTCTATTTTAGTATCAAAAAACCGAATTTTACTTTTGGCAACACTGCTCTAAACTTCCAATTCATACTTAAAAGTATTGTCTTTGTTTAATAAAAAGAATAGCGCCACAAATGAAAGTTTAATAGCGAAAATGTTTTTATGTAATTACAAGGTTAGGTTAGGTTAAAAGGGCTGCCCGCTGTAAGCGAGAAAAACACTCGGAGGCCATCAAAAGGCCCATTGTGATGCCCAGAGGACTATACCCTACACACTCTTCTCAAGACGAAGTGGTGGTTCCTGAGAACCATCCAGAACTTCTCACAAAGCCCGCCAGGGTAGCCAGCGATGCATCCCTGAGGCAGTCAAGATCCCGCAGGAAACGAGAGCCTAGATGTCTAAGCCTACGCTCCTGCAGGGCCGGACAGTCACAAAGGAAATGCTGTACTGACTCCTCCTCATCGAAGCAGCTACTGCAGCGGCCATCATGGGGAAAGCCAAAACGCTCCGACATGTGCCCAATTGCACAGTGCCCCGTCAAAACCCCTACCAGGAGTGCCAACGGCTGTTTCCCAAAAAACAGAAGTTGCCTAGTCCTAGCTCTGCTAAGCGAGGGCCATAGAGTTTTGGAGACCCTACAGGTAGTAATACTTGACCACCTGTTTGTCACCTCCCTCCTTGCCCACCTCTGAAATCTGCCCAGCAGCTCAACTGAGGGAATGTCAATGTCCCTACGCGATACTGCTTCATCCAAGGCCGAATCCGCTCTCGCGCATTCGTCCGCCATCTCATTCCCCTGAATGCCTTCATGCCCTCGAACCCAAATCACATTGACATCATGCCCCCTAAGTCTGGCCAGAGATTGAATGCATGCCAGTACACATCTCGACTTTATCATCTCTCAACCCAGGGCTCTAATTGCTGCCAGACTATCTACAAAGATGTCAATAGTTCTTGCCTCCAAATTGAGCCCATCAATCCTTAATGCTGCCTCGGTAATGGTAATCTGCTTGGAAAACTGTCGAGGTATCGGGTAGCCTGAGCGATACCGAAAGGCCGAGACCCTCGGAAAATACCCCCGAACCAGTGCCAGTGTCCATCTTCGAGCCGTCCGTAAAAACCAAAGTTGCATTAATACGAGTCGCGGAGTTTTCCATCCAGTCCTTCCTCTCCGGGAATGCGACTGAGATATGTAATTACAATGTCAATTGAAATTTATTTCTGACATATTATATTACTTTCTTTTGTTTCGTAAATCGGTATAGGCACAAACGGTATTTTCTAACCAAACTGCGTTTCGATATCACTAATGCTACCGGTGTTTTTACGATACCTTTTGTCCACCTTGATAATACATACTCGTAGATACTTATATGATACATATGTATATGATGACATTGTTGATTCAAATTTTGGATTTCATATATCTTCTGTGGTGGCTCAAAGTGTTCATTTTCATGTCGTCTTTGTCAAAAAATTGCCGCAATTGTTTCCGAAGATAATATATTTCTCAATTTTAAAATGTATTAAATATTATTACAAACATATTATAAATATTTTTTCTGAGGACACCTTTGAAAATGGCGAAATTACATACAGTAAAATTACACACAGATTACGTACGCATGAAACTGATTACACATGGGCTACACATTAAATTAGAAACTACACATAATTGGGGTATTCACACTTCGTGTTATTTAGTCATACTGTCATAAAGTCATAATATTTTATACCAGTTTAAAAAAGTTGTTGTTGTGCTACATACAAAAAGTCATAAAATAATAGCACTCTTTCAGGTATGTTTTTGTTTTGTCATAAATTAGCTCTAGAGATCTGAGCCGAACGGCTGAAAATCTTTAGGCGACACAACGAAATTATATGTTTGCCGCTGTTACTTATATATGATTCACGACTAAAAAACGGATAAAAAATTATTCATAGTTATATATCTACACATTAAATCGCATTTTCATAACATGAAAAAAATTAAAAGAGAACTAAATCGCAAAAACTATATATGTACATACAAGTGAAAAATTTTTTTGGATTAACTTACGTAGCTGGCAGCCACTGAACGTTTTTCCATATGCCGCCGCAAAAAAATGTATTCAGCTCATATCAAGGCAGCAGCTGTTTTAGTTTATACATACAAATTCATTTATATATTCTTGTGCACCAGAAGACAAATTTAACAATTTTAAATAGAAATGGAGTTTTTCTCATATTCAAACAACTTTATTACAGTTATCTTAATTATATCTTGGTTTGATAACATCTAATTACAAATGTATTGTTTTCTTATCAGATGCTCGATGTTTGAAATAGCTTACTAAGTTATGACGGGTTGTTCACACTAGTCATATATTTCGTGCTATTTTATGACGTATGACTTTATGACTACAGTGTGAATCTCCCAAATGTGTGTAGTTACACACAATATGTATAATTACACACAACTGGGGTATTCACACTGTGTGCTATTTAGTCATATTGTCATAATATTTTAGACCACTTTAAAAAAGTTGTTGTTGTGCTGCATACAAAAAAGTCATAAAATAATAGCACTCTTTCAGCTATGTTTTTGTTTTGTCATAAAATAGCTCTAGAGCAGTGATGGTCGTTTCATAGAGCAATTGCTTATTGGCGACACTCACCACATTTTTATGCTCATTTAATTCAGTTGCCTTTCGGACGGCAAAGAGTACACATGCTTAGCGGATGCTTTGGTTGCTTCTAAAATATAGTGAGTAAATAACATGATGGTACCATTACGAAAATTTTTCGTGATTAATATAAAACATGTTTGAAACCCTTTTTTTCAACTTCCAAGACAGGTTTAAAGATGATGCCTTTGAACCATTTCTTGATATTTTTGATGTCCCCTTTAAAGTTGAGTTTAAAATACAAACGGAACTCATTATTTTGTGAAGCGAAATAACAGAGCAACCACACGATGATATGCTGTCATTTTGGAAAAGTTTAGATGAATTAACATATCCAAAGTTAAAAAATAATGCTTTGAAGATAATGTCTTTGTTTCCTTCGACTTGTGCGAGCAAATTTTTTCGGATTTGAAATTCATTTGTTCAAAACAAAAGAAATAAACTGAGATCCGAATATTTAAAGCATATTTTGCTCTTGCGAAATTGCCACAGAAGCATAGCATAGACACATATATTTAATGGTTTGCTTTTGCTTTCTTAAAAGTAAACAAAGTTCCTATTTTAAACTCATACATAAACTTTAAATGGAAAATCTTTTCGTTTATTTTTTCGTTTTACTGTATCTTTAAATTATTCTCATTTTCTCACCAAAACAAAAGCTTTTTAATTTTGAGCAGTGATGCTCGTCTCATAGTGCAATTGGTTATTTGCAACGCCCACCGCTTTGTTATGCTCATTTAATTCAGTTGTCTTTCAGACGGCATCAAGTACACATACTTAGGTGATGCTTTGGTGACTATTAAAAAATAGTGCGTAAAAAAATATGGTACGATTACGAAAATTTTTCGTGGTATATATAAAACATATGTTTGAAACCCTTTTTTTCAACTTCCAAGATAGGTTTAAAGATTTTGAAGCCTTTCTTGATCTCTTGGAAGTCCCCTTAAAAGTTGACGTTACAAATTATGAGTTCAAAATACAAACGGAACTCATTATTTTGCGAAGCGAAATAACAGACCAACCAATCGATGATTTGCTGTCATTTTGGAAAAGTCTGGATGAATTAATATATACAGAGTTAAAAAACAATGCTTTGAAGATAATGTCTCTGTTTCCTTCAACCAATCGATGATTTGCTGTCATTTTGGAAAAGTCTGGATGAATTAATATATACAGAGTTAAAAAACAATGCTTTGAAGATAATGTCTCTGTTTCCTTCAACTTGTGCGAGCCAATTTTTGCGGACTTAAAATTGATTTGTTCAAAACAAAGGAACAAACTGAGCTCCGAACATTTAAAGCATATTTTGCTCTTGCGAAATTGCCACAGAAGCATTAGCGTAAACACATATATTTAATTTCTTGCTTTTGCTTTCTTAAAAGTAAAATGTTATATTTGACTTGAGTAATTGTTCAAGCAGTTCTTTAAAAAAAATTGGTCCACTTGATATGAGCAATTTAAATTGTATTCCCTATGTTTTTCTATGTAAATGTAATAAAAAAAGTAAAAAAATTAATGTTCATTTTTTAGCTGTGAAATATAAGGTAAAATTTTCTGTATTACCAAGTATCAAAATAATTAAGAACTGAATTATTAAACATATTTTTGAAAACGAAACAATTTTATACGATCACAATTTTATAAAAATCTTTTCGTTTACTTTTTCGTTTTACTGCATTTTTAAATTAGTCTCATTTTCTCACCAATACAAAAGCATTTTAATTTTGAGCACCATTGCTCTAGAGCAGTGATGTGCACTACCCCACAAACACAGTTGCGCTTGTGTGTGGCACAGAGAAAAACCTCTGCTTACTTTTATCAGAGGTGGAAATGTTTCTGGAATTACTTTCTGTTAATCAAAAAAACCAAAGACAGTTTTTGGGTACTGTTGGCTGAAGTAGTAGAATACGCGACTATGGAGCGGAGAGTCGTGAGTTCGAGTCCGCGCTGAGACACGAAATATTGTGTTGAATTCTTCTGAACAGCATTAGTGCGTGGTTGTGTTACTTGTTGCAAGTCCGTTTCAATGATGAAGTCATAGTCACTGATCACTGAACATAATTGGCAGCGACTAACACTATCATGTACTAAAAGCAGAGTAACAGCACCCACCTTTGTCGGCCCTGTACCAAAAATTAGCCGGCGAAGTAAAAGGTTGAAATAGCTACAAAAACAACTGTCTATCTTCTCATCTTTCCTAATCTGTCCCCTCAATACTATCCCCTCGTTTTCAGTTCCGGCGCAATGCATTGCATATTTAGGGGTCATCCCCTGAGTGCTGGTCCAAGATTAAAAAAAAAAAGAAATCTATAAATTGTGTTCAATGTTTGGTACACATATAATTGTGAAACAGCATTTTCTACCATGAAAATAGTTCTAAGCAAAGTACGTAAGAACAAAAAAGTACCCAGGTCATATAGATCTGGATAAGTAAATATATATTTATTTGAAATAGACATTTATTATAAACGAGTTTACAAAATAAATACAATTTTCATCAGTCAGCTGCTAATAAAGAAAAATATTGTGTTATACACAATGAATTCAATTATAAATGCAAAACATTGGAATAGTAGCAACAAGCACTTCAACTCAATATATAGATAAATTTGAAAAGTACTTGTTATCCATCCCTGCTGTATGCTAAAGAGAAGCCAAAACCTAAGGAGAGCGAGAGAAACAAAAAAAAATTTTTTATACATATTTGTTTGCTGCGCAAGCAGAATTTGTTTTTTTTTTGCTTTCCTATAACGCGTTATAGGGCAAGAGAAGCTTGATCATCTATGCTCTAGAGTATACTTAACCAAAACTTTCAGTAAATGAAATGCGTCTATATTGGATAAGATAATATTGCCCAGCAATCACAATACTAAGCATTACAAATGTAATAAATTTTACTTTTAAAAGCAAAATGAAAATGAAGTTTAAAAAAAATTTAATAAAATTAAATACAAAATATGCCTCAGTTTTTACAGAATTAGGCAATTTTGTCACACATATTTGATTGGTCCAGTTTAATTTACAATTAAAATTTAAAAAACTGAGTGTATTTAGGCATTATAAATTAAGTTTTCCATTTTGTTACAATTTCCTATTAAAAAAATATGTTTAAATTTGAAGAACTTAATTTATTTCTCTGCTTGGAACAAATAAATTTTAAGTCGGAAAAAATTTGTTCCCAGCAATATGTAGAAGGAAAAATGGATAACAATTTCAAAGCATTTCTTTTTAACTCTGGAAAATCGAAATCATTTAGATTTTTCCAGAATTCTATTCCCATTTTTCCCGAAGCTTGGACTTCGGTTCGAAGAAATATAAGTTCTGATTGTCATCAAACCAGCAGAACGGATTATTGAAAATATTCTTAATATTCCAATCTTAATATAAAATAATAAATAGGATTTGAACAAATTCATTTATTAATAAAATAATAAAAAATCATTTGCAGTCATGCAGATTCGAACTTAAGCCCGTTGAAAAAATTAACAATTAAATAAAATTTTACAAATATTAGATATAGTTTTACCTTTTCCTTGAAGCTCTAAGTTGAAGTCATTAAGCAAAGATGTTGTATCAGCTAGAAAAGCTAGATCTTTTTCCAAAAACTCTAAGACTTCCTCTTTTAAATCATATAGCCGGTTAAGACAGCCACCACGACGTACCTCAGTGAACATTTTAAGGTCATTGAAAGCTGCGTTTTTAGACGTTAACAATTTTTCAAACTTTCGATGAGTGAGGGTATTGCGTCCTTCTCTTATTTTATTGATAATGCGCTCTGTGGTCTTCATGGTCGGTTGGTTGGTATACATGGCTGCCTGTAACCCACTAGCACTCAAGAAGGATCTCTGAGATCCCATTTTTAAAGACCACTCCACTCGTCAGTGTCAACCTGTGCAGAACCGAATCCAGATCTCGGATACGGTGATGGATGCTAGGTCCAACCTGTCGCATCGAGGAATCTAATAAGGTCACCTAGACCTATACCTGATAGCTCCGAAAGGTCGCATATTATACTGCTGCCTAAGATTCTGTGTCTCGTATGGTGCAATGCCGGGCATTCACAAAGGAAGTGATGAACTGGCTGTTCCTGCCCTGATCCCGGCAGCATGTCTGTCTATTGCCCAGTGCACTGTCACTACTGCGACGAGTCTTGAGATGTCCATACGGTTCCTGTTGAACAGCTGTGCTGTCCTCCTGTCGTTGTAGCAGGGCCACATACTTCTGGCCACCCTATACGTGTCCAGCTTGCACCATCTGTCTGCAGCCTTCTGCCGGTAATGGCTTTGAACACCGCATCTTATGCCATGGCTACCGCTACAGCGGTGGAGACGTCCATAGCAGATCCAGCCCTAGCTAGCTCGTCCGCCCCTTCGTTTCCATCAAGGCAGCAGCTGTTTTAGTTTATACATACAAATTCATTTATATATTCTTGTGCACCAGAAGACAAATTTAACAATTTTAAATAGAAATGGAGTTTTTCTCATATTCAAACAACTTTATTACAGTTATCTTAATTATATTTTGGTTTGATAACATCTAATTACAAATGTATTGTTTTCTTATCAGATGCTCGATGTTTGAAATAGCTTACTAAGTTATGACGGGTTGTTCACACTAGTCATATATTTCGTGCTATTTTATGACGTATGACTTTATGACTACAGTGTGAATCTCCCAAATGTGTGTAGTTACACACAATATGTATAATTACACACAACTGGGGTATTCACACTGTGTGCTATTTAGTCATATTGTCATAATATTTTAGACCACTTTAAAAAAGTTGTTGTTGTGCTGCATACAAAAAAGTCATAAAATAATAGCACTCTTTCAGCTATGTTTTTGTTTTGTCATAAAATAGCTCTAGAGCAGTGATGGTCGTTTCATAGAGCAATTGCTTATTGGCGACACTCACCACATTTTTATGCTCATTTAATTCAGTTGCCTTTCGGACGGCAAAGAGTACACATGCTTAGCGGATGCTTTGGTTGCTTCTAAAATATAGTGAGTAAATAACATGATGGTACCATTACGAAAATTTTTCGTGATTAATATAAAACATGTTTGAAACCCTTTTTTTCAACTTCCAAGACAGGTTTAAAGATGATGCCTTTGAACCATTTCTTGATATTTTTGAAGTCCCCTTTAAAGTTGAGTTTAAAATACAAACGGAACTCATTATTTTGTGAAGCGAAATAACAGAGCAACCACACGATGATATGCTGTCATTTTGGAAAAGTTTAGATGAATTAACATATCCAAAGTTAAAAAATAATGCTTTGAAGATAATGTCTTTGTTTCCTTCGACTTGTGCGAGCAAATTTTTTCGGATTTGAAATTCATTTGTTCAAAACAAAAGAAATAAACTGAGATCCGAATATTTAAAGCATATTTTGCTCTTGCGAAATTGCCACAGAAGCATAGCATAGACACATATATTTAATGGTTTGCTTTTGCTTTCCTAAAAGTAAACAAAGTTCCTATTTTAAACTCATACATAAACTTTAAATGGAAAATCTTTTCGTTTATTTTTTCGTTTTACTGTATCTTTAAATTATTCTCATTTTCTCACCAAAACAAAAGCTTTTTAATTTTGAGCAGTGATGCTCGTCTCATAGTGCAATTGGTTATTTGCAACGCCCACCGCTTTGTTATGCTCATTTAATTCAGTTGTCTTTCAGACGGCATCAAGTACACATACTTAGGTGATGCTTTGGTGACTATTAAAAAATAGTGCGTAAAAAAATATGGTACGATTACGAAAATTTTTCGTGGTATATATAAAACATATGTTTGAAACCCTTTTTTTCAACTTCCAAGATAGGTTTAAAGATTTTGAAGCCTTTCTTGATCTCTTGGAAGTCCCCTTAAAAGTTGACGTTACAAATTATGAGTTCAAAATACAAACGGAACTCATTATTTTGCGAAGCGAAATAACAGACCAACCAATCGATGATTTGCTGTCATTTTGGAAAAGTCTGGATGAATTAATATATACAGAGTTAAAAAACAATGCTTTGAAGATAATGTCTCTGTTTCCTTCAACCAATCGATGATTTGCTGTCATTTTGGAAAAGTCTGGATGAATTAATATATACAGAGTTAAAAAACAATGCTTTGAAGATAATGTCTCTGTTTCCTTCAACTTGTGCGAGCCAATTTTTGCGGACTTAAAATTGATTTGTTCAAAACAAAGGAACAAACTGAGCTCCGAACATTTAAAGCATATTTTGCTCTTGCGAAATTGCCACAGAAGCATTAGCGTAAACACATATATTTAATTTCTTGCTTTTGCTTTCTTAAAAGTAAAATGTTATATTTGACTTGAGTAATTGTTCAAGCAGTTCTTTAAAAAAAATTGGTCCACTTGATATGAGCAATTTAAATTGTATTCCCTATGTTTTTCTATGTAAATGTAATAAAAAAAGTAAAAAAATTAATGTTCATTTTTTAGCTGTGAAATATAAGGTAAAATTTTCTGTATTACCAAGTATCAAAATAATTAAGAACTGAATTATTAAACATATTTTTGAAAACGAAACAATTTTATACGATCACAATTTTATAAAAATCTTTTCGTTTACTTTTTCGTTTTACTGCATTTTTAAATTAGTCTCATTTTCTCACCAATACAAAAGCATTTTAATTTTGAGCACCATTGCTCTAGAGCAGTGATGTGCACTACCCCACAAACACAGTTGCGCTTGTGTGTGGCACAGAGAAAAACCTCTGCTTACTTTTATCAGAGGTGGAAATGTTTCTGGAATTACTTTCTGTTAATCAAAAAAACCAAAGACAGTTTTTGGGTACTGTTGGCTGAAGTAGTAGAATACGCGACTATGGAGCGGAGAGTCGTGAGTTCGAGTCCGCGCTGAGACACGAAATATTGTGTTGAATTCTTCTGAACAGCATTAGTGCGTGGTTGTGTTACTTGTTGCAAGTCCGTTTCAATGATGAAGTCATAGTCACTGATCACTGAACATAATTGGCAGCGACTAACACTATCATGTACTAAAAGCAGAGTAACAGCACCCACCTTTGTCGGCCCTGTACCAAAAATTAGCCGGCGAAGTAAAAGGTTGAAATAGCTACAAAAACAACTGTCTATCTTCTCATCTTTCCTAATCTGTCCCCTCAATACTATCCCCTCGTTTTCAGTTCCGGCGCAATGCATTGCATATTTAGGGGTCATCCCCTGAGTGCTGGTCCAAGATTAAAAAAAAAAAGAAATCTATAAATTGTGTTCAATGTTTGGTACACATATAGTTGTGAAACAGCATTTTCTACCATGAAAATAGTTCTAAGCAAAGTACGTAAGAACAAAAAAGTACCCAGGTCATATAGATCTGGATAAGTAAATATATATTTATTTGAAATAGACATTTATTATAAACGAGTTTACAAAATAAATACAATTTTCATCAGTCAGCTGCTAATAAAGAAAAATATTGTGTTATACACAATGAATTCAATTATAAATGCAAAACATTGGAATAGTAGCAACAAGCACTTCAACTCAATATATAGATAAATTTGAAAAGTACTTGTTATCCATCCCTGCTGTATGCTAAAGAGAAGCCAAAACCTAAGGAGAGCGAGAGAAACAAAAAAAAATTTTTTATACATATTTGTTTGCTGCGCAAGCAGAATTTGTTTTTTTTTTGCTTTCCTATAACGCGTTATAGGGCAAGAGAAGCTTGATCATCTATGCTCTAGAGTATACTTAACCAAAACTTTCAGTAAATGAAATGCGTCTATATTGGATAAGATAATATTGCCCAGCAATCACAATACTAAGCATTACAAATGTAATAAATTTTACTTTTAAAAGCAAAATGAAAATGAAGTTTAAAAAAAATTTAATAAAATTAAATACAAAATATGCCTCAGTTTTTACAGAATTAGGCAATTTTGTCACACATATTTGATTGGTCCAGTTTAATTTACAATTAAAATTTAAAAAACTGAGTGTATTTAGGCATTATAAATTAAGTTTTCCATTTTGTTACAATTTCCTATTAAAAAAATATGTTTAAATTTGAAGAACTTAATTTATTTCTCTGCTTGGAACAAATAAATTTTAAGTCGGAAAAAATTTGTTCCCAGCAATATGTAGAAGGAAAAATGGATAACAATTTCAAAGCATTTCTTTTTAACTCTGGAAAATCGAAATCATTTAGATTTTTCCAGAATTCTATTCCCATTTTTCCCGAAGCTTGGACTTCGGTTCGAAGAAATATAAGTTCTGATTGTCATCAAACCAGCAGAACGGATTATTGAAAATATTCTTAATATTCCAATCTTAATATAAAATAATAAATAGGATTTGAACAAATTCATTTATTAATAAAATAATAAAAAATCATTTGCAGTCATGCAGATTCGAACTTAAGCCCGTTGAAAAAATTAACAATTAAATAAAATTTTACAAATATTAGATATAGTTTTACCTTTTCCTTGAAGCTCTAAGTTGAAGTCATTAAGCAAAGATGTTGTATCAGCTAGAAAAGCTAGATCTTTTTCCAAAAACTCTAAGACTTCCTCTTTTAAATCATATAGCCGGTTAAGACAGCCACCACGACGTACCTCAGTGAACATTTTAAGGTCATTGAAAGCTGCGTTTTTAGACGTTAACAATTTTTCAAACTTTCGATGAGTGAGGGTATTGCGTCCTTCTCTTATTTTATTGATAATGCGCTCTGTGGTCTTCATGGTCGGTTGGTTGGTATACATGGCTGCCTGTAACCCACTAGCACTCAAGAAGGATCTCTGAGATCCCATTTTTAAAGACCACTCCACTCGTCAGTGTCAACCTGTGCAGAACCGAATCCAGATCTCGGATACGGTGATGGATGCTAGGTCCAACCTGTCGCATCGAGGAATCTAATAAGGTCACCTAGACCTATACCTGATAGCTCCGAAAGGTCGCATATTATACTGCTGCCTAAGATTCTGTGTCTCGTATGGTGCAATGCCGGGCATTCACAAAGGAAGTGATGAACTGGCTGTTCCTGCCCTGATCCCGGCAGCATGTCTGTCTATTGCCCAGTGCACTGTCACTACTGCGACGAGTCTTGAGATGTCCATACGGTTCCTGTTGAACAGCTGTGCTGTCCTCCTGTCGTTGTAGCAGGGCCACATACTTCTGGCCACCCTATACGTGTCCAGCTTGCACCATCTGTCTGCAGCCTTCTGCCGGTAATGGCTTTGAACACCGCATCTTATGCCATGGCTACCGCTACAGCGGTGGAGACGTCCATAGCAGATCCAGCCCTAGCTAGCTCGTCCGCCCCTTCGTTTCCATGAAAGTTACAATGTGCGGGAACCCAGATGAGGGTCGTATCAGTCTGATATCCCAATCTGGATAGAAACTCCCTCCATTGAGTTATCAAGGTAGAAGAAGTAGTGAACGACCTCAGAGACAGTAGTACTGCTTGGCTGTTGATACCGACCCTACCCTGAACACTCCTGCCAATTAGTAACCTAGCCGCCTCCCTTATAGGCAATATTTCCGCCTGAAATACACTAGCTTCATCAGGGAGTCGGAGCGAAAGTCCCGTTCCAAGGTCCCTTGAGAAGACTCCTGAACCTATACCACAGATCATTCTTGATCCATCAGTATACATCCTGCAGTCGAAGTCCTTTTCTATGTTTCCCCCTCTCCACTCCCTCCTGGATGGAATGAGGACCTTGTAAGTAATATTGAAGACCAAGTGGGGTACCATATAGTCAGTGGGCCTTGTCAGTGTCGGTGGTAACTGACCTAGGATCCTTGCGTGGCCATAGTCTCTTGACCTCCACTTCCCAGATACCGCCATCTGCACTGCTCGAGGATGCACCCAGTACATAAAGGTCAATCGGAATTAGGTTCAGTATAGCATTCAGAGCCCCTGAGGGGCTAGTACGTAGACAACCAGTAATCCCGATGCAGGCAGATCTCTGTATCCTGTATAGTTGAGCGACCATATATTTCTTAGTTGTGGTAGGCCACCATACTAAAGATCCATAAGTCAATATAGGGCGTACAATCGCTGTGTACTTCCATTTAAGCATGGTGGGTGTTAAGCCTCATCTGGAACCAAACATCCTCCTGCAGGAGTAGTAGGCAACTGTTGCCTTTCTAACCCTTTGTACCACATTCGGTTTCCACGACAGTTTCGCGTCCAGGATAACTCCTAAATACTTTGCATTATCCGAAAGGGACAGTTCCAGATTATTCAGCCGAGGTAGTCTAAAGCGGTGAACTTTGGTCTTTGTAGTAAATAGTATCAGTTCTGTTTTGCTAGGGTTTACTCCTAGACCACATCCTGTAGCCCATTTACTGAGTATACCCATGGCATTGGACATGATATCGCTAATAACATCCGTAAACATCCCTGATACCGTTATTACTACATCGTCTGCGTAAGCCACGACTTTAACTCCAGCAGCATCTAGTCTGTGAAGAATCGTGTTAATAACGAGAAGCCAGAGCAGAGTTGAGATCACCCCGCCCTGTGGGGTTCCTCTACACGCCCATCGTGACATCTCGCTGGTGGCCAGTTTTGCAGTGACATTCCTTGCCTTGAACATAGTGATGATACAGTTGCTGATGTATTCCTCAACACCGACATCATGGAGAGACTGTTCTATGGCTTCCACTGATACATTATTAAAGGCACCTTCTACATATGTCTAGGAAGGTAGCCAGGGTATATTGTCTGTTCTCAAGGGACCTCTCCACGAATCTTACCACCTCATGTAGTGCTGTTTCAGTTGAGCGTCCCTTAAGGTAGGCATGCTGACTAACCGCGAGAATCGACGATCCCTCTAGTCGAAGCCTAATATGGGTGTCTATTAATCTTTCCAGCGTCTTAACCAAGAAAGATGAAAGGCTGATTGGTCTGAAGTCCTTGGCATCCTCGTGACTTCTTCTTCCAATCATCGGAATAAAGACTACTCTTACTTCCCTCCAGCTGGTCGGAACGTAGTCAAGTATAAAACAGAGTTTGTAGAACCTAAAAAGTCAGGGAATGACAGAGCCCTTCGCACTCTGTAGCATCTTTGGAATAATGCCGTCAGGAGCCGGCGATTTAAACGGAGAGAAGCTGTCGATTGCTCATGAGATTATTTCTGGGGATAAAAAATCCGTATTGACAGCGTGTTGATTTCCACCAACTGAGGTGACTCCACTGACCTTGCATGTACAGCCTGGAAAGTGGGTGTTGAAAAGAATGTCTAGGGATTCCGCCGAGGAATCTGTCCATGAGCCATCCCCTCTCTTAATGAAGGCCGGACAGGTGTGGCTCATGATCAGAGCCCTATTTAGCCTTCCCTAGTTTTATCTATCGACTCACAGAAATTCCTCCACGAGTTTCTCCTGGCGACTTTTATAGCCCTTTTATATATAGCTAGCTTGTCGCGATAAGCCTGCCATATTTTGCTTCCATAGCAAGCGTTGAAGGCCCTACGTGCCTCCTTACGTAGCATAGAGAGTTCCGCGCTCCACCCCGAAGGATAACTTTTCTTAGTCTTTGTTAAGGGGCAGGATATCTCGAATACCCTGGTAATAGCCTTGCTGAATAACCCTACATTTCGTTCAAGTCCATCAATCGTATTCTCGATTTCTGGGAGTTTTCCTAGTTTCTGCTTCAAAATTCCGTTAAACCTATCCCAATCCGTCCTTCTCGGGTTCCTAAAGCATTGTTTCCCACTATCTGGTATCGTAACCTCGAAGAGTATCCAGCAATGATCAGAGAAAAATCTCTTATTGGATACCCTCCACTTGTCAATCGAAAACATAAAATTGTCATTTACAAGGGTAATGTCCAGAACCTCTTACCACCCACTAAACCTGTCCGGACTCGGAAAGATGAAAGTCGGTGAAGTACCGGAGTTACATATGGTAAGTTTGATAAATATAAATGAAATATATTTGTTGGTGGTTAAGCAATGTCTATATGCATTTCATTGGTGCTTTACCAAATCATCAGTAGACTTTAACCACAGTTTTGAAAAGTTAAAAACCTCTTATCTTATGCATATACTTCTGAAAACCATCTGAGAATTCACAATTTGTAAATTACAAACTGTTTTCAAAAATCACAACAGAATAAGCATAGTAGGCCTTGAAACTCATACAAAACTAAACCAACAAATAAATTATATTCGATATGAATCTATTTTATTTTTCTACACCTTTATACAATCAGAAATCCATTGGATAACAAGAAAAGTATTTATAAGGCAAAATGAAAAATAAAATCTAAATCAAACTGTTATGAAATTTTTATTTGACACATTGTTGTCACAATACTATTATATATAAAATAATTTATATATAATAGTATTGTGACAACAATGTGTCAAATAAAAATTTCATAACAATAATTTTGTTAAGGTTTATGAAATCTAGGATATGCCCACCTCTGTCGTTGATTTCACTGCTGCCCCATATTGTATGTCTAGCGTTGGCGTCACAACAAAGTATGACATCTTCATCGGCACCAATAGATGACATGAAAGTTTCCACTTCATGTGGTGGTGCTGCTTTGTCGTGTGCAACGTAGCATGATGCGATTAGGAAGCTTCTGGAATCCGTTAGCTCGACCCTCGCAACTGTAAGGTCCTCTGTGCTAAACTGTGTACAGAGAAAAATGTTGATGTGTTTTTTGGCTATTAGACATGATCTGGGCTTACCATTACTTCTAGCATATAGTACATTGTATGTAGACCTCGGGAACCCCTTAACCTCGGAGTTCGCTACCGATGGTTCCTGAACCATACATATGTCGATGTTCTCCTCGGCCGAGATAACCACTAAGTTATGTGTTGCACATTTCGAGTGCTTCAGATTTATTTGGGCGATCTTTAGACCCATGGTGTGGGAGTCTTAATTCTCCGAGAGCTGCATTCCTCCCAGGAGGTAGTTGGCAGACTCGCCAACATCGACCTCCGACTTGCTTGGGCGAGACACCTTTACCTTGGCGTCCCTAACCCCGAAAAAGAGTTTGGAGCCTGCTTTCTGGAGCGTCTCTGCTCCAGACTCCGAAATGGAGAGGATTAGGCAGGTACCACTGCTGCCATGATTCTCCGTGCGGATAACCGACCAGTCATCCATTGGAATGCTGGAGTTTTGGAGCTTCAAACACTTTGCCGCCGCCGTTGCCTAGTTTTGGTAACCAGATCCTTGCACGCGGCCTCATTGGTGTTTCCTCTGCAGGGAGAGTTTTAGGCTTAGCCCATCCCAAGTCTCGGCGATCTTAGCGATACTGTCCCTGAGGTATTCCTTTGAAAATGAGTCCAAGCATTTCATCATCATCAGCATCCGGTGTATCTCACCGGAGTCGAATCGAGGGGCCGGCTAATCCTTACTGGAGAGGACGTAGTCCATTACGAGCTCACCCAATTGGGATTCGATGGCCCCCCACTCCGTTATTACAGGGAGAGTCTTCCCATTCTTATTGTTCGCCAGAGCCATGAGAAGGTTATCTTTAACTACCTCGTTAAAGCGCCTTCTCGTAGTTAACGATGATGCTGATTGAGGTGTGGATGACTTCTGCTGAACCTTCCTCTTTTTCGATGCCTGACCGCTCTCAGTCTGAGATCGATTCCTCTTAGCACCTTCTTTCTGCTGGGATATCGGTGTCGTACCAGACGTACTTGGTAGAGAATCTATAAACTTATGATATTCATCCACCACGGCTTGATATCTCACCTTGTCCTCAGCATCATGCGGATGAGTTATTCCATTCGCAACACTCTTGGCGATCTTGTCAAGAATGAATACGGTCTTAGAGTACCTCGTTTTAAGTAGTTTTTTCTGGCTTTTACCATCACCATCCGAGAGGCCGACTACTGACTCCTGGTTGGAGGCAAGAAGGTCGTCCTCTGAAGAGATATCTTCCCTTCTGTTTTGTTGTTTGTTTTTTTATTTAAATTTTCCATAAGTTGTTCCCATGAGTAGGCCAGTAAGGGGATGGACCATGCCGTGGGTAGACTAGACGAAGAATTACAACCGACCAGTGTCCTAGCGCCGGAGGGGAGCTGTTAACGACTAGTCATCTTTTACCACTAACTAGCAATTCAGATCCACGGCGCAGGTGCCCACAACCTTGATCTTATAAGTGGGGGAGGGAAGGGATTTCTGGGGAAATAGAATATGGGTGGATATAGGATTGTGGAAAAATGGGAAACAGGAGGGGGTGGTTAACCTTTAGTTATGAAGGCCTTTTTTCTTCTTACTTCCAACAGGCACTACGCAAGCAGAGACCTGGGTTGAAGTAGGAGACACAGCCGACACTTAAGCCACAACATCACGCCAAGATAGTTAACCGGGTCTTCATAGTAGAGTCTTGAGTAATAAATTTAGACGCAAGCGTGGCTTGATGGATAATTCAGTGAAAGTTTTGCATTGCCATATCACTTTTTTTTATATTACCTATCAAACCTGTGTTTTTTCATGCCATAACATTTACCCCGTCTGTGCAGACACCGACAATTTTGTTTACAACAATAGAAAAAAGTTTATCACTTACAACTTCGATCAAAAGCTTTCCAGTTGCATGTCCATAAAAGGTTTCCAATGTCAACATTGATTCAAAAACATTAAAATGTTAACCAATGCATCTTACACAGACAACCAGTTGACAAAGTTCATTGATATCTGTATTTTCATCTAATCAAAACGAAAGAAATTTAACGTTTGAAAAGTTTTTTGTAGAATATCGTTTGAAAAGTTTTTTGTAGAATATCGTTTGAAAAGTTTTTTGTAGAATATCTTTTGCTAGCATTCCATCCATAAATGGTCTGCCTTGCTGAGCGATTTCCAAGCTTATTTGGTTTGAAATCTTCATTTTTAATTTTTTATTTTGAAAAATATCCTCATTTTGCTCTTCTTGCAGAACCCATTCTTTAATTTTTTCCATATAAAGGTTTTTTTGCTCAAGAAAACACATTTTCCTATATTCCTCTTTCAGTTTATTTATTTCTTTGTGAAAAAGGTCAAAATGCCTTTTAATTGAAAATGTTTTTTTTTAAATGTTTGGTAACATAAAATGCATTGCATGTTACCAAAAGCATTTTTAATGACAAAACAAAAATCTCTGTCTTCTGTCATTGAACTATTTTGTTTACTGGTTTATATTGAAATTAAATCAAAACTGAAAAAACAATAAAGCTGGGAAAAAGCAGTAAGCATCCGCACATGTGCACTCGTTAACACTCAATTAACAACTGAAATCAAACTGAAATAGAAGAGAACAAGCGTCGGTGTGAGTTTTTTTGTTTTTATAGTACAATTGTGCACAGAAAATGAAGATTTGGATTACACAGCTCTACAATCTAGCAGCTGTTCAGCTCGTAGAACAATTGTTTAAAAAATTTGTTATGCTCTTATAAAAATTTTCATTCAGTCGTCGTTGAGCAAGCGATGAGAACACATGCGGATGGTCATTGTCGTTTTATTTCAGAAATTTATTAAGCATTGTAGTTGCTTCTTGTTGGACGAAGCATAGCAAACACAAGCGATGCAATTACAATTGAACACGAAAATTAAAGTCGAAATTGAATAAAAGCATACACGTTCACGAAATGAAATGTGAAATGTATTTTATGATAAATTCATAACATTCAATGCCTTATATGTTAGAAAACATTTAAAGCGGGAAATGAACATGTTTTTAAAAGACATTTTTATTTTTATCATGATGAATTAATAAAATTAATTGTAAAGAAAAGGAGAAACTTCTTAATGAAAAGAAGAAGATTTATTTCACAAAATTAAAAGAATGGTTTAACCAAATTGAGTATAGTTCAGAAGATCAGAAGAAGAACAATATCAAGCTTAGTTAGTTTAAATATAGACAGACATGGAAGACCTTTTTCTTAGGGAATATTCATTAAAAATTTTTATTAAGACTTTCGAAAAGTTAAACTACAGTACAGATTTTATAAAATCTGTTCCTTTGTCCCGATGTACTGTAATTAGGGGCACTGCACAAATTGGAATGTCTTTAGAACATAATATTATTGAAAAATTTAAAAACTGCAAATTCTTTTCAATCTGTCTAGATGAAAGTACCGGCATTAAGGACGTTTGTGAACTTATGATAATACTTAGATCTAAAGTAAAAGATTTCGATAAAATTAGTAGTCCGGAATTTTGAAAAAATTTAGATGTTGCAATATGTCCCCAGCTCAAAAAAATTTATTTAAAATATTTATAATTTTTTTCACTACTTACTTATGTGAACAAATTTTTTCAGACATGAAAAATTTTTGTTCCAAGCAGCGAAATAAAATAACTTCTTTGAATTTAAAAAATATTTTACTAATTCGCAATTGTCATGCAAGTATTAACATGGAGTGTTTAATTAAAAATTTTCAAAGCGATTTTAAAAGTTATTATGAGGAATGACAGAAGTTTTAATCTTACATAAAAAACTGGTTTAAATAGATTTATTTTTGTTTTTTCTCAACATAACGGTTCTATTTTTCGATATTGATAACTGCTATTTACGGTCCCCGATATTTTTTTTTTTCTTAAAATTAAAATTACATTCACTTAATAAGTTGTTTATATATGACAAAAACTCTGTATTTTTTTCTTATTTTAAGCGTTTGACATTGTATTTACTCACTTACAAAACATTAGATTTATATTGTGCACCTCTGCTATAGAGTAGTGATGTGAACTAACACATAAACACACTCGCGCTTGTGTGTGAAGCAGCGAAAACCCTCTGCTTACTTTTAACAGAGGTGCAAATGTTTTTTTGTATCACTTTCTGTTTATCAAAAAACTGAAGACAGAAATCTACAAATTGTAATCAATGCTTGGTACCACATATAATTGTGATCAGCATTTTCTACCATGAAAATAATTCCAAGCAAAGTACACAATCGATTATCCAATAGACATGTGGCCGACCTACCAAGAACAAAAGAGTGCCGGGCCATATAGATCTGAATGAGCTAATAAATATTTATTTTAAATAAATATTTATTAAAAACGAGTTTATAATATAAATAAAATTTTCATCAGTCCGATGCTAATAAAAAAATATTGCGTTATATACAACAAATACATTTATAAATGCAAAACATACGAATAGTAGCAACAAGCCCTTCACTTAAAATATAGAAAAAATTGAAAAGTACTTGTTACCCATCCCTGCTCTATGTTAAAGAGAAGCCAAAACCTAAAGAGAGCGAGAGTAACAAAAATTTTTTTTGTGTACGTATTTGTTTGATGCGTAAGCAAAATTTATTTTTTTCTTGCTTTCCTATAACGGGTTATAGGGCGAGAGATGCTTGATCATCTGTGCTATAGAGCCCACTCTGCTCTCTAGCATATGATAGTGTCTGCCGCTACTAGATGTGTTTAGTGATCAGTAGGGATGAAACGATACCACCATGGTATCGATATATTTACTCTATATGTTATCGGTCACAAAGTATCAATACCTACTCCGTATCGTAAGAAAAATATCGATACTTACTTGTACCGGTCAAAATAAACCTAATAATTTTGTGAAAGCAAATGAAAAGAGTTCGTGTTTAAAATTCAATATTATTAAAAACAATAACTTAAGGACAAGTTATAGAGGTAATAAAAAATACTTATTTCATTCGATGTAACGTAAACATAACAATAGATTTCATGAGATCAAAACTTTTACATATTGTAAATACAAACTTATTACATATCTTGAAATTAAATATTTTATAAAAAAAAAAATCATTTTTCGATGTACTTCCCAAAAACAAGAATTGGTCAAGATGCTTGCTATACAATCGGTCTCTTGTTGCAGTAACTGTCGCTCCAGCCTTCTGTATGCAAATACAATCGCGCCTATTTATATCAATTTAGAAACACGGGTTTTAAATCTTCCCATTCTTCTTGCGGATTGACTTTTAACGCAGAAACGGGATTAGACAAGTATACTGGCACCTAATCTGTTTTGAGTTAACACGTTGAAGCTTTTGACCAATTTTTAAATTTTTGTGATGCTGCCAAAAATCAAAGTCTTGGCTTTGAACATCTTTTTCTGACTCACTAATGGATATTGAAGTATTATCATGTTTTATAAAATTCTTTAATTTTTTTTTAGCTTGGACCAGCACTCAGGGGATGACCCCTGTATATGCAATGCATTGCGCCGGAACTGAAGACGAGGTGATAGTATTGAGGGGACAGATTAGGAAAGATGAGAAGCTAGACAGTTTTTTTTGTAGCTATTTCAACCTTTACTTCGCCGGCTAATTTTTGCTACATGGCCGACGAAGGTGGGCTTTTTAGTACATGATAGTGGCAGTCGCTGCCAATTATGTTCAGAGAACAGTGACTATGCCTTCATCATTAAAAAAGGCTGGCAACAACTAACACAACCACACACTAATGCTGATCAGAAGAATTCAACACAATATTTCATGACTCAGCGCTACTACTTCAGCCAACAGCAATTTTTGTATACCTCATGCATTACGATCCCTAAAGTGCAGATTCTTAAAACGTGGGTCTAAACTATTACCCAACGCGGCGTATGTATTAAATTCTATCATACCAAACCTTTTAGTGCATTCACTCAACAGTTTGTTTTGTAATAGTTGAAGAAAATTTTGTTAACTTTGAAGTAAGGCAATTACATATTTGAAGCATTTCTTGCAACAAGCATTTTTGTCATCTTTTTTGGTGAAAAATTCCCGCACTTTGTTCCAGCTGCTTAACTTTGGAAAAAAAATCAAAGACCAATAAATCGCCATTACTTTGTTCTAACTGCAGACAGCTTGTAGAAGATAAATTAAATATTTTTCAATAAAAAAATAACTACCAATGAGTTTATATATTTTTTTAAAAGAATTAATATATGTGGCATTATGTCCAAACAAAGTGACATTATGTCAATGGACATTATGACACCACCCAAAGTGACATAATGTCCATGGACATAATGTCACGTTTTAGGGTGACATAATGTACATGGACATTATGTTATGCCACCCTTTAAAATTATTCTTTTTACAGACAGATCACAAATTTCGTTTAATAACGCCACTATATTTATTGTTTTTGAATGTAACGAGTACTTTTGACCGGTACGAGTACTTTTTATCGATGCCTACTTGGTAGTCGGTAGTAAAATATCGATACCACAAATACTTGGAATCGCAATAAAAGTATCGATATGTACTTGTATTTAGTCGTATCGTTTCATCTCAAGTGACCAGTGCAATGCCGTTGTCACTTAAACATGTCGACAGCAACCATGTACTAATGCTGATCGGAAGTCTTATTTTTTATAATTTTTTGGGACAATTTTGCTGATTGTAATAAATTTCAGTTTGTACTTTTATACTGTAAGATGTTTAAGTTTACGCAGTAGGCGTTTTTTGTACAAGATTGAAGAAACACACAAACTGTTTTCTTTAATCGGCTACAAAAACGCCAACGCCTTAAACAATCAATTTGTGGGTGCTGTTGGCTGAAGTAGTAGAACACGAGACTATGAAGCGGAGGGACGTGAGTTCGAGCCCGCGCTGAGTCATGAAATATTGTGTTGAATTCTTCTGATCAGCATTAGTGCGTGGTTGTATTAGTTGTTGTCAGCCTGTTTCAATGATGAAGGCATAGTCACTGGTCACTGAACATAATTGGCAGCGACTAACACTATCATGTACTGCAAAGTTGAGTAACAGCACCCACCTTCGTCGGCCCTGTAGCAAAAATTAGCCGGCGAAGTAAAAAGTTGAAATAGCTACAAAAAACAACTGTCTATCTGCTCATCTTTCCTAATCTGTCCCCTCAATAATATCCCCTCGTTTTCAGTTCCGGCGCAATGCATTGCATACATAAGGGTCATCCCCTGAGTGCTGGTCCAAGATAAAAAAAAAACAATCAGGCTGAATGTCTTGAACAATAATCTATGTGTGATTACTGACAGCATGGCAACTATTATATCTTCACGCGTTTCACTGTCTAGCCGGACATTGATATTTTTGTTTGTGTATATTGCTTCTAAAAAAATATTGAGTGCCCCTACATTGATGAAACTTGGCAGAAATATGTATTATGGTCATAGACTATTTAAGCTATTTAAATCGGACCAAGGGGAAAGAAGTTCCCATTAAAGAACTCATCCTACCTCTGAAAAACGAAATTTTGTTTTAAGTTTTCCCGTACTTTTGTTTAGAAAAGGGAACTGTTAACGTCGGCGAAAATTAAGAAACCTAAATATGGGCCCAGGAGGTCGTAAAATACAACTTTTTCCCCTGCTCACTTTTGTGAGCGGTGACATTAAATACTTCTTGCGCGTAGGGTTGCCATCCGTCCTCTTTTCCCCGGACACCGTCCTCCTTTTTAGATCGTCGGGGTCCGTCCTCATACTTTTTTAACAAGTGTCTGGGGTTGTCCTACTTTTTGCTGCTTTTACATTTTCAAAATATCAAAGCTGCTATATTTTCGCTCATAAGTAGCCAAGCTAAATTTTTAAAAACAAAACGCCCGAAATAATTTACAAATAACACAGATTTCGTAGGAATCAATTTTTGTTCGAAATTGTGAAACAGCCAGTAAAACTCAATATTTTGAACAGAAAAGAGCTACATATACTGCGTTGCCATCACTGTATGAATTGTCAAGCACTTTATGAATATTTGAAAAAATGTGATAGATATGTCGCACTTGTTCAACTATACTGTATTAACTCAATAACTTCAAAGTTTTCAGGAGAGACAAAACACAGTTTTCTTAACGCTTAAGGAAGTTTTCATTAACAAAAATTCGGCAATATTTAGAAAACCCAATTGAATTGCGCTGCATAACCTTTTTATTTGTTCATTGCCTGCAGATAGAAAATCGATTTTTTTAGTTACTATAATTTTCTTGAATTATTTTTGTTTATAGAAGTAAATATTTTGAGTTGTGCTTTTTTATATGAAATTTATTGCTGTATGTAATAAATTTTTAATAAAACAGATAAACACGAAATGAAAGAAGACTAAAGTAAGCAAAGTTTTTAAAGCTAAATAAATGCTAACACCCGCTAAAATGTTTAAAATATATATTTTATTAAATTAAACAAGTTTAAAATATATATTTCATTAAATTAAAGAAGTTTAAAATATATATTTAAAGTTTTCGTAGTATGAATCGTAATCCTCCTTTTTGGGGACTATGTTTATCTTGACTAGATCCATAATATACTTTCTTTTATTTTCCGACAGTGGCATCTTTTTTTTTGACAACTCATTTTGTTAATTGAACTAAGTAGACTTTTTTATTTCAAATATTCGCTGATCAAAATTGCATTTTTTGCTATATTGCTCAAATGCAAAATGATAAAGTGATAATACTACATGGTGTCATTAAAACTATTTCATCAAAACAGTAATAACTCAATAAAAAACAAAATTATTTCACGAAAACAGCAACAACTCAAAGAAAAAGTTAAGCATTATTTCATGAAAACAATCATATTTCGAATTAAAACAAAATATTAGCCTGAATCAATTAAACAGTTGCAACTCAAAATACTACCTGACTCAAAAAAACTTTTATTATTAGAATAACAACTTAACTCAAAATACTACTTTTATAAGAAAAAACAATTATTTCTTAAGGCCAATCACTTCAAACAACTCAAAATAATTTTGTTTTCTTGGTTCACAGAAATAACCCATTTCAGCAGGAAAAAGATCACAACATGTAATTTTATTAAGAAAAAGTAGTCGGAATTATGGGAATTTTTAACCATAGGTAGACGTACATAAGTGTTATGTATTGTTTTCTGCCAAAAAGATAAAATAAAAAAATTTCGAGTTAATAGTATTGTTGAACGAGTGCGATGTATTGAAATGAATATAAATTTTTTAAATAAAAATAAGAAATTTTGTATATTTTATTGAGGTTTTTGATTTTTATATTTGAATTTTAGGAAAAAAAAAACAAGAGTCCTCTTATTTGAGTCAAATGTCCTCCTTTTTTAAGGTCTTTGTCCTCCTTTTCTAAAATTGGAAATGGCAAACCTACTTGCGCGTGACATACAAATTTAAAATATTACTTACGCGTTATTACCATAAAAATTAAATTTTTCAGCTTGTATAGGAAAGGGGAGGTATCAATCAAATCCCCTTCCCCAAACGCCTCTGTAACAATTTTTTTTCTAGTTTCCAAAAAGTATTCATTTTTAAGCCTTTATGTCAAGGGAAGGTGTGTTCCCAATGCCAAACCAATACCCAAACACAGGTATTGCTACTGTCCCAGTCATGTGACATGCATGGTTAAAAATCGGTCCTTTTTCGTGCCGAATGCCAATATATTTTGAAATTCTTTAAACACTGCTTTACTGCTGGTATATCACCATCTCCTTGACATTTTTAAATTTCGCACAATTCACTGACTGAAAATTTAAATTTCTCTTCCTACAACATATAGCAAAAAGCTGAGTACCTGCAGGCCATATTTGTTTATTTTTTATATATTTTTGGCTTTCTTGTTTTACACATTAACAACAGTGTTATGTGTAATAATTTAAATAATAAACTTACACGTACAATTATTAAAAACTAAAACATTTTATAACTGACAAAACGGTTTCTTACTTATATATACATATGCAAGATGATCAAAAACAGAAAAAAGGTGAAATTTCCAAAAAATCAAAAAGGTTGTTTTCCTGTCTAAAAGTAGAAATATCATATATTATAGTGAACTATAACATTTTTACGAACTCGATGGAACTCGCTTTCAAAAACCTTTTGATATTTTTTTGTTACAAAAAATGGAACAAGAAAATTATTTTGTATGTAGTAAGTATTTTCACAAACATTTTATATTGCTATTTTAAATTGAATTAAGATTCATAGGCTAATTGTTCGAAATTTGTTTTTTAAATCTCCGAAAGACATGATAAATATTCCAAGGCACAAAGGAAAGTTAACATTAGTTTTATTCAACTTACACAGCAGAACAGAATATTTATCATGTCTGTCTGAGATTTAAAAAGCAAATTTCGAACTATTAGCCTATGAATCTTACTTCAATTTAATATAAGAAAACTATTTTTTTAATTTCGAACAAATTTTCTTTTCATAAAAATTTTAAATAAAATATATCTAAAAATTAATATAAGCAGTAGATAATATAGCCTTTCGTAGAAAAAAGTGTGTGTGTGTGTGCAAGTCACAAGTGAAATTTCTGAAAAGATCCTGATTAAAAATCTTATTGAAAAGTATTGAAAATATGAACAGTCGCTTCATGCAAACTGTATATTTATAAGTACATACTCGTAAATAAAAATTCATCAACTATCAATACACTTATACTAAAACTTTCTAATATGCAGGTGCAAACACATACATTATACACATACTAACATAACACGTAGAACGCTCGAACCTGGAGCAAGATATAGATCAGTGAAAGGCAAATGCGGCGCCCAAGGCAGATTTACCAGGTACTCTCAGTAGCGCAGCTGTGTATTAAATTGTTCTTGGTGCGTGTTGAACTACTGTCAAAAGTTTATATACAAGCCACATAAAATGTTTTTTTTCTTAAATCTCCCTTGTTAATGATGCTTCTTGTTCCTTGATTTTGACATTAGCTCTACATTTTCTACCAACAATATACGTGTGGTTTTTGGTGTTGTTAATTGTTGTACTAGTGAGAGTAAATCTGCCTTGGCGGCGCCTTTTCATTTACTCTTCTGTTACGTACGTGAGTACACGCATTGTAGAGCTGTAAACAACTTTAATCAGTCTAGTTTCAGCATTCAAACAGGCAGGTTGTGTTTATCGCATACTTTAAGAATCAGCGTTGCCAGAAAAAAACAATGTGATTCCGATCACAGGGGAGATGTGTAAACATCTTTATAAAAAAATGATTGCTGATTCTACATTTTCTTATTTTGTTTAAAAATAAAGGCATCTTTTGTTGTTGCTACGTCTCTTTTGCTAAACGTTGCCGTCTTCTTGACGATGGCGAGTTTTTCAAAGAGCTTAGCAATGATGTTTTAAAATGCTTTGGCGAAAAGTATGAAGCGATGGGGAAAATGATAAATGACATTCCCTTGTGACCACCTCATGTTTTGTGAACAATTTGAACCACAATTCATTGTGTTCATTACATTCAAACTTTTTGCAAATAATGCCTGTTGGTGAATAATGCAATGAACATATAAAAAAAACTTTAAAAAGATAGGACAATAATTTGTTACGTTTTCCATTCAAGAAAAAATAAATAAATAAATAAAAGAATGGTTGCTTGCTGGATCATAACACTGAATATTCACCAAAAACAATAAAAAACGCGGTTGGATTAAGTTTTGATATTTGTCGGCATGGAAGATCATTTTCATATGAGAAACATATTCAAAATATTTTTGATAAGATTTTACACAGACTAATTAATAAGACTAAGTGTATTACTAAATTAGGGGAATTAGTATAGTTCGTTATTGGAGAAAAATTTTATAAAAGGCATTGTATGTTATCGAAAGCATTGTTTATGACAAAATATTTTTCGCATATCATCATGACTGAAATTGTTTGCTGGGCAAATATTCTGGAAAAATATATAAAAAAATTCGTAAGCATTCGCCTGATATTCATTCGTAGCTGTCTCATCGACGATTAAATTAAAGAGGGTAAGAATACGTGTGAATGATCTCAGCACAATTGTGCTATGAAACGCCCGTATCTGATATAGATATACTGACTATCCCACTACACAGGAGCATACATATGGGTAATGTTTAGTAGACGATAGTGGGGATGCTACGAAGCAGTGATGGTATTTGAGAATTTTAGTTTCGTGCCAAAATTTTAGCAAAAAAGTGCCAAAATATCTAAAAAAGTGCAAAAAAATATATGTACATACATACACAGCTGGGCTCATGAAAACAGTGAAATATATTATATTAATTGTAAATTTTATTGAGTTTGTATTTTAAATGTCAATACATTTGATTAATAGGAATTCAGTTCATTTTTTTTTGGTTTTATTTATTTATTCAATTCAACAATTCAAGTAAAAACAAAAAAACTTTCAGTCTTCAATAATTAAAAAACTTTCATAGATATATTATATCTAATTATGTTTTTGATTAAATACATATTTTATATGTAATGTTAAATATTATTAATATATTTTGTAAATATAGTTGTAAAATTCTTATTCTAATAAAGCCTCGTTTACAAAGTTAGAGTTTGTAACATTTTTTTGGGTTATCATTTTTAAGACATCACTGTCATAGCATAATTTTGAGTTTGACTTCAGTAAGTCTTTAGATTGTATTAAAGACGACAAAGTGTTTACCTGAAGTCTGTTCCTTATTTTAGTTTTAATTAAATTTTGAACTGAAAAAACTCTTTCAACACTTGCTGAAGAGTGTGGAATAGATAGAATCCCTTGAACGATTTTGTATATGTTTGAAAATAAAAGTTCATCCAAACCTCATTCCAAAATTGGGATATATTTAAGTCCTTATATTTTTTCAATTCTGGTAAGTCTGATAAAGCTCGATACTCGTTGTTGATTTTTTCTACCATTTCAGTTTCACATGGAAATAATTTCATTATAAAAGAAACAACACTGTTTGTTTCTCCACCTAAAACATGGTCAGGGGAAAATTTGGGAAACCAATTTAAAAAGAAGTCATTAAAATCATTTTTCTTTCTCAAATATTCCAAAAACCTGATGTAAAATTCTTTGGCATTTTTTTTAAATTTAAGCATTTCTTCTTCAGGTATAGATTTTGGTGTGATGCAGAGCTCAACTGCTGCGCCACAATAAATTTCCTTTGTTGGAAGCTGGTTGTTGTTAAGATTTATACAACTTATTTCAAGACTATCAATACATTGCTTGTTTAAGAAATTTCGAGCCAACTTTTGAACAAAAATGAAAGCCTTTTGATTAGTACATGAACACGGGAATCTTCACTTTGCATTTCAATATTAATATCATTGATTATCTTCAAAACATAGGATAAGAAAAAGAAATATAATTTCATTGTATCGTCATTTAGATTGTTCAAAATAAAACCAGCTTTTTCATTTTCTTTCGATTCGAAGTTTGATAGAGTAAAATAATATGTTAAAGGATCCCACTGTTCGATTATTCTATCCACTGCTGCTTGTCGCGATAGCCATCTTGTTGGTGCATATTTGAGAATAGCATGTTCTTCTGAGTTGAAATATTTTTGGAAATTTGAGAAATCTGATTTTCGAGAAGAGCTGTTGCAAAAATATTGGTTAATGCCTCTTATTAGTTCATCGATTGTTTTGGGCAAACACTGCGCAGCATTTTGTGACGCCAAATTAAAACTGTGGCAGATACAACCGCTGACGTACAGATTTGGTTGAACTTCTTTTAACAAAGTCTGCATACCATTACTCTTCCCCATCATAACTGAACAATTGTCCGCACCAAATCCTACTAAATTGTTAATAGGAATTTCATTATTCTGTAAAACTTCCATGATAGCACTAAAAATCGATTGAGCAGAGCCGTCAGGTACTTGAACCAAGGTCAAAAAGCGATCAACACATTTCCCAACAAATAATTGTACCAAAATGGCCAAATTTTTTGACACTGTGCAGTCCGTACTTTCGTCCACAACGATTGAAAAGTATTGTTGTTTGCATAAATTAACAACTTGTTTTGTATTGGCTGGGCCAATGCAGTCCACAATGTATTTTGTACCTTTTCGACGATTAATATTGAAATTTTTCACAATAACAGAATCTGTTATCCCATTTTTTAGTACAGCATTTAAATGATCCAGGACAGCAAATGCTAAATTATGTTGAGCCACAAAATTTGTCAACATAATCTCCAGGTTCCTAGCTTTGTTGGAAATAGAATGTGAAGCTGTTACCTTTGTAATCAAATTATCCAATTTTGGGGTGCTTCTGGCGTTAATTTCTAATTTTTTATGGACGTCTGTATCGGCATGTCTCTGAAGGTGATATTAACTCCCAATAATTATTGTATCACACAGAATACACAGTTTCTTTCCTTTTTGGTCTTATTTTAACCATGGATACAATAACAACCAATCCGATCTAAATTTTCTGTCTTTTTTATTTTTTGAACATGAAGCTGCATCGGTTTTGGTCACACATCTAAAAAAAACATGAGTATTAAAAAAATAATACAGTTTATATTTTAGGTAACTTACCCATTTAAAAATTTGTCCATTTTTATTATTTATAGTTAGCATACACTTAAATAATTATGCGAATACTTTTTCTAAACAACGAAAGGTAAAAATCAAAGTTTTTCTTGCACGAAATCTACGAACTGCTGTGTTAATTTACTATGTTTTGGTTTTCTTTAAAGAGAGTTGAGCCGAAGTATGTTTATCGGCGGCGGCGGTTGAACTTTTTAAACACCGGCGGCGGCAGCGCGCCCTTTCAAGGAAGACGAGTCGTACAGGAGCGAAAAATAAATTTTCGTCCACTTTAGATTTTTTTTAAAGTTAGCAAGGACGCGACCTCATAGAATTTGTTTGTTTAGTGAGTCAGTTGTGTTAAATCTTGAACAATTCACATATACGATTTAACGAATAATGTAAAACTGGCCAAATTATAAAAGGCGTACAAAAACCGATATTTTCGACGGCGGCTAATATATGTATGACAAAAACGCTGGCGACTCGGTGCGCCATTTCGGCAAAGAGAACAAAATAGAAGCGAACAAAAAACAACATATAAGATGTCATTCACTTGAAAGTAATACTTTCAGAAAAGGGATTTTTTTTCATTGTTGCAGCTTTTAGAAGAACACATTTTTACAACAGATTTTACAAATTTTGCTGAAGTATTTTATACAATATTAAAAATTTTTTAAAAAAGTTTGGATTGTTGCATCGTGCCATTAATCATTGAATTGTGCCAAAAATGGCACAATCGTGCCACATTTACCAACCGTGCTACGAAGAGTCGCACACACAGGAGACCGAGAACGTCTAATGTGTTCTATCTCATTCTCTCGCCGGTTGAATCCTATACATTTACGTATTCGTGTCTCTATGGAAGTGAGGTCAATTACGATTGTGTTGCTGAGATTACTTTTATCTCGAACATTCCCAGCGGGAGAAATGTACGGTTACGAGTCCTAATTAATGACCTTTTCATTTAATTTTCATGTAGAAACATCGCAGCCTACACGATTATTAAATAAATTTTACTTAACCGTTATTGTCTAAATGATTAATATATATGAAGTTTACAATAGCCAAATAAAGTCAACATACAGGGGTGCACAGCTAATTTTATGCAGCAAAAACAGCCATTTAATTTTAAAATATTTCTCCATTTTTTTACCTGAACATTTGGTTAGTTTAAATACAAAAGAAACAATTTTTGCAAAAAGCCTACTTATTAATTCACTTAAAAGCTACTTTAAGAAACTTTCGAAAAGATGTACCTAGATACAGTGCTCCCAGCTAATTTTAACCAGCCTCTTTATATTTATTTATGTACATAAATATATTATTTCTGTTTAGAGGCCTCAAAACAGGGATTGCGATATTTCCCGCTGAATGAGAGTGTTTTTCAGCAAACAATTATATATTACGCTCGCAAAATAAAAGAGCGTACGTGTGAATTTTGTTTCCACAATTGTGTATGACGCTAATATCACTGCTCTATGAACTTATATTTTCGTTTCATCGAGTTTGAAATCACAACGATTCTAAAGAAGTTTCACTTCAAAAATCAATGTCTTAATTCGTTTAGGCACAAAAAATATATTGTAAAAGTCTCAAAATCGTAAAAATTCAGTAAAAGCGCATGCAATTTACTCTATTTTCCTGACTTCAACAGTGTCGCAAAACGACAAATTTCAAGCAAAAGCCTTGATAATTCACTATACGATGCAGAACTTTGTTGTCTGTCGTGCTGCGTACTTAAACTTTTTATATATCTTAATATTAAATATTAGACTAATGTCCGGCTATAATGGCTAAATACCCCCTATGTGCGCTGTAGCGGGGGATATATCGAAATCCGTAAACGGTATTTCGTTCAGACCTCTAACGCGAAATATAGGTTATAAAATAAGTTTAATATTTAGAATTTCAATTACGTATTTTAAGAGCTGTGGCAGCAAATTGGCATTTCGCGAGTATACAAAAGGTAGTACGAGCAAGTTGGCTTAAAAACGCATTGAATTAATTAGTCTAGGCTTAAAAAAATAATATGCAGATCCAACACAAATATTTGTTATAATATAGCGGAGTTTATATAAAACCATTTGGATTTTTAACGAGTAAGATCATAACCATTTTGTTATGTTAAAAAGTATTCTTGTCTAATTAAAAATAAAATTTTTGGATAGTTTTCAAATATTTTATAATTTATACTTTTGAATCACCTTCCAAACCACCAGCAACAACCCATTAATCACAGTTTATTGCTGTCATTTGGATATATGTATGAATTTACGTGTGTGTATATAAATTTTAAAAACAAATACTTGCAAACCTACTTTATTCCTTTCATAATTTTCATTTCAATGTATTTAAGTTTTTCTTTGTGATTAAAGGATTGGTACCGAAAACTAACAAATTAGTATGCGAGTTTCTTAGTAAATTATAGTTATATAAACAAATTATCATTACTTGAAAATTTATTGATCTTCTTTTGTAATTAAGCGTTGATGAAGTTAAATTTTCAACAACCAGTGCCCAAAATTATTGTTACTTTTAAGTTGAACTCTATATAAGGACTGATATTTATTTTAAGAAATATAACAACCACAATGAGAAAAGCGAGTGCGTGCTAATTGTTTGTTATGTATTCAAGTATGTCTATATGTCTGCATTTCATTGGTTCTTACACCAAATCATCAGTAGACTTTAACCTAATTCCAAATAATTATGATTTGGTGGAAGAACCAATGAAATGCAGGCATGTAGACATACTTGACCACATAACAAACAAAAAGCACTAATTTAATTCAGACAATATGTCGAATAAGCGATTTAAAAATAAATATATATATATATATATATATATATATATATATATATATATAAATATATATATATATATATATATATATATATATATATATATATATATGTATGTAAATATAGATATATAAATACATATATATATATATATATATATATATATATATACAATATATGTATTTATATATATATATATATATATATATATATATATATATATATATATATATATATGTATATAATTTCATTATTGCATCTTTTAGTGCCTAACTGTTACCTCTGACGAAGTAGTATTGGACCCAATTAGTCCTGACTTCAAGCTCGCTATAACTAAGCGTTAGCAATGTGTGAATTTTCCAATGTACTGGTGCGCATAACCAAATTTGAATTCGTGGACCCTAAGAAAATCACGTGTTCCGCGCAAGTAGTAGTGTGGCGTATTAACCGAACTAATCGACAGGCGCCTTTGCTTTCGTAACTATGTTCAGAAAGTTGGTATGATCTACGCGAATTCGCCATTCCGTTATAGAAATGAGTTATCATCCAAAGTACAGTTGCCAGTGCAGATTAAAAATATACGAACTCAAAATAATGTAGCTTTCGAATGTTTCTCATTCACTTTGAGTGATATATATCTTTATTCGACAAACCAATAGGGTTGTGATATAAATACGAATACTTTTTTACACGGTGCAGCATTTACACTGAAATTCTTCGCAATTGCTTTTTAGAGAACCAGTTCTCTTGTGAAAATCATCCAGAAAGGATCGACCTTGCCATTTACAATGTTGGAAAGCTTAAATCAAGTGAAAGTAAACAGCACGTTCTTTGTAATCCATAAAACGACTGAGTTTCCAACCTCTGGCGAAATGATTTGGCTATCTATTAGTTGAATCTATTCTCTACAACCTTTAACACTTTTAATTAATAGCGTCTTTCGGGTGTCAATTTGACGCAAAATGCGACATACCCACATTCATTTCTGAGGAGTTTTGACAAAACAACCTCTTTCTAAAACAGCAATTTTAAAGGAGAGCAAAAAAACTTTTTAAACACCTCACAGCTATTTTTAAAAAATAACTGGCAAAAATTAAAAATAGTGTAGATTTCCATTTTAATATTAAATTTTTCCAATTATTTTTTAAAAATAGTTTTGAGGTACTTAAAAAACTTTTTTGCTCCCCTTTAAAATTGCTGTTTTAGAAAGAGGTTGTTTTGTCAAAAGTCCACAGATTTGTATAGACATTATAAAACATCAAGCGGACTTAAGCGGTCCGATGTTCGTCACAGATTATTTATTAAAGATATATTAAACTGTTTGTAATTTCTTTTAAAAACTGAGGTATATTAATTTTAATTAAGAAACCTTTTTTAATATTAAAAATAGTTTTATTTCAGTTTATTACAATTAGGTTCCGGTTAAAAATTATGTCGGTCATGTTTAGAATCAGAAAATAAAATTGATAATAAAAAATGCCAGCAAAATTAAAGTAAATACCCTGTGTATTCATAGTCTGTGACAAATGCTTCTCTACGTTCTGATTTGAATTTTGTGAAAAAATCCACAACTTTTGCTTTTAACTATGTGCTTCTATGTTTCTTTAAATAAAATACAGTTCGTCAAGTAACTGCTGGCGTAATAATAATATAAAAATATCTCCAGTCCATGAGGAAAAGACTATAAAGACTATAAAACTATTTTGGTTATTGAGTTATTGCAATATCAATAAACGACATCAATAATTGCTCTTCAGTATTTTAAGTAACTATATATATATATGCATATATATATATATATATATATATATATATATATATACTATATATATATATATATATATATATATATATATATATATGTATATATATGTATATACACATATATATATATATATATATATATATATATATATATATGTATATATATGTATATACACACATATATATATAATCTCAATCTCAATCATTGCCAAGCAGCACAGGAGTTGCTTAGGCAAACCGTACGAGACTTAAAGGTAGACGTTGCTGTACTCAGCGAGCCATATAAGAAGATTGTATCTGCAAATTGGGTTACTGATGATACAGATACAGCAGCTATATGGACTACCGGTTCTTTGATATTGATATTGATATTGAGGGAGAGGTTATCACCGCAATGTGGGTACACGCGGGCCACTGTTTCCGGCATATGTTTGTACAGCTGTTATGTTCCTCCTAGGTATTCTATTGATGACTTTCGTGTTATTATAGACAACATAGTGATGGACGCTGCAGCCAGGAGTCCTGTTATAATAGCAGGGGATTTCAACGCGTGGGCTGTTGAATGGGGCTGCCCCTTGACAAATGCAAGGGGAAGGATGCTATTAGAGGCCCTTTCTGCGCTAAATGTTGTGCTCTTGAATTCTGGAGATGAGGAAACATTTAGAGGAGGAAATGGTGGTTCAATTATTGATATTACGTTTGCCAGCGATACCATTATAAACCGTGTAAACTGGAGAGTATCTGATGTTTATACTCACAGCGATCACAGTGCCATAATTATGGATATACAGGATGATATACGGCATGTGACTCCCCGTGCACAAGGTTTGTCGGGATGGAAAGTGAATACCTTTGATAAGGATATTTTTGCCATCTGTATGGAAGGTATGGAATTAAATGGTTCAGCTGAGGATATGGCAGAACAATTGGTAAACCATATCACGCGGTCGTGCGATGCATCTATGGTGAGGCGGAAAGGATCCGTAAAGGGGTCACCGGTTTATTGGTGGAATGATGATATTGCCGGCTTGAGGGCGGAGTGTATACGTGCCAGAAGGCAGTATACAAGAACTCGAGGTAGGTTAGAGAATAGCGTATACCAGGAGAATTACAGGAATAGGAGGAAGGCCCTAAAGGATGCAATTCGTAGGAGCAAGCGGCAGTGTTTTCTTAATATCTGTGATGAGGTGGATGATAATCCTTGGGGTCTCGCATATAAGCTGGTCACCAAAAAACTTAAATGCCTGACCCCGTTGCAACCGAGTGAGGGGCCAATCCTGGAGGAAATTGTAGACCATCTCTTTCCCCAGCAGGACGCACCACCTTGGGAGCACAACCCTCCAATTGGGACATTAAATTTTCCTCCGGTTACAATAGCTGAGATTGAGGACGTTGTCTCTAGGTTTAGAGACAAGAAGGCACCTGGACTCGACTGCATTCCAAATATAGTATTAAAGGAGGCCGTCAGGCTTTGTCCCCAGCAGTTCTTAAGAATGGTGAATACATGCTTAGGTAGGGGAATTTTTCCAACAAGATGGAAGAGGCAGAAGTTGGTATTAATACCAAAAGCCAATAAACCCCTAGATGATCCCTCATCTTATCGGCCACTGTGTATGATAGATACATGTGGGAAGTTGCTAGAGGGTGTGATCTGCCGAAGACTTGCGAATTGCGTTGATGACAGAAATGGTCTATCAGACAACCAATTTGGCTTCAGGAGGGCGAGGTCAACAGTGGATGCTATAAACGTGGTAGTAGAAACTGCTGCACGGACTATCTATGGCAGGAGTTGGAGGAATGGCACAAAGGAGTACTGTGTAGTTGTGACGCTGGATGTGAAGAACGCGTTTAACACAGCGAGCTGGGTGCATATTGTTGATGCTCTAACTCGATTGGACATCCCAGAATATCTGATAGGGATAGTGCAGGATTATTTCCGGTATAGGGAATTGATCTATAGTACAGATGCGGGTATAAGGAAACGTAGGATTAGTGGTGGTGTTCCCCAAGGATCGATACTTGGACCATTGTTGTGGAACGTAATGTATGATGGAGTACTAAGGTTGAGGTTACCTGAGAGAGTGCAGATTGTGGGATTCGCAGACGATATAGCGCTGGTGTGTGAAGCTAAGGAATTGCTGGAGGCAGAAACCATTGCAAATGCCAGCGTACAATTAGTAAAGTCCTGGATCACTGCAATGGGATTGACTCTAGCTGATCATAAAACCGAAGCGGTTTTGATTAGTAGTCGTAAGGCTAGGGAAACTATTACCCTCAATGTTGGCACCTGTTCCATAGAATCAAAGGCATTTCTGAAATATCTGGGTGTGATGATTGACACACGGCTATCTTTTCGCGAGCACTTGCGATATATAGCATCCAAAGCATCAGGGACCTGTTTGGCGCTATCTCGGATCATGCCAAACACGAGAGGGCCAAAGTATCTTCAGAGGAAACTGCTCGCTGGAGTAGTAAGGAGCATTATCCTATATGCACACCCGGTATGGTCAGACTCACTTAGATATTCCACATATGTGGGGCTGGTATGCCCTGTGTATAGGCTAGCTGCTTTAAGAGTATGTAGTGCATTTCGGACAGTGTCGGACGAGGCGGCTTTTATCATTGCGGGTATGATCCCTATCGATTTAGAAATCATGAATAGGGATAACTCTGATTTATGTATGCAAAAATGGCAAGAACGGTGGTCAACCACTGAAAAGGGAAGATGGACTTATTCATTAATACCCAACATCAGATTATGGCTGACTAGGAAACATGGTGATCTGAACTATTACCTAACACAGTTCTTGTCTGGACATGGTTTTAAGCACGACGACTCTCCGTTCTGTCCACACTGTGGTGGGAATGTGGTTGAGGATGCTGAGCATGTCGTCTTTGTCTGCTCACGATTCAGCAACTGGAGGTCGTATTTAGAGGAAGGCTTGGGGCGTACGATCAGCCCGGAGAATATTATTCCGACCATGCTGGAATCCTTATTGAATTGGACCAGAGTGTGTAGTTTTGTACAGCTTGTTCTAATAGAACTTCGCAGATTAGCACAGATTCGTAGGAGAGTTAGTACGTCTTAGGATTCGTTAGCTACTGACGATTAAATATGCGCATCAGTTCCGAACCTCTTTACCTAGGAACTAAGGAGGACGTAGGAATAATACTGATAATACTACCCACCCTGATGAAATGCCAAAGCTGTCCCAGGGTGGTGCTAGTGAAGTTGTCGTGGGGCCACTATTGATAGTTGCTATCATTACGTCCATAAAAAAAAAAAAAAATATATATATATATATATATATATATATATATACATATATATATATATATGTATATATATATACATATATATATATATATATATATATATATATATATATACATATATACATATATATATATATATATATATATATATATACATATATATATATATATATATATATATATATATATATATATACATATATATATATATATATATATATATATATAAATATATATATATATATATATATATATATATATGTATCTATATATATACATATACATACATACATACATATATATATATATATATATATATATATATATATATAAAGTAGTTTTCCGATTTAACGAAGTTTGGATTTAGTGAACATCGCATATAACGAACACCGTAATTTGTTCTACTGAGTACCTTATATAACGAACAAAAATTTTATTTTGTACGCGGTATAACGAACATATGTAAAATTAAATAAAAAACATAATTGCTACTAAAACATAACTAACAGACCAACCAAAATTACGACGCAAAGCGTTGTCTAGCTGTCAAAATTTCTCATGCCCATACAAAATGTATGAGACCAACCGAAATAACGCGGCGTCAACGCTTTGTAATTGGAAAATCCAATTTTGACAGCGCGTAAAGAAGTTAAGTTTGTTGCAAAAGCACTCTTGTTTATTTTGTTGAAGTGTTAAGTGATGTAACTTTAGCTACTTTTAGGTCAATTTAGCGTGTTCATCTGTATTTCTTATTTCTAATTAGAGTTTTTATTAATCAAAGTGAGTAAACATTACTAATTATGGCGTAACCTTAACGCTCTAATTTAGGTTACTCATTTCAGCGTAAAAGCTAAGCACTAAATTACGTTGCGCTTAGCGCCGTAATTAAGGTTGGACTGTAAGAAAGAATGTAAATAAAAATGTACCGTTAGTTTTCTTCCTTTGATGGTTTTGTCTGATATTATTTGAGAGTCAGTCGTTTGAGAAGTAGCTCAAATTTAATGCTTTTGAGAGAACATCAAGAAGATGCCATTAAGAGAAAGATATAAATTCCAAGAAAATGGACTGTGCTGAGTCAGTTTTTTTAATAATTTTTTTTCTTTGTATTACAGTACTTTATGAATTTTTCTTTTACTTTTTTTTTAATAAAATATTAAAAATATACGATTAGGTTCGTTAAATCGGAAAACTACTGTATATTTATATATATATATATATATATATATATATATATATATATATATATATATATATATATATATATATATATATTATTTTTAAACGAAAAGGTACCCGAAGGTGTTATTTCACACAGCTATTTCATATCTTATTTATAAAGATAATAATCAAGCATACACAAATCACAATAAAATTGCTGAGTTTTGTACAGAGCATATTATTGTCCTGCTACAATGGACGTAGAAAAATACTCTTTAAGAAATACGCTTTGCACAGCAAATATACTCACAGTCAGAGATATTTTACTAAGAAAAAAACATGCCACTATATGAAATACGCATATATATTTCGGAAGATGTCATAGGAGGCGTTTTCTCTACATTTAATGAAATTATGCATATATTATTTTTATAAGTAATTACCTGATTTTACATAGAATTATTTGTAAGACTACTGAAATTAGTAACACTGCTATATTTAGTCTTTTCAGCACTTTAATTGCAAGTGAGTGGAACTGAGTTTATTCCCAGTATTGAATGAAAATATCCAACACATATTCATTATGCTATATTTTACTTGACAGACTGTCTCCTGTTTATTTTTTAATTTTTTTATATAGTTTTTTAATTTCTTTTTCTACTAAACGTTCGCAACTATTTGTGTTTTTATTTGTATATATGTGTTTCATAAATTTACAGATATTAAAAAAATGCATTTAATAAAGAAATATTCCGTTTTTTTCTCTTCTTCTTTCTTCCTTGAAACAATAATATGTAAATTAACAATAAAATTTATGGTTCCGTTCGTTTCATATTATTCAAAAACAAACAAAAATACTATTAAATATTACTTTTGTATGTGTGTGTGTGCAACTGTTTGCCTATCCAACGGTTATAAAATAATAAACGTTGTGAACACTTACAACGCCCGCCTTTAATTTCCTTGTATATGTTACACCTCCGAAATTCAATTAATTAATTTATTATATGCAAATCTTTTGCACTTCTAAAATAAACAAAATCATATATTAATCGTTGTTAAATTATAATTTATTTTTTGAATGAACTATTGAAACATTTTTTATGTTGTCTTTTCTATAAATTTATTTTATGCTTCATTTTTCTGTACATTTGTCTGCTTGTAATATATCATTATAATAATGCTTCCCGTCCTGTATTATATAAATATTTTACTACGAAACACAAACAAAAATTAAAAATAATTTAAAACTCTTATTAACTGCACTATTCCTTAATGTTTTCAAAAACAAAACATATTTGATTGTTTCATGTGTTCTAACTAACAACACTAATAAACAATTACTTTACGTTGTAAAATATTATTACTACCTATATATTATGTAAATGTTCTCTCTCTTTTGTTTTTGTTTTATTTACCGTTATATACTTTACGCATACCCATGAAACAAATATTTGATAATATTGAAACGAACAACGGCGAACCTACGCTGGCGCTGATCAAAAATCATTACAAATATTAAATTGCGTTACATCACTTAAAAAATTTATTGCTACACAAAACAAAATTTATCATTGAATATACCCTGCGCAGTGATATGTGCTCAAGGCCTGATAGCGAAGGATAAAAGCGGTACCAGTGATCCATATGTGACGGTGCAGGTTAGCAAGGTGAAAAAGCGTACTCGTACCATGCCCCAGGAATTAAATCCTGTGTGGAATGAAAAATTTCATTTGTGAGTATTTTTGTTTTCGCAATCTAAACTCAATTTTGTAAAACAATTAAAAACTTTGTATGTATATCTTCATATTGTTAAACAGTTACCTATCACTAGCGTTGTCAGTATAATGATACTGTTACATAATCATACAAACATACATATGTATGTATTTGAATGCATACAATGGGCACACATCCATATTTGGTTTTAACTTCTTCAGTAATACAGTTTAGACATAACACGTTGTCAAACGTTTATGACATGGTTAGGTGTGATCATAGGTTCGTTTCGAATGCGTTCATCCGCTCGTTTTTGACAGGGACTTATGATCAATCCAAAGTAATTCAAAAGGATTTGATCATAGGCTTTGACATACACGAGCAGTCGAACGAGTTCGACCCAAGTCTTCCTTTGAATAATGTCGAACCATGTCCAATAATCATAAGCATATTCGATCTCGGTCCAAATTCCCGCTTTCGATATGGAACGAAATTTCTAGACAATTCAAATTTCGATCGATATCTAATGCCGTAATTTCCCCCCTGGGATGAAGTCGTTCATCCACTAGTCTATCATTGAATAGATTTGTGTCGAACTCGTTAATCATTTCGTTTTTGCCAGAACCTATGATCAAACCAATTTAAATTACATTGCTTTGCAATATCATATATGTACATACATACGTCTAAAACATACATACATATATGTATGTATGTAGGATTAACATGTACATATAACGTATGTATGCTATAAGTACATATTTAGTGCATTCTTAAGGAAATTCAGGTTGACAAATTTTAGCATCGAATTGTAAATTATCAAACTGATGAAATTGTTTTTCATTAACAAAGAAATACATCTTACAAAACAATGCATGAAATGAGAATAATAATACATAAATGGTCATATTGCACTAGATTTTTAGT